>JASVER010000053.1:1772537-1858632 GCA_030449065.1 Oceanodroma leucorhoa
GGGGGGCAAAAAAGGGAGAAGGACTTTAGTCTTACCTTCTGTGGTTTGGAAAGACTGTCATTCTATTTTGAATAGGCAGAGTCATTGGCTGTCTTGGTGATTACTTGGAGGTCATTTTTGAGTCCTGTAGGCAACAGGTTGGTAAATGAGCTTCATTGCTTGGTGTGGGGACTGTGTTTTGAGTTGGAATTAGTGAAGTAGGAGCCAGTGCAGTAGTTTGTACCTAAGAATTTGTTGGTCAAAGGTGGAGGAGTTAGGAAATCCTAAAGGTTGTTGTTTGGGTAAACACAAACTGTGTGAAGGGTAACGTGCTACGGCAGAAGGAAGTGCCCTGTGGAATTTGCCTTCCAACTGAAGATATTTTCCCTTATTTTAAAAGGTAGCTTGTAGAACAGATGTCTATCTTGACTTCCTATGATCAGTAGGGAGACAGCTAGCCAGAGGTGCTGCTTTCTCCCTCTGGGTCACCGGTAAACCCCATACTCACAAGTGTATTTGTGGCCAGCTTATAAGCAGACCGGGGTGTATAAGCATTTGTGATCTTGCTTATTTGAGTGGTAGTAGGAATGAACTGGACAGGCACAAGTAAGTGCTAATAGTTTTAAAGTGGAACAAGCTACAAACTAGTATGTAGCTCCTATTTTCCACGCCATTTCCACCATGAATTGCATTACCCAAATGTTTGAATTCTGATAGTCATAGTGCTATATCAAGCCAAACTTAATTATCTAAGGGATTTGCCTGCCTCTGTGTGGTTTGACCTTGAACGACAGCTGTGTATGATGGGACATTCTTACAGAGGTGATTGGGAAAGGAAAATACAGCAGAAAGCTTACAGCTATAAAGAGTATTGTGTGCAGAAAAAAGTGTAACAGTGAAGAACACATCAATGACTTCCCCAGCCTAGTCTTCTAAGAGCACCAGATGAGGATAGAAGCAAGACTCATTAACAACGCATCCTCATTAACAATGCACCCTCATTAACAGACAGGGAAGGTGAGGAACAGTGTGGTCTTTGAGTTATTTACTCTTCAGGGATGTCAGGTTCTTGGACATGCAGAGATGTATGGTTGAGAAGCTGAGGTGTAGTTTGGCATTCTGCATTGAGGTAGTTTAAATCGACTTACAGTTTGGGTAGCCTCTTTCAGCCTCTTAGAACAAAATGTATTGTACTATTTAGATACAAAGAAGTGCTCTGTTTCTCTTGATGGCAGGTCCTGATTTTGCTGATGCAGTGGTAACTAACTGGTTACTTGCCAGTTTAGTACCAGGTAAGATAAGGTCAGACAACTGGCTAAGCCAGGCTTAGATTGAAATGGTTTCTCCTTTGCTGTAAACTCTTGGGTTTGTTCTCATGTAAGCTGACTGCTCGTTGTTAGTTAAGTAATGCAGTTTTACACATTGTTTGATATTTGTATGCATTATTGTGGTTTTGTATTGCAAATGAATAAGGCATTGGAATGACAGAATAGGGATGAGGTCCTCCTACTTGGGGCCTCTTGTGTGTCAGCTTAGGAGTTTTCAGCCTGTGGAAGCTTGAGGGGCAATATCAAAAGTTCCTTGCCTTTAGGTTATTATAAATGAAGGATTAGCATTTCTTGAAATACACCACTGCAAAGGGCGTCGTTTAAATAAAATTATTTTTTCATGGCAAAAATTGAAATGCCTGAGTACTGGGTGACAACTGGAGTGATATTTGGGCACAATATTTTGAGTTTTCATGCAGTCAGATTAGAAAGATGATTCTGTGGCTTTTTAACCTTTGTTAGACTAAACTTAGTGTAATCAGAAATACGATTTTTTTAAAACTTAAGGGCGTTTTTGAGGAAGCATTTTCCACTTTTTTTTGGCAGGAAACTTCTGTGTGACCTTCTGTCTGGTTTTAAGGATAGTATTACTTCTCTGTTTGTAGATGGGGAGAACAAAATTAAGTTTTGATGTCTTGGAGCTCTTATCTTGCTGTTAGGAGAGTTTGAGATATTTGAGGCTATTGTTTCAAAAAGAATACAAAGCAGAGAAGAAATTTCAAAGATAAGAAATCGAAGACGAGAATACTGGAGATAAGGCTATAGAAAATAGAACTTCTGCTCTGAGCTGACTTTTTGCTTATTGCTTTAACTACTAAGGAAAGGCAAGGCCAGCATCTATCAGACATGCAGGTTCCAGCAAAGTTAAAAATTACAGCCTACGTGGCAGATAAGAAAACCATGATATTGTTAACAAACTAAGAGCCTTTATTAGAGTCTGTATCAATAAGTTTGTTTTCAAACTTCTTTTGGCTTTCCTAAACAATTTTATATAATGGGCAGATTTGAAATGTTTTCATTTTGGGCATCAGGTTGAAGCTAAACCAGTATTTTTTCTAGCAAACTGCTAAGTTTCATGCAGTAAGAAATACTAATTGTAAAGGGCAGCAGATAAGCTGAGGAAACAAGAAAGATTAATACCCTTAAAACTGCACAGCAATTTTAATTAAAGTTTTAATTTTAAAATACTRCAGAGAGAAATTATAACCCATTTTGAACAATTGGAAGGTAAAAGCAATTTTAAATATTTAATTTTCTCAGTGCAATCTTTGATTGAACAAAATTCTGAAGGGGGGGGGTGGGTGAGAATCTCCAGATACCATATGTCTGAGTTCAGATGGGTTTACTGACTGAAAGGAGTTATTCAGAAATTCAAAAATACCAAGGAGTAAAAGATATTTTTTTAGAGTCCTCCCTATTTATCACTGTATTCTACTAAGCCACTTTTCTACTCAGAAACATCATTATAACAACCCAGACTAAACTTGCATTAATTTGTTTTACCTTTCTTGAGTGTCCCTTTAAAGAATGCATGGAAAGTACAACACCCCCATAAAAGATGTTTGTCTCTGTATTAATAGTTACTCTGTAGGCAATGTGTTAATGAGATGTTCAAGAGCTTGCAGTTTGTTTGTAGGGTTTGACCAGCCAAAGTTGTCATGCATTGCAAATGACTTCCTGTAAAGTCATTTATGGATGCAGCTCCCAGTTGGTATATGCTGTTTGTTTAATGTAACTACAGTCTTCTAAGGCCTGTCTTCTGCCCATGACATGCAGGAAATGGCAGTGATCTTTTGCCTTCTTTGTCCTAAATTGCTTTAACTGAGTTAACCAGACCTCCTTCTGAAACGCACCAGCTAAGTAAGTCAGTGAAGTCACAGGGAGTCCTGGAAGGATCTGAGAACAAGCTTTTTTCAGTGTTGATCAGTCACCTTGTAGGAGAATATAGAGAAGATGGAGCCAGGTTCTTCCTGGAGGGACAGTGGTAGGATGAGTGGCAACAGGCACAAATTGCAACAAGGAAAATTACAATAAATTGTTCACAGAGATGGCGGTCAAACACTGGATTAGAGGCCCAGAGAGGCTGTGGGATCTCTGTCCTTGGAGACACTAAGAAGTCACCTGCACTGGACCTGCTTTGAGCTAGGGATTGGAATAGAGATCCCCTGAGGTCCCTTTCAGCCTAAATTACTCTCATCAGACAATTTGCCTGCATTAACTGTATTGAAGACCTAGTGCAATTTGACTTTAGCAACACAGTATCTTGTCAGAGATACTTGTCTTTTCCTGAAAAAGGGAAAATGAAGAGCCAGCACAAAGGGTAATTCAGGTAGGAAACGTACATTCATGCCAGGCTTTCTAGTTTATGGTAAAAAATCTCATGAGAAGAATTGGAGTTTTCCCCACTAAGTATTAAATCTTTGTCTGTGCTATTTCTACCTTCAATTAAGTTAATGTTTAAGACATCTCTCTTTATGTGCTTCATTTAATAACGTATTACACAAGCGAATCATCTGAAGAATTCTTCAGTGAAATATAGAAATAATTTTCAGGTAACATCAGCAAATTAACACCTGACTTTGATGTATTTCCCAGCTCAGTCTTTGTTGATGTATTTACTCCAAAGTTGAAGCAATTTAGAAGACTAAATGGTATAACTGTGTGTTCCATCTCATTACAGACTTAAGGCAACAGCAGTCAAGCACCTGGTTATTTTATAACCCAATTTTTGTACAGGGCAGAAATTATAGGTAGAATTTGCATTTYGGCTCTAGAGCATAAAGAATGTCATACATCATTCACCGTGTCAGATCTGAATTGCTATAATGTTTGTAATTGGCAGACAGTGCTTATGACTGAAACAGCAAGATGCTTTCAAAAGGGCCTATCTTTTCAGAATGTTTTAGAACTTTTTAGTTCATCTTTTCCATAGGTATCCAGGGCTGGATTTGATACCACAGATCTATATGAAGAAGCATTTCAAGATCTATCACTGAGACTTTGATATTGTGAGGACATGCATTTACTATAAGCCATGTTCTCTGATGTTCATTTGTGTGGTTTTTTTGTTTGTTCTTTTCCTTTCCAAGCACCTTTACCTATGGGGAGTGCTGGCACTAGAGAAGAAAATAAAAAACAAGTATTCTGCTAGTTAAGAGGAACAAAAATTAAGCTCGTGGGTTCCATACTCATAAAAGTCTTTCAAACCTCTTCTGTGTGGCATCCCCTTACACTTGTGTAGATATGTTCATGCATTAGACAAGTAGTTATATGAAATTATGACGACATCATTTTTGAAAAGTTATGAAAAAATCTCTCTGTCCGACCATTGGATCTATTTGCACTGGATCAGTTCAGATCAGGCATAAGACACGGATAAACACAGAGTGCATATTAAATGCCTTTGGAGTATTCAAAGATCAATTTGAGTATCCTCTGTTGATACAGTTGCATTTTGGTTACTGTCAACATGCATATTCCTAATTCTAAAAATATGTAGGTATAGAACCTGATGGCTATCCTTTTAAAGTTAAAATCCAGATGTAAATACTTGAACAGGGAAGATATTGCTTTGTGTTCTGAGCAATGATCAGATCGTAGTGTGTTCTCAATTTTGTGTTTTCTTTAGTTCTTGGCAGCTCTTGTGGATAATTGGAACCCACTTTAGTTATCATCATTCTTTTTTGGCATCATGGGGTATCTACTGAGGCTTCTCYGTGGGCTTCTACTCTTCTATGATCTTAGGAAATATCAATCTCTCCATGAGCATAAGGAGCTTGAGGAGGCTTGTTTTGATGTTTCTGCCTCTTGGTGGTGAGGCCAAGAACAAGACAGTACAAGTTGTTGTCAGTCACGTGCAGGATGTGCAGCTAGTGTGGAGGGAATGACAGGTACCACCAGATGTTGCAGTTTGGCTTCACACCTTTATTTTTACCAAAATTCTTAAGCATCACTTTTGAGTGAAGTGCTGACAGCTCTTTTATTTAGGTTTGTACAGCTTGCAACTATTGGTATTTCAAACAAACCAGCAACTTGGACATCTACCTAAGCTATGCTCAAGTGAAATGCTTGTTTCCTTTCCTCTGTGCTTCACTTATGCTGCTGCATTTTATCCTTACGGTGAAGATTGTCTTCTTCTGTGGTCTTCCACCACCATGTATGGTGGACTATTACATCATGGTGACCCTGCTTTGCTATTCCTTATTTATGTAATCTTCCTGATGCTTTGCAGCTGTCTTTTAATAAACAGTGTAAGACAATTGATAGATTTCTGTTTGGGGAGTAATCGTATTCAGCAGAGGGCAGGTAGGGGAGGGAATTATCAGTTTTACAGATTTGGAGAGAAAGCCCAGGAATGCCTTTAAACTTTCAGTTCATACAGCACCATGCCTTAGATAATCTGACCAGAACTACTGCAGTTGTGAAGTGGAAACATCTGGCTGGGACTTCAATACCAGCCTCTTGCATCTCTTATCCGTTGAGTGCCATCACGGCTGGCTTATTGGCATTGTTTTCTCTCTGTCATTTTAACTAGCAACTGCAGTGGGTGTTTCATTTACTTTATTGCAATTTGTATAAATTTGTCATTTAAAGACAGATTAGTGTAGGTGAAGCCCTGTGCAGTATGTGCCCAAATCTTAGGGGTATTGCTTGTCTAATGTGAACTTCATGAAATGCTCTCCAGCAGGCAGCGATGTCAAGATCAGCAGTTGTTATGCTGTTCTTTATGTGTGGCAGTTGGCAGTAGGACTTCCATCAATACTGATGATATGAGTCCCTTTTTTTTTTGTGCATTACTTGGCAACTGAGAACCCCTTCCCTCCACCTCCAAACTAGCAGAGCTGAATTGTTTTACCCTTTTGTTGTCAGTATATGCTAACAAAGACTGATGGTGACTTGCAGATTTCACAAGGAAGACATAACTCCTGGGTATACTTCATAGGTTCCTTTTAGAAGAGCTTAAAAGACAATCGTGTGTCAGGGAAAGTTTTATAAAAGACATTCCAAGTATCTTTTTTCTCATCTGTATTAGTAGTTGACAACAGCGATGTTTCTCATGTCCCAAGAATTCCTGAAGGAGAGAAACATATGAAAACTCTTGGTGGCTTGGATTCCTAGAGCTTGTTTTCAAAAGTGATGTTAAGCCAAGGCCTTGGCACTGTGTCAGGAGGAAGTAGCTCCACTATAACATTGCTGACAAAGCTGTGTTGCTTCCAGGGCCCAGGTTAGGATCTGTGTGAGGCTGCACTGTGTCTTGACAAATTTAGGACCCAGCTTTGGTAGCTTGGTAGAGCACTGTTCCTGTGGAGCATTGTCGTGGTTGAACCCCAGCCAGCAACTAAACACCACGCAGCCGCTCGCTCACATCCCCCCTCCGTCCGGTAGGATGGGGGAGAGAATTGGGAGGGCAGAAGTAGGAAAACTCGCGGGTTGAGATAAAAACAGTTTAATAATGGAAATAAACCAAAGTAGAACAGTGATAATAACAATGATAAAAACAACAATAACAGAATATACAAAGCAGGTGATGCACAATGCAACTGCTCACCCACCGCGTGTCTCGAATGAACCTGCGTGTCCCAAACATGAGTGCCTCCCCCCCCCCCATTCTTATACTGTGCATGATGTCACATGGTATAGAATACCCCATTGGCCAGCTGAGTCAACTGCCCCGGCTATGCTCCCCCCCAGCTCCCCCTGCACCTGGCAGAGCATGAGAGGCTGAAAAGTCCTCGGTGCAAGCACCACCCAGCAACAACCAAAGCATCACTGGGCCATCAACGTTCCTTTCATTACCAAACCCGAAACACAGCACCCCCTCCAGCCACTGGGAAGAGAGTTAACCCTGTCCCAGCCAGAACCAGGACAAGCATGGAAATGCCAGCAGAGGAATGGCGAGGCAGTGGCACCAGTGGTGTGTTTGGCACTGATATGATCTTTTGCTGACAGCATGCTGCAATTCTTTTATGAATTAATTTGATACCAAAAATAGCTACTGGCTTCTTCAGAGCCCAAGTCTATCATGGTACAGGGGTACTGTGACTGTGAAGCACTTCCAATGGGCAACAGCTTATAGCTCCATAGTGGAAAGTCAGACTAAGCTAGTAGAAACGAATCTAGGAAAGAAATGGGCACTTGCAATGTAAATATAATTTGGCTGGCAGAGCTGCTTCTCCTTTAGGATTTTCTGGTGCCTGCAGTTGGAGCTGCAATGTGATCATATCCCTTGCTGATTTAGCTGAGACAGTGGCAATGTGTGCTTGGCCTAAGTCACATGGGTGACTCTTCAAACATTTGATCAAGGATCTTTAAAAGAAAATAGTAAGTAAATGACAAGAAGGCAAGAAGGGCTCATGCTCTAACTTAAAATAGTGGTACAAGCCTGATTTGTTGTTATAGAACCTCCACTGCAAAGGAAGTGAACTCAGGACTGGCTCTAGTCAGCAGGCAAAGCTGGCCATTGCCCAGCAGCCTCCTGAGGGCGGTCAGGCTGCTCCCTGTATATCAGCGTCCTGGGAGGCCGTAGGAGTTCTGGTTGTTGCTGAGAAAGGGATCAAGCATGCTGGGGGAACAACTGTGAAGGGAGGGAGCAACTGCTTGCAGCAGTATCAGTTGCTCCCTTTCTTCTGCTCCTGTCCTACCTGACAGAGCAACTTGACGTTAAAGCTCTGTCCCAGTTTTGGGCTCAGTGTGGCCCCAAGAACATTCCTGTGTAGTAGATAAATTCAGTTTTTCTCACACTGCTAAGAAGCCTTGAGCCAACTTGTAGTAAGTATACCTTCTGGTTGTATTGCAAATGCAGGAGCTGAATGGTGAATGGCAAGTTCTTCCTCACTGCTGTTCTTGATGTGCCTATCTTTGGATTAGCAGCAGAAAGCAGCTTCTCTTGTAGGATCATTTTTATGCTGCAGGGAAAGCCGTTATGGCCATCTGTTGAGGAAAATGAGCAGTTTGCAATATGTTACATCTGTAAATGGATAAACTCTTCCAAGCATTACGTGTGTTTATATACATACTTCGATGTAATTGAGTATAACTGAGGAACACAACTTGCTGCTTCATTTCCCTGTAGCTGGTAGCCAGTGTGCTTTTGCAAGGTGGATAGTGGGTAATTGTCATTTCAAATGTATTTTATGTATATGTAGATGATAATGCAAAGATTAACATAGTAGACTCTTAATTCTTTCTTGTTCAGAATTGGCTGATTATTTAAACAATTATTTTGGCTCAAATGTGTTCTGAAGGCACTCAGCTGGATTTATTTGATAGCAGAATTGTGACTGCTACACCTTGGAGTCCTGGGATTATTTTATTTTGTTCCAGACTTATCTTTCTCTGAAGTATAATGGAATATCAATTCAACTTACTTATTCAAGAATCTTTAATAATTGAACTATACTGCAAGGCTTCAGGGTTCTTGTTAAGACAAACACTGGTTTATTTTCCCTCTAATACCTAACTGGGAGAACTGATTTAAAAAAAAGCAGCAAACACATATCCTCAGAGTGAACACCGAATTTTTCCGGTGTTTCAGTTGATATATCGCTTAGTACAAGCAGCAAACTAAAATGGCAAAGCTAAGAAAATTGTAATGGCTTTCAGTGATAAGCAGTCAAACACGTATCACGTGCTAGTAACTCTGAAGTTGTTGATTAGAGAGAGAGATTCAATTACATTTTTGTGATTTACTATGCTTACATATCACTTACATATCACATATGTGGTTTGCATATAATAGTTTGGGGTTTTTTTTGTGAAACTCCTCAGTGTGGTGTTTGAAGTGGATTCAATGGTCTTAAGCTTTTCTGTGTATCATCAGTGCCTAGTTCCTGTGCTTACAGCTACCCATGCTTCAGATATCATCTCAACAGTAATACAGCAGACTCCCGAGACCCAATAGCCATCGAGTAGGCAAATCATGTACTTATTTTGCAGCCTGAATTTTACTGGGGCTTCGTGTTAGTCAGTCCTGCTCGTAAATCCTCAGCTCATGAGGTCATGTTATGGACACATTTTGAACTTTGCTGGCATTTCTTTCCTTTGCTTTTTAACTACATTCTTAACTTTTATCGTTGTGAGAAAGGACTGTAGAACATCAGTTCTAATGGCTTTGCAAATGGAAATGAAATCAAGAAAGAATCCACTTTCTTTAATGTTTTCTAAGATAAAATATGCCAGTTTCATGATCTGGAAGAGGAACACTGGGACTGTTTAATGTTTTTGTTTGTTAGTACTGAGTTGTAAGTGAAGGATTTGGACAGGCATATTTAAGGAAACAAGACTGGATAAGAGGACAACTGTGGGGCTAGCTTTTACAGCATGTCAGTATATAGATGAGTCAGTCTGTTTCCTCTCTGGCTTCTACACTGTTCCCAATAAAATATACTCTGTTATCCTATTAAGACACCCCGCTGTCTTAGAAGGTGTCATTTTGTAAAGAGTACAAAAAATGCACCCTCCATACAAAAGCCTGTAAGCTAGCCTTGCCACGGGAGAGGCGGACTCCTTGTGACTGGTACAAATCTAGTGAACGTAAATAAAGCAGACTTTGGTTAATTCCGTGAAAAATCTCTGCCACTTGTCCACTAAAAAGCATCACTACTGCTTTCCAGTAGCAGTGGACCTTCTTGTCTGCATCTATCCCTAGGGAAGTTATTTTGATCTCTTATCTGTTCAATCTCCTGTCTTTTGTATTAATGATTTTTAGTTTTGTCTTCTCCTGCATATTACAACATTGTAAGCGGGAAGACAGTGGGAACTTGGAGAAGAAAGAGATGCCTGATAGGGTTAACTACATACTAAAGGAACAAGGGAGAATCTTAGATTTGCACTTCTAATAGAGGGTAATAGAATGTATGTGTATTTTAGCTGCTGACTCTTACAGGTGCTTTGCGTTGCATCAAGTCAGTCTGACTTCAGTGGAGACTACTCGGAACATCCAGAAGTGAGCACATTCAAGCATCTCCCAGCGCTCCAGTTACTGTGGGGTTTCCCCCCCCTTAACTGAAATGGGGTTATTTGTATAGGTGTAGCACACTTTTGTACAGTGTTCTGTCATACGTTAGATGTCTCAGTTTCTTTCCAGTGACTTTCCCTTCTCCCCTTATAATTGAACCAGCTGGTTCTATGGTAATGTGTCCTTTTGAACTGTCAGTGTGTGTATATTTCCATTTACACTGCTGGCACTTTGTTCTGAACCTTCTCCCCTTCTGTCCAAATAAATTACTTACACTATACCAGATCTGTTTCATTGTTCACAATAGCACTGCTGCGGATTCTCCAGATCTTCCTTGCTTACTGAGTTTATTGCTCATTTTGCAAAAGGCTCTTTCAAACTTTGGTAGGTGTAACTTTAAATAATCCTCGTTAATTGTTGTATGAATTGGAGAATCAAAGGGAAGGAGGAAAAATCATATTTTTAATTGCACAAACTATCCTGTGGATGGGTCTAGCTAGCCTATTGACTTCTTGTTATACAGTAATTTATATTCAAATTAATTTTGACAGCTGGCATTTTGTCTGTATTAGCTGTGATCATTTAAACTTCTGTAGCAATTTATAATGTAGTTGATGTTGACCAGAATAATTTTTTAATACAGATAGGAGGAGAGTCTTGTGCAGTGGTGAGAGATACGGCTGATAATCAGGAGTCTGTGAGTGTGGTCAAAGGTAAGTAGTTGAATGACCACATTTTAAGATAGTACTGATTGTTCATGAGAAGTAAGTTTCCAGAGATTCCAGAGAAAGGCCAAGAGGCAATGGTCACAGCTGCAACAAGGATTAGACATAAGGAAAAAAATAGTTCATAGTGAGGTTGGTCAAACAGTGTAACAGGGTTTACAGAAAACCCTATGCTATGAAAATGCTGCAGTGAAAAAAATGTTGCTTTGCAGAGGAAATAGAAGACAATGAACATCAGTTTCTGTGGCTGATTACTGGTTCCCAATCGTTGGTACATTTGCAATAAAGATAGGTCTGCTTTTTCTACTATCACTCTGGGCTCTTGCTTGCCTATCTTAAGTCCTGGGCCAGCCAGGTGTCTTAGCAAGTTCCCGATTAAGCGCATGGAATATTAAGGTAATCAACTTGCTGAATGAGGACCTCCTATTGAATTCCCATCTTTCCTCATTTGCACAAAGTTTATTTGCCAACCACACAGATGAATGAGAAAGAATGTGTTTGCTTTTCACAACCAAGGAAGCCTTGATGCCAACAACTAATAGAGTAATTCAATGAGACTGGGAATTCCCAATAACATAAAGTTTCTTAAAGAAAAATGTTTGCTGATCTCAATTAATATCATTGCAGGGGTCCATGGCCTACATTCTGCTGGAATTGAACAGGTAACTAAACAGAGCAACCTTTTAAAACTTTTCTACCTGAACACCGTACTTAATTTCATCATTTTCTATAAATCTTGCTCTTACTGTATTTTGTGCAACTTGGTCTCGCATCATAATGGGAGATAGGATAGAAGCACATAAAATCTTCAAGGCTTGAGAAATGCACATTTGAAGCCAATGAATAAGTTCAGTGGCATTTGGGTCAGGCCCAAGAGGCGGTTCTGAAGCACTTGAACCCTCTGTGCCCGATGATTATTTTTCATTACTGTGTTGCCAAATGATAAGATACACTGGGAGAAGACAGGATTGCTTGTGGCACTATATTACTCAGCCTCCCACTTTTTTGAAATCAGTGGGTTATTACTGACTTCTGTGGATCTCTGATCAGATCCTATAAAAAGTTTAGTATACTTTCAAAATGGCATTTTATTTAATCAGATTCTCCTTGTCACTTAAAGCTAGTGATTTCACCTAAAAATGAATATGACTACTTAGATTTTGATATTGCCAGAGTTGTAACATAAATTGAGAATCTAGAACAGAACTAGAGGAAACAACTTTCCTAGTGCTACAAGGATCACATTTCTTAATAATGTAGAAAATTGGTTTACTATCTCTTTCAAACTGTAGAGCACTAACTGTCTTCCAGCAGAAGCTGGTAGTCTGAGTTTTATAAATTTTAAGCTGCTAACTGTAACCCTGGTTTTCATGTTTACTTTTATTAGACTGTAAACCATGGAAGATCCACAAACTGTAGGTTCAAAGTTTTCATTATAGAGATTTCAGCTGCTCCTGTGTTTTGCATGCTAAATGTCTCTCCGGCATATAATTTGTAAGTAGGGAGCAGCTAGTGCTACAACATCCAGTGCTTTTATGTCTTGCCCTCTTTTGGAGGCGCTTACTCACAGCTCTAATTTCATATAACTCTACCATTAGTATTTCCCACTGCATGGACATACTGTAAACATCATTTACCTTTCCAGGAGCGGAGTCTTGCTGTTTACTTTTGCAGAAGCAGACAGATGCTATTGGCTTGTTTTCATTTCATGACCAGGGTGCCAGTAAAACAAATGATTCAGACACAGCCCTCAACATATGGTGATGGGAAACCTGCAACCCCCAAATCCATTTGCGTATACTTTGGTCTGGAGTACAGGTTTCTAAATAACAATCCCGATTTCTAAATGCGGAGAACACTGATTACTGCTTTTAATCTCAGCATCTTTCTCATTCCCTACTCATTTATTACCTGAACTGAAGATGAGGCTGAGTGTGTGTGTTTCCCTGATTCTTCACAAGGTGCTGTAGAGAAGAAATCATAGAATCATAGAATGGTTTGGGTTGGAAGGGACCTTAAAGATCATCCAGTTCCAACCCCCCTGCCATGGTCAGGGACACGTTCCACTAGACTGGGTTGCTCAAAGCCCCATCCAACCTGGCCTTGAACACTTCCAGGGATGGGGCAGCCACAGTTTCTCTGGGCAACCTGTTCCAGTGCCCCACCACCCTCATAGTGAAGAATTTCTTCCTTATATCTAATAAAAATCTTCCCTCTTTCAGTTTAAAACCATTACCCCTTGTCCTATCACTACATGCCCTTGTAAAAAGTCCCTCTCCAGCTTTCCTGTAGGTCCTCTTGAAGTACTGGAAGGCTGCTGTAAGGTCTCCTTGGAGCCTTCTCTTCTCCAGGCTGAACAACCCCAACTCTCTCAGCCTTTCTTTGTAGGAGAGGTGATCATCTTCGTGGCTGTCCTCTGGACTCGCTCTAACGGGTCCATGTCCTTCTTATGTTGGGGGCCCCAGAGCTGAACGCAGTACTCCAGGTGGGGTCTCACGAGAGTGAAGCAGAGGGGGAGAATCACCTAGCTGGACGCCCTGGCCATGCTTCTTTTGATGCAGCCCAGGATACAGTTGGCTTTCTGGCTGCGAGTGCACGTTGCCAGGCCATGTTGAGCTTCTCATCAGTTAACACCCCCAAGTCCTTCTCGGCAGGGCTGCTCTCAATCCCTTCATCCCCCAGCCTGTATTGATACTGGGGGTTGCCCCAACCCATGTGCAGGACCTTGCACTTGGCCTTGTTGAACTTCATGAGGTTCGCACAGGCCCACCTCTCAAGCCTGTCAAGGTCCCTCTGGATGGCATCCCATCCCTCCAGTGTGTTGACCACACCACACAGCTTGGTGTTGTCGGCAAACTTGCTGAGGGTGCACTCAATCCCACTATCCATGTTGCTGAGAAAGATGTTAAACAGCGCCGGTCCCAAAATCTCTTTGTACTTCACCCAGACAACTTGCAGAAAAGCTTTTGGAGATTGTGTGTGTGTGTGTGTGTGTGTGTGTAGGAGAGCAAAATGACAGAGTGGGCAGAGGAGAAAACTTGAAATGTGAGTTCAGATAACATCTTAGATTTATTTCGTGGTGAATCTAAGGAGCCTGGTTATATTTTGTGGTGAGGTTCTCTAAAGCCCTGTGTGGATCACCATTTTGTAACAAGGTGGATCTGATTGTGTGAGCTGAAATCAAGGCGTTTATATCTCTGAGAGGCATATACTGTTTGTATTTTACATCACAGAGATCCTTACTTTAGTAGGCACTAGATGACTAAAAGTTTTTAAGCCATTCAGTCCCTCTGAGAGGAGAAGGATGTAGCTGGCAAACGCATAATACTCGTTTTCAGTGTAATCCAGTTATCTAGCCAGGCACAAACTTCTGCACTTGTGTGCTGTTGCTTTTGATGAAATAGCTATGCACAGGAGCCTTTATAGCACTAGTTACCAGAAATGCTGGGCTCATGTATGTCTTTTCATTCTCTGTATGATTTTTGGAGCCAAGGGCCCAAAATCATGGATCAGTACCCACCTGTGCTATGCACAGGCAAAACAAGAGATCACAGAGGCAATCTGTACCCTGCAGATCATCTATTCTAAACCCCTGCTCAAAGCAGGTTGCTCAGGGCCATGTCCAGACAAGTTTTGGGTATCTCCAAGGACGGAGACTTCACAAGCTCTCTAAGCAGTTTGTTCCAGTGTTCAGCCAACCTTACAGTAAAAAGTTTCCTTTTCTTTAATGAGAATTTTCTGTATTTCAGTCTGTGCTGATTGCCTCTTGTCCTGTCACTGGGCACTGCTGAGAAGAATTTGGCCTCATGTTCTTTATTCTCCCCCCATCAGGAATTTATACACATCAATAAGATCCCTCTGAGCCATGAATCTCTTAAAAATGTCAGAGCACATTATTTTCTACTAAATGAGCTCTAAATATGCCAGATGTAGAATATTTTTATATATAGTATATAGAATATATAGTACTCAGTGGAACTGTCTTCCAAGGTCCTGACTTCTTCTTTGTATTCCATAGGGTACATGGTGCTATCAAGGTCTTTCATGCTTTTTTTTTTTTTTTCTTAACATAGTACGTGTTTTGATTTCAGCACAGTATACTTCAATTTTTTTTCCAGTTGGTACTGCCTTCTTCCTTGCTGTTTCACCGTGGAGAGGTAAACCCATAAGGCCTGATCTAGCCTCCTCGTTCCGGGCAGTCTAGCACTGGCTAATGAGTTTGTGTGGGAAGCGTGTAATGATACAGTTTTCCTCTTTTCCAGAGGAAATGAAAGAGCATGTATGTAGCAATGAACTGGAAACTTCAGTAGTATGTGACTTACTACTTAGTTCACTTAGTTTCGTATCTATCGCTTTCCTCTCACAGATACAGCTCTTAATCAGTGAACATTAAAGATTCACGTGGACATTGAAGGAATAATGAGGTTCTAATGAAGTGAAAAAGGAAGAGTTTGTAGCAAAGAAAAATGAACAATTTATTCCTCCATCAATAATGTACGTAGTTAATTGACAAAAAACTTCTTACACAATCTAACTTGTGTATGTTTACGTAAAATAATACTTTTTATAGCCACTTTCAGTAGGCTCAAAATCTCTTTTCCAGGCACCCAGCTTCCTGGTAACATGACATCAGTACAACAGCCCAAGCTGGTGATTATATTAAAACAAGAATATAATGGGACAAATGAATAAGACTGTGGCTTGATCTTTTCCATTGATAAATTTAGAACTTGTRAAAACTGAAGTAATAGTTGTAGTGATAAAAAGAAATATAATTTTATACTTACCACTGTTCTAAAAAAACAGTGTATAATTATTGTGGGAGGAAGAAAAATACATCTCTCCCCCTCGCTCTGCTACTTTTTCCCCTTCTATTTAGTGTTGAAATCATCCGGTTTAATTAAATCACCAACCTATTTCTGCACAAAGGATGACATTTCATTAATGATATAAGATGTGCATGAGACAGAATTAACCCAATTTTCAAATGGATTTCAATTTGGAAAGGGCAACATGTAAAAATGTCTTGTAAATGTGTGGGATGAGCTTGTTGAGTGGCTTTCTGAAGGAGATGGGATTATAAAATCATGAATAATTAGACAAAAGTCCCTGCCCACCTCAGTTTCTAAGAGTCTTTTTGTAATCCCAGTTGATGGAAGCTTCGGTACCTGACATCATATATCAGGGATATATTAGAAAAAGAATGAAAAAACAGACTTGTGATGATTGCTAGCAAAATACATATAAATACATATAATTTTCTCTGTAATTTTTAGCTAAATAGTAGCCTTCAGTGGCTTTCTCAAAGTTACCACCACCCTAATCTGTTCTCTTTTTGGAAAAAAAAGCAACAAAAAGAAGAAAACCAGTCTCCCAAACATTGTTTTGAATCATCACTTTTGGTAGCACTTTTTCAAGACACTTACTGTCATGCTTAGTTGAGGTATCAGATGTCAGGTCCCTCTTGCATGTGGATCATTGCTTCTCAAATTATGATTTTATCAGGGTAGTTCTGATTAGGCTAGAGCCCAGTTCCCCCTGCTTGCTGTTCTTTCAAGCTAGGCCTGTGATCTTGCCATCGCTGACGTGATTTAACCCAGCACAAAATGTTGTTCTTCACCCTGTAAAAGATTTTGAGATTTGAGAGGTGCTGGTCTATTTGCAGTGTCAGGAGTCTTACCTAAAAATGTATGAGAAACTAAACTAGTGTATGGCAATACACTGTGTAGAAGTTGAATATGCTCTTTGGGCTTTATAACATAGCCTAATATCATTACCTTTCCATATTTTATTTAGTTTTGCTTTTTTTTCCTGGTCATGTTTCTTTCCTAGCAGTAAATCCAAGGGAACATAGTTTCGGTGACAGCATTTACAGGTAACTGGGAAGGGCTGAAGGAGGCTGTTTTGAGCTTAGGATGTCGGGCACTATGGTCATGGTGTGGCTCACATTTCTAGAAGCCTCTTTTACTGTAAGGAAATACGCCTGCAGAGCCTGAGCTAGAGAGAGTGGTTAGACTCCATCCACGCCCACTTCACTTACAAACGTATCGAACCCAACAGGCTGGGGTTTTCATAGCAAACTGGTGGTTATATAGTAAGTTGCTGTATAGATTTGAATAGATTTGAAGAATTGTAAATTGTTAACAAGCCTTCCTCTCATCTGCAAGGAGAGCAGATCATCTGCCTCATCATTCAGACTTACATTCCTGAAGTTTATCTGTATGTATGGGAGGTCCACACCGCATTGCCAAATATTCTTACTCTGAATTTAGAAATACCTTTCTATTTTTGCCTTTATAATTCATAGGGAAACTGGATATTCTGAAAGTGTGGATTTGTGGGTTTTGTTTTTATATTTAACTTCTCAGAGTTGGGGAAAGAAAACTTCACTTTCCTTTCCAAATCACCAAAATTTAACTTTTATCAAAGCAGTTCTCAAAAAATCATTGACCTCTGAGAATGGGGTGTTGTGGAAGAGACAGTGAAGAGGTTTGAAACAGACCACAAAAAATCTGTTGGTAATCTGGTAAGATAAATCTGCCCTCTAAAAGTGTGAAATTAATTTTTTTACAGCTTTTCTGTATGGGGTAAGGGGGGGTGAAGGCACTAATCCTTGTATTAGGAGACAGATTTTTAGGTGTCAGACTGTGAAGCTCAGAACAAGTGATCAAATTAAAGTGTTCCCGTATTCTTTATTGAGGCAAAAATGATCATATAGTGATTTTTGGTAAGCTCTGTGTTAAAAATGTTTTTTTGTTGCTTCTGTTGAGAGCAAAGGCTGGAGTTGCAAGATTGGTGGTGTTTGTAATGAAGTAAGGGCCAGAGGTTCCCACTATTCCGGCCGTCTGTGCTCATGTAACTGTGATTCCTGACCCAAAAGAGCCGACACTGTATAACAACAAGATTTGCCAGCATAAATATCCTGCCCTTCTGCTTAGACCATCAATCTTGACTACTTGATTAGGAATGGAGGGAGATAATTTTCTGCAGTAAGTGTGGAAATAGGGAGTGAAATGTATTTTGGAATTTAAGGTTGGTATGAAAGGGGTCTTCTACAGCATTTACACAAAAAGTTTTTGTAAGATGAAGTGCATGCTTTTTAGATGGAGTGTGGAGAAATAAAAGCAGATTAAAGGAGTGCTGAACAAATTTAATTTATCCTTGTTCCTGGAATAAGGTATTGTCAGGAGAAATTCAGAATTACCATCCTTTCTATCCTTTGGCCTGGGGAAATGTGGCTCTATAAGCAGGAACAGAGCTGGAAGTCGAGGTCACAGTTCACGCCCAGAGTCCAGGGGCATGGTGGAAAGTTTCATTCTGAAGTTGACTTATTTCTAAACATACAAGATGATATATTTCTTTTTTCCATAGGTATTTCTTTGATTTTATTTTTTCCCCTTTTGTTCTGGATCTTGTTCACAGTTATAGGGTCCCATTGGCTAGCAGAACATTGCATTGGCTTCCGCATGGAAGGAAGGACTGTACTGTGTGGGCACTGTTCTTAATGTACCTTTTCTCTCTTTCAGAAAAAGGAATGAAGAAAATGAGCAACATCTATGAATCAGCAGCCAATACCCTGGGAATTTTTAACAGCCCATGCCTGACTAAAGTGGAGCTGCGAGTTGCATGCAAAGGCATATCAGATAGGGATGCCCTCTCAAAACCAGATCCTTGTGTCATCCTTAAAATGCAGTCACATGGCCAGTGGTTTGAGGTGAGTGTTTAATAAAATAAAAATTATTCTACTGATGCTTTAGGATGGCATAGAGGCACGGAGGCAGAATTCAAATAGCAAGAACAATAAAGAGAAAAAGCAATTTGAAGGCTGTGGCATAATCTTTGTAAGAGTGAAGAGAGATTTTTCCATTAACTCTAACACACTTTGAATCAGACTCTTAATGATACTTTGAACTTCTCTTTGGAGTCTAGATTAAAAATGAAGATGATTAAAGAGTGAAACATCATAAAACTTTTCCCTTTAGGCCCTCTTGTTTTATAAAAGTGATATAATAGCAGAGATAATGATAGTGACCATCATGCTTTCCAATCTAGAGAAGAAAAATGCTGTGGAGGAGAGGAGTATTTATTACTAGTTGGCAAGGAATTTGGTGACAGAGTAGTTTGATTTGCAAATTTTGAGCATTACAGTTGGATTCACAGTTGAAGTTAGTAACTTAAGCTAATGCATTTGCCTTATCAATTTGTGTTGTATCGCAGATTGCATGTTTGGTTAAAATTCCACTTCGGGTTATTTTACCTAACCTTAGAAACCATTTGATAAATGGAAAGAGGATGTCTTAGAGACATGCAAATTGTAAATAAAGAACATTAGAATGGAATATAATATTTTAAATGAAATCTTGGTCATTATTTTATTTAAAAGTTACACTTGAGTTTTTTGGTTAATCAAGCTAAAAGGTGTGAGTTTTAATGGAAAGTATGCATGAGAAAATTAGGAATCTATTAAATCCAGTTCTTATTTTGAGTGMGTATTCATCCCCCTTTTCAACATTTTCAGCATTCAGAATAAGATTGTGTTATCTATCAAAAGATAAAAATAATAATAGCTGTGAGCATATGTAGAAAACAAAATCCTAAATTGATGAGTTTTTAAATTTAGCATTTTTCAGCCAAGTCTGTCAGACTCTGGGGGTTTTCTTCCAGTTATTCCAATTGCACTGCTGTGGAACCATTAGATAGGTCCCTGGTAGAAAACCACACTATAAGTAGAAATAAAACTCTCACGATTGTTCTAGTGCTATAAAATCAGTGTTGTCATGTAATTGAAATTTAAGGTGATATAATAGCCAAACAAAGGGTAATTCTAGCTAGCCATGTAGAAAGGAGCATTTAGCTGCACTGTATGTAATCACTCAAATAGCAGAAATTAACCAAGCAATGGATTAAAGGTCGAAATAAGTGAAATGCCCCTGTTTGGAAAGAGCAGACTGAAATCTTTTGGGCCATTTCAGTTCTCTGAATAACTTTGAGTGCATCTTGCACAGTTTGTCTGTGGCCAGTTACAAGCAGGGTAAGTAGCTTTGAATTATATATTCTTATGTTGTAATGGAGATTCCCTTTATTTGATGTGGTTTTTAATTTGGAGAGTGATTGAATAGGGTAATTCTTGCAGAACAGATCTGCTTACTGATACGATTCTCATCCTATTTCAGTTGTTCCTACTGTCTAATGAAAGTCCAGGGAACTCATTTTAGTATGAAGAAAAAGTTTTTATTAGTTCATGTTCCTATCAGTGGTGCAGAGCTAATACAGCTCTGACATGCTGAGCCTTTTCCTATTCTGGCCCACACATTCTCAGCAGAATTTTTAATTAAGTTCCAATTGCTGAGTTAAATTGAGCAAAGTCACTCAGGTATAGCTGAAGACAATTGGCTGGAAGAATCTTCTGCTTATGACAATCAATGATCCAGCAAGATCTGAGACAGCAGACAGACTAATAATTCAAAAAAAATCTAGTTACTAGTGAAGTGAGTGTATTCAACATAGAAATCACTAAATGACAACCCAAAGAGGAGTGGAACTTAAGAGTTTTGCTTCTGTGGATTTAGTGACTTCACAAACTTGTCTTGAATTTCCAAATACCTTAAACACCCTAGAGGTTGGATGTTTCCAAACAGACTGTAGCAAAATCCAGTATTACTGAAACATGCATACTGATCACATATTCTGGTTGTATAGAGGATTTATGAACCAGGAGCAGCTGGGTTGAAGGTGCCTGAAATACAGGTTGTGGTCTGTATATGGTTATGCTCTTGCAAATAGGTGCTTTTAAAATGTATGGAAGGTACTGAGGACTGACCTCACAGCCCCTACTGGGCCAGACGCAGATGAAGCTGGTGGACTTAAGTTGATGGGATTGCATTGTGCATGCTATTAGAGATGCTAGGACATGATGGATTCACTCTACAGGTGCAGGCAATCCCTGAAAGTGAGAAATATTTGTGTCTCGGAAAATTTTGATAAAACATGTCAGCCTGAGGAGAATTATTTTTTTTTCAGTTCTGCAGTACTGTGTGTGCATATGTGTGTGTTTGTGTAAATCATGCCACCCGCACATAGAAATATAAAATGAAAATATCCATGCTGTTGTAGAGTGGGTAGGTGCTGTTTCCAGAGATTGGAAATGGCAAATATGTATTTTTTAAATTTTTTTTAAAATATGACTGTTTTTCTGGTTTTTTTTGTTTGTTTGTTTTGTGTTGTTTTTCAGTCACAGAATGGCTGAGGTTGGAAAGGACCGCTAGGTATGATCTGGTCCAACCCCGCTGCTCAAGCAGGGACACCTTGAGCCAGTTGCCCAGGACTGTGTCAGACTCTTTTTTAATATATCTGAGGAGGATGACTCTACAACCTCCATGGGCAACCTGTGCCAGTGCTTGGTCACCCTCACAGTAAAAAAGCGTTTCCTGATGTTCAGAGGGAACTTCCTGTGTTTCAGCTGGTGCCCATTGCCTTTGGTCCTGGCACTGGCCACCACTGAAAAGAAGCCTGGCTCTGTCTTCTTTGCACCCTTACTTCAGGTATTTATTTACGTTGATAAGATTCCCCCTGAGTGCTCCAGGTATGGCCTCACCCATCCTGAGTGGAGAGGAAGGATCACCTCCCTTGATCTTCTGGCAATACTTTGTCTAATGCAGCCAAGGATACCATATGATTTTGTTTGCCACAAGGGCACGTTGCTGGCTCATGTTCCACTTGGTGTCCACTGGGACCCTCAGGTTCTTTTCTGCAAAGCTGCCTTCCAACTGGTCATGATGCTCAGCATGTACTGGTGCATGGGGTTATTCCTCTGCAAGGGTAGGGCTCTGCACTTCCCTCTGTTGAACTTCATGAGGTTCCTGTTGGCTCATTCCTCCAGACTGTCAAGGTCCCTCTGGATGGTAGCACGACCCTCTGGAGTATCAGTCGCTCCTCCCAGTTTGGTGTCATCTGCAAACTTGCTGAGGGTACACTCTGCCCCATCATCCAGATCATTAATGAAGATGTTAAACAGGACTGGATCCAGTACTGATCCCTGTGATACACTGCTAGTTACTGGCCTCCAACTAGACTTTGTATTCCTGATGACCATCCTCTGGGCCTGGCCATTCAGCCAGTTTTCAATCCACCTCACTATCTGCTCATCCATCCCACACATCAACAGCTCCTCTATGAGGATCTTAGGGAGACAGTGTCAAAGGCCTTACTGAAGTCCAGGTAGACAATGTCCACTGCTCTCCCCTAATCTACCAGGCCAGTCACTTCATCATAGAAGTTTGTCATGTTGGTCAAGCATGACTTCCCCTTGGTGAAGCCATGTTGACTACTCCTGATTTTCTCATCCTTAATGTGCCTGGAAATGGTTTCCAGGATTAACTGCTCCATCACTTTCCCAGGAATCGAGGTGAGGCTGATCGGCCTGTAGTTCCCTCAGTCTTTTGAGGATGGCCACATTACTCCTCAGATGTGAAACCATTAGGAACATAGGCAGGACATGGACAAGTACTCAGAGAAATCTCATTGTTGTCTTCAGTTCTGGCCCTGATATGCTTGCTGTTTTTCTTTTCCTGTCTGGGTAGATGTTTCCCTATAAACAAACACGCATGCACACATGCACAAACGTGCACACATGCCTCCCCGCCCCATTTCTTTGTGTATGTACGTTGATGCTGTCTGAAAAGCACTATCTCTGCCAATCTAGAATTAAAACGATATATTGTGTCTCCCAGGAAAATCAGCAGTTTACTCTTTTTCTCACATGAAGTTTGTATTTTTAGCCTGAAATGACAGGGTGTGATATAATGGAATTTAAGATCATGCTATTCATATGTACTAAAAGACAATTCGCTGATCTGGGGCTGAATTTTAGCTCTTCTGGTCTTAGTTTTAGGCGGGTACACTTGCAGGGGGGCCAAATGTTATGTTTCTTAAACTGTTTGTTTAAGATAATTTGATGGCTGTTTTTCCATATTTATTTGAATGTGTTCAAGGAGTTTAATTACTAGACTAGGCTTCAGATGGTGAATGGCTGAATGGGGTAGTAGAATCAGCCAAAGGTACACGATGATAAATTCCTTTGCTCCAATGATTATTTTACCCACCTGCAGTGTGAATGTCCTTAAGTAATAAATGTTAATTGCGTATAGCACTGCAATCTTCAGCCGAGATGTGCTAGCACTGAAATTCTCATTAACTTCTTATTCCTAAGGAAGTAGCTCGGGCCTGTTCACAGGTTGGTATCTGCATATGGCAAGTACACACGTTATGTTGAAAGTCGGGTAAGTTGCTGAGCTATATCTGGTCATACGAGATTTACATGAGATCAGGAGGTGTAACATAGCCTGATGTAGCCAGATTGAATGTGATGTCTGTAACTATGAGCTTTGGAAAACAGTAGCCATGTTTGAAAATCAGGGAGGGCTTCCTGTAGCCGTACTCATAGCTTTCTGCAGCAGGACATAGAATATCTGCTACCTTGTGGATTTGAACAGCCAGACAGAGTTTTTGCTTTTTCCCCCTAAGTTTTTATTAAACTTGAAGTAACTGCAGAGCAAATAAAGCAGCACACAAAGACAACATGCAGTTGCTAAAATTCGTGTTGATGGAATTGGGTGAATTTTTTTGGCTGAATAGGTTTGTTTACTGAAATAGGTTTTTTCATTAAATCGTTGACTGAGATCACAAATTTGATGAAACTCCGTGAGTCTTGATAAAACTGTATTGGGCAAACCCACAACTTTTCATTTCGGTGTTTTTAAAATAAAAGGCATTCACTTGTCACTTAGCATGACATTTGATTTCAAGGATCAGCTTGGCATGATTAAAAAAAACAAAACTGAGTTTTCTTTTTTGGTTTTGCTTTGAGCACTAACCCTGCACGTCCACACAGACCTTCATGCAAACAGACAGTAGAGACCAGTTAGCTTGGAAATGCATTGAACTAATTAATGTGTAGAATACTGGTGGAACCTACTAAACAAGCTACCTAGGAATCAAGCTACAGGAAGGACACAGTCTTGCTTTTCATTGCTGTTTGCTTTTCCCCTTGGTCCTGTTTCTCTTTTGCTTTATTTCTGAATTAATTTCAACATCCTTCTCCTTCCTCCTCCTCTGCCTCCTCTCCTGCCTCAGCTCCCAGTTTCCATTCCAAGCACCTGCTGCCTCATTTTGCTCCTCTGCGTGTTGGAGAGTGGGGGAGATTCCCTGCCCCTTCCTAGCATGGAGAAAGGATCTGAAGAGAAGACCTTGAGGCAGATTTCAGCTACTTGTTTCCATAGATACCCAAAAGTCTCTCTCATGTTATCCATCTGTGGTTGTTACAGCCCACTGCAGAAGCCAACAAGCCATGAAATAGGGGAGTCTGTGGGTTGACATGTTCCATGACTCTACCAAACTGTTCCAAAATAACTACAAAAGCACTGTGAAGAGGAAAAAATATATATATATAAATAAACCCGAATAAATACATCTTTTTCGGTTCATATAGATGAACAGGGTAATAGAGGAAGCATTTGGATGGAACTGAAAGTTTAATGAGCAGAAACAAGAACTACCACCACCAGCAGCCATACAGAATCAGACTTAAGGGCTGTCTAACCCCATCTTGCATCTGCTAGTTGGTGACAGTGAAGAGGTGTGAGATCAGGGAAATAAGTGTCTTTCCAGCTTGCTCTGACAGCCCTCAGAGATCTGCAGCTCAGGGAGTTCTTAAACAAGGGTTTGTGTCTTTGTAATTAAAAAACATTGGTAGATTTAACTTCCATAAATTTGTTCAAATAATTTTAAAATTTTTTGTATTTAAAAAATAAACTTTTATTATATCCTGGGACATAGAGTTCTGCAGCTTAAGTAGATGTTGAATAAAGTAATATTTCTTCTATTTTTTGAACTTGCCATTTGCTGATTCAAGTCCCTTGTTCCTGTATTGGAGGAGACTCTGAAAATCCTTTGGGATTTTAGTCTTATGATTTCTCTCTGACTGTATAAGAAGGCGGCAACTACTATGTCCTATATTTTGAAGATTAAGCATATCTATCCCATGAAGGAACATGGATTAGTTTGGATGGTTATTTGAACCCCATTTATTTCAGAACATTTTAGGGATGCAGCACCAAAAGCTATTGCTGTATTCCCATAGAGATTTTTCAAGCAGTGATTTGTGGTTTATTCTCTGTTTTAAAGAGCTGCAGGACTTCACAATGGGCTGGTTTATTGGATGTTTGTTGGCTTTTTGGATTTTTTTTTTTAATATTAGTCAATGCTATAGCAGATTCTAGATATTCTTTGCCTGATTTCACTCTAAGATTTCAACTTGGTGAACAGACATCCTGTACAAAATTAATTGCAACTAATGAGGTAGCAGTAAGCTGAACATACCATCTTATTAAGATTTTTCTCTGACAAAGAAAGGGAGTTACAAAGTTCCGATGAGATGTTTTGTATCAGATTATGCACAATTTGTTGGCAGGGAGGTGCTTTCACTGAATAGCTGTTATGAAATTAGCTCCTCTCATTGTGAAGAAACTTCTAATTCACTTACAGATTTGGGGTTTCTTCTCTTCTGGATGTAGAATGAGGCTGATGATAACTGGAAATGCTACCTGCATTTTGTCTGGCCAAAGCTTAGGACGAAGTCTTTAATACAATACTAGATTTACTGTAAATACCTTTGGATTCATGCAAATCTTGGTTGTTGAAAGCCAACAGGGAAGAATTGAGTCTTTAACTGAAATGATCAAGACCTTCATCAGAAAAGAAAGGCAATGAGATTCTTTTTAATTAAGCCACCATGTGGCCAAGGTCCTACCATTCCTGACTTGGAGCTGGAGGTCTAGTTGATTGGCCCCTACTGCCCAGGTCTTTAGAGCACTTAGTCTTGTGCACAGATCTGTACCCTGCACATCTTGCAGGTGATGATCTGTTAGCGCAAGTGTTGATTACTGACCTTTGGACCTAAGAAGAAATGGGAGCAGTCCTGCTGTATTCATTTCCCAAGGAGTATTCCTAGAAGATGATGCTTAAGAGTTTTTCAGGTGCCATTAGACCCCTCTTGTTCTAACTCGTCAAACAAAAAGCTGTGATTTTATTTACACTACAGCAATGTGCCTGTGTATATGCCTTTATAGCCTGTTGTATCCTCATAATTCAATATTCAATACTTTTCTTGCTCGTTTTTCATTAAGTGTATGTTGATGCTAATGAGCGCTTCTTTGCTCAAGACTACMTGGTAACCTCTGTGGCTGCCAAGATTTGCTTTTACCTTCTGCTTTCTGCTGCCAGTAAATTTCCCTGAAGTCCTTCTGTGTGGTGCGAATGACAAAGACAGCTCATCTTTTTCAAATACCACTGGAAGTCTGTGGGGTCAGGCTGCAGGCTAATTGAGTATTTTATCTCAGTCCATTCTCAGCCTGAATTAATCTAATTGGATATTTTACTTTCCAAGCCTTAATATTTTGGAGGCATCCTCTGCTCCAAGGCTTTGGCTGTTGAAAAGCTCCTGTCATTAACTTTTTCAGGAAAAAGAAAAGTTGTCCACACGGACATGGTCCTGTTCTACAATTTAAGCAGAGGAGAGCCCTGATGCTGACAGCAAATCACCAGCTGTCTTCTGAGAAAACCAGACTTGGTACCTTTCCATGTAAATTCTTAGCCTTACACATGTATTTTAAAAGTACATGCTCTTTGAAAGACCATTTCATTATAATCAAGGCAGGAGATAATCTACTGTGAAGTTTTCCTCCATATCCTAGAGAACATCTTTCATAATATTCTGTTCAACTGCTAATGCACTGAGTACATTTTTACAAACATATATGCATAAACTCAAAACCTGGAATTGCATTTTATATTACCCGCCTCTTTAAAAAGAAAGACAACTCTCTTCCTCTCCCAAGTCTCTTCCAAGTTCTTATACAAAGTCATAAGTATGAAAACTAAAGGCTGTAAATCTTTTGTGTTGGCAAATATTTGATTAGAAGCTGGTACTGGGAATTTTTTCCTCCTGTGCCTAGTTCAGAAACATGATCATCATTAGGTTTTGATGAGATTTTTCTTTTTACACCTCAGGTAGTAATAAGTGACTATTTATTTTAAATCCATTTTGTAGTAACTCTTTTTTGCTTTTATCTCATTCATCACTGCTGCTTTCTCTCGAGCCTCCTCCTTGTCTCAGCATTTAAACATAGCCACAGTGCTTTTTTTCCTGTCTTTTTAAATCAACTAGTCTTTAAACTTGAACTCATTTGAATCAGACAGAAGTCAAATGCTGTCACTTTGAGTCAATATATAGAAACTATCATAATGTTCCACTAGCTCAAAGAGCAATTTCTGCCTCTGTAGTGCAGTTTGTGAAACGTAATGCATGCGCAAAGGAGAGAAAGAGAAAACTTGCATTGTAGAGGTCTGTTTTCTCACTGAGAGTGGTCATGTTTGGGCTGGCTGCTTCCTCTCTACCAGAGCTGTGGGATCCCCTGCTGCAGCAGCAGCAGGAAGCTGGCGTCTGGCTGTATCTGCCCAACTAAATCTCTTCAGGTCCCCTGTCTTCATGTCATGGAGGAGTGAAGTTTTTTCTCATAGTTTACATAAATGAATAAAAACAAGTTTACTCCTGGGAAGTCAGGAGGGAGCACTTATGTAGAGAGGTGGTAAAAGCTACATGGTCTCTCCCTGATCCTGTGGCCTGGAGCATCTACTGGGAAGATCTGCTGTTGGGACCAATTTCCAGGAGCCTTCTACCTGGTAAATCTGCCTCTGGGAGAGCCATGGAAATGAAAGAATCAAAAGACTTGTGGGATCACATAATCATTTTTCGATGTTAGGAAATAGTTACCTGCTTAAAAATCAGTTTGATAACTGGATTAGCTTAGATGAAATTATGAATGACCTGTACTTGTTTACAACCTGTTTCAGTGGATCAGGGATTGTGGAAATGATTGAAGAACTCTGTTCGTTTCTTGTGAACAATTTCTTTATAACCGTACTCCAGCAGCCATCTTCAATTAGTGCGCGTCAGTGTTTTTGCAAGCAGCACTGTGCACATATCTTCCCWTTTGTAGCTGTGAAGGAGGGAACTGGGCTGGGTGCTCAGTTGTCAGATTTCACTACACCTTTGCAAACATTCATGTATTGCTGCTGGTAGAAAAGTCTTGAATGGTTTTAAGCTGCCTGAAAATTTTGCCTTCATCTTAACTGTTGCGTAATTTGATTGCAGACATGAAATATCAAGAAACAACTGGGAGGAGTTCTCATTTATTCTTGTATTTATCACATTTGGTCAAAATATCATGGCTGACAAAATATATGACTTTTATTAATTAAAAGCTTTTTTGCCTCAGAAACAGGGCACTTGAATTACTTCCTCCCCCCCAGTTGCGAATATTTCTTTGTTATTATTGCACTTTCATCAGTATTTCTAATGAACCTAAGACATGCTTGCAAATACTGCCTTTAGCCATGCTGTCTATTTGATGGTTCTCAATTCATGCTTCACTAACTTTTCACAACTTTTTCTCAAGATGACTTTCCATGAAGGCTGTGACTCTTAAACAGTGTTCTCAGTCATATTAATAAAACAAGAGTTTTCTAATATTTGCTTTTTAAAACAGGTCAAGCCTTGTAGTTTTGTTGTATGAGTAGGGTAAAAAATAAAGAAAAAAAAAAAAGACCATTCAAAACGTTTTCAAAATTACCTAAGGAAGATACCAGGAAAAGGAAGGCTTTACAGTGTTCTCACTGCTTTGTTAACACTGGATAACTGGCTTGGTACTCTGTGACAATTTATATGTTTGTAGGCTAGATATGAAGTTGTCTGTCACACCTGTAAGACTGAATACTGGTGTATGGTATTTATTAGTAGTACTCTTCATATTATCCAGAGGGTCAGGAATAGATCCGAGGGCTTGCAAATACCCTCATTTCTATGGCTAGCTAAGAGTGATTATTTTCTTCTACTGCAGAAAGAAGTCAGCCTTTCTCTCAAATCTGTAGCAGTAATCCCTGATTGCACAAAAAAGGACACTTGAGCTTTTCTGTGCACAAGCGTGTAAGGACAACCTTAAGCAGAATGATGGCCTCATCAGGTAGAGGTGCTTAAAGGGAGAGTTATCTTTGTTTTCATGTGTCCCTGTGGGGCAGAGGCAAGGTAACGTGGACTGAGAATGTAGAGGTGGTGGGAGACCTTCAGCTGTGGCTCCTTTGCAGGTCAAGATAAAAGAATTGACAGCCATRAAGGATGAGCTTAAGAAGGAGCTTGCTTTCTCTGTGTCTCTCCCTTTTACTCAGGAATTAAAACAGATTGTAAAATAAAAGCTGGGATGTGTTTTCTCATGCAATACTGTGCTAGGTTTTTGCAGATATAGATCCTAGAAGAGCTTTTTCAGAGGCATTCAGCAAGTAAAGGAAACCAAAGAGCTGATAATAAAAATATGAGAAATAATTAGAGAAATGCTACTGCTACTTTAAAAAAAAAAAAAAAAAAAAAAAGAAGTTTTGATTCCTGATGAAGAGGTAGCACAGAATACCAGTAGCTCATCTGGCTGAATAGCCTTAGGGAGAGCTTTGCAGAAATCCAGCCCCAGTCTGTGAAGTGGGGGGATGCATAATCACTACGTTTAGCGTTAAGCATATCTTGACTGCGTGGAGTATTCTTTGGCATCAACCAAAAGGAAAAACGCTATAGTTCTGCATGGGARGAGTTGCCATACTGCCACCAGCAGTCCAACATTCAAAAAAATGCATTTTTGCCCTCTTTCCCTGCAGTTTAATTATCTATYCATCAGATATTTAATATTTTAAACTTACATTAAGGCTGCTTTTATCATGGGCAGGCAGATGCACATTTCAGATTAGCTCAGTGATATTCCTGCCTCTCATGAGCTATTTATTACAGATACACAAACTTCTCACATCTCCAGGACAGATTTTAAGCCTGACTTGACTTTAGTAGTCTGACAGATTGTGATAAACCTATGGTAAACAGCAATCTTTGGAGCTGGTTTGTAAGTAGATAATTCACTTGATTGATTCGGTACACTAATTCTTAAYCTATAGCATCAGAACAGGACTGAGAGATTGTCAGCAGCTTGAACCTCTTCTGCTTTTATTGGGAGGGGTTTTAGGGCCTAATATGAATTATTTCCCGAAAGGAAAGAGCAGTTATGAAACTCTGAGAATAACTGATTTAGAAAAACAGTCTGAATTACTGCAAAWGTTTTTTGAAAAGTCTTCTATTTAAATATTGATTGACCAGGGATACCAAATTCATTAAGCTGGTTTGGTTTAAAACTAGTGCATAACAAGATAACATGCTATTGATATGAACTGACGGCGTTTAAGTTTATGCAAAGGAAAGTAAAAGCAATTTCACTGGAACTGTTGTTTTTCATCTTCCCTCATGTTTGGTAGTGGCTTAAAAATATATTGCATTAGTTATGTTGTAATCAGGCCAGAATATAGACTCCATGAAATCTAACTGAGAATTGAAGTGTCCAAACTATATTTCCGTATAGATGTGCTGACCTTATTTGTTAACAGATATTTTCAGTCTTTGCCTAAATTTTTTTCATTTTTAAAAGATGGAACGGATTGACTTTTTTTTCTTTCTCCCCTTGAATACTTTACAATTTTGCATATAAAAAACATGAAATCCARGCAGAGCCACATTGCATCAATTATCTGCATAGCTCTGCATTGAGATTTCTTATATAGTTTGTGGTATTCATTTTGTATGTGTTGCTGGTGGGTGATCAGAGCATACACAAAGCAGAATACAAAGCCAGAGTGTATTTCTAGATAAATGACATGCTCTCATCCTGATTTCTCTTTTGAATCTTACTTGTCAAAAAAAGGGGCTTTTTGCCCATCAGCTCACAGCTTGCAGACCACCTCACTGACTGAAATGTTGTTCTTGTGCTTTTGTTGCAGCTTTGTTTTAGGTGTTTCACATTTTCTCTTTGGAAGCTAAGACTCTGTCTAGGTAAAACATCAGAATGGTGATTTCTGCTTTTGTTTCTTTTACTACCCTTTACGTTCTCCAAAAGAAGATCCCAGATGGTGGCATGCGTAAACTAGTAAGAGACTACCTCAGGAGTAAAGCACCAGGGCTCAAAAAATCCCCTATTCCTGGCAGAGGACTTGGAATGGCTGCAACTACCATCACACCACTGCTGCTGACAGCAAGCAGCTTTTACCAATCCTGGCTCTACAAAGGTGCTTACTTGCTAAGAAAAGTTCAGGGCACTACGGACAGTCTATACAAAGTCTGTACTATTTGGGTGTAGGTTACTTTGGTKATCTGGTTTGACAAATTTACCTGCCTCTTGTTCAAAATGTCACACTTAAAGATGGCAAAGTAAAAAGTCGTGATAAGCCAATTCTTGGTTTAAAGTCTCTTCTGGAAAAGCATGTAAGTCTGGAACTGGAATCACTGCTGTAGCTCCCTATGAGTAATTTCTAAGTTCAAAGACATACAGTATATTGTTCAGCCAGTTTCTTTATAATTTAGGTTGAAATTCATCATAAAATATTAACTGCAACTATCTGAGGTAAATATCATCATTTTGTGAGATGCTCAGTTGTTATTCCACACCACCAACCTAGGACGTGGTGTTTTTGAAGCATTAAACTATCCATTGTGGTAATCCGAATTGTCATGATACACTTAATCAAAGAGAAAAATAAGAAGTTTGAGGGTTTTGTTTTTCAAATGTTTGGAAAAACTCATTGCCTTACTACTGCATCAGCCAGCTCATGCATGCTGTTGGTGTAGAACCAGCTGCTGGTGTAGAACCAAGTGTACTACATCACTTCTGTATACTTCCTCAGGAAAACATTATGATGACCACTGTACCCTGTTGTATTTAACTTAAATGCTGTTTGAGGGCTGATTAGTCTGCTGTAGCCTTGTTAGTTGTGTAAACTTAAAAGCTTAAGCTGTGTCACTGCCACGTGAACTGGAGTAGTTTCAGTAGCCTTACTCCCCTGGCTGCCCTTTGGATTCCATGTGGCTGCAGGAACTGTTTTTACTGACAGTGACATTTGCAGTTTTAAAACGGTATTTGCATTTCTCCAGCTTGTATTGGGCATGCCAGCTGCATGCGTGTGTCTTTCCTATTCTGCACAGGAATATACAATACAAATTCCTATGCCTTTGTTTCTCTATTTGAAGTTACTGCCTTTATGTTGTCAGTTATCGCCTTTATGTTGCCAGTTATCATCCGATGTTTCAGTAGTCTATTTACAGCCCAGTGCATTCTTAATTTTGTTCAAGGCCCTGTGCTTGCCTGCTTGCTTCCTTGGTTCTTTAATATAAATCCCAAAGTGGTTCCTTGACCACCTTTGCATTAATCTTATTCTTTCTCTTAATAAAGAAGCTATTAATGTATTTTGTAAGGAGTGTCCCTTCTTTCTTCCTTAGGATGGTGGGACTTACTTGATGTTCTTCCATGTTTAGCCTGATAGCTCTGTGATGATGTCACGTCCAAAATGTTACAGCCAAATTTTCCTTTTTTGTGTATATAGCTCATATTTTTCACTGGGAATTTTTTGAGATTCTCTAATAATTGGAAACTGTTGATCATAACTAATCTTGTGGTAGAGAGTGAGACTTACTCTTAACAAAAGTTAAAATTCTACATGCAACTCCGATTCCACACAGAAATGTTATTTTTTAATTCAATTTATATGTGATGCTGTTTTTTAACTTCTGGAGATTTTTGTCCAGATTTTGGTTGGTTGTGGATTTGCTGCTCAACATTAAATTGCAGTATTGGCACCAAAAATAAAGTGCTTGCAGAGCTTGCATACTTGGTTTTTAAATTTATTTTATTGACTTTGCTTTTCAGGATTGATCTAACGTTGTCATGATTTGAAGTGGCCATGTCCTGACCTTCAGGTGCCCCTGCTTTCTGTGGGAAAGAAGGTGGTTGCAAAGTCACAGTTTTAATGGAAAATAACACACTTAGTGTAGCTCTTTCAACTAGATAATATTTTTGTCTCTGAGCTTTTATTTWATGATGGAAACCTTTCCAATTCACATAGTTTGGAGTTAAAGAATGAAAAGAATCATTTCTGCACTTTAAGGATCCATTCAAAAGTCTGAAGTTTTTCTTTATAATGTACATATTCTCTGCTAAGCTGGGCATCAGCAGTTTATATTTGTGTTATTTTTGGAAGGGTGATACTAAGAACCCCAAGGAATACATGCATCTTTAATAAACTTTGAAACCAAGGAAGTCCATATTTTTGAATAAATTTTAATTGTATCAGTTGAGAGTATTTTTAAATAAGATTCTGGCACAATGATGAAGTTCAGAGAGTTTACATTGTCATAGCATGCCTCTTTCCATCTGTATATCCTCTTTCAAAGCAGCCATGTGCTCTTATCCATTTAAATGGAGCACAGCTGATGTGGGCTAATTATTTTTTTCCTCCTCTTCATTGTATCACTCTGCTTTTTCTGCTGATTTCAGCTGGAGTTGGAGGTCAGTCTATTTAAAGAGCACACACTTTTATCTCAATGTCTCTTGYGAACTGTTGTATAATTTGGCTACTCCTGGGGATCTCTGCAGTGAGAATACATAGTTTACTGACCATCTGCCTGCCTTTTTCTTTTCTTTTCATTACAGATGCAGGGGGGAAAAGCTGAAAARGAGGCAGTCGTATAACATGTATGCAGAACCAGTTGGTAAACTGCTGACCAAGTTACATACTGTGTTTGTCGTTCAGAAGTCAGCTTTGTGCCAGTGGTTGCTGTTATGACATGAAATACAAAGGAAGGCTGTCGTGTCTCACATAGTACTGAAGAGAAATGTTTGTGATGGATTAGTTTGTTCTGAAAGCAGTTGTTTGGGCTTTTTCATAACGTGATTGTTGATTTCCTTACAGCTCTATATTGCCTTCAGCCAGTGTTCAAAATCCCAGGCTACACCTTATTTTGTGACCAGCCTTCTTTTATGACAGCTCTGGGAAACCTTGTTCTGCCCAAACAGGGAGCTACTGAAAGTCCTGAATGATCTGGCTGGAGGGGCTCAAGATAGTTTTATTTGGGGATTGTATGTATGTGTGAATAGGAGAAAGAGGAAAGCAAGATAAGATGGAAGAGACACTAATGTAGAATCAAAATGAGATTGTATCTGAAAACCAATAAGCATGGAAACTTTAATACAGCCTGGAGAACCGTGGAGGGTGGTCCCAAGAGAAGCCTGGAGAATAGGCTTTTGGATCTGAGATTTGTCTAAAGGACGTCTATGGCTGTGAGGAAGGAAAACTTTGGTTATTTGACTTCTTTATGAATGTTTTAAAATAGTTGCATCAAAGCTACCTGACTCCAGAGAACTCTAGAAAGCTAYTCTGTTCTAGAGAACAAGTCCTATGAGGAGTGGCTGAGGGACCTCGGGTTGTTTAGCCTGGAGAAGAGGAGGCTGAGGGGAGACCTTATCGCTCTCTACAACTACCTGAAAGGAGGTTGGAGCGAGGTGGGTGTTGGTCTCTCCTCCCAAGTAACTAGTGATAGGACAAGAGGAAATGGCCTCAGGTTGCGCCAGGGGAGGTTTAGATTGGAGATTTGGAAAAATTTCTTCACCGAAAGGGTTGTCAAGCATTGGAACAGGCTGCCCAGGGAAGTAGTTGAGTGACCATCCCTGGAGGTATTTAAAAGTGGTATAGATGTGGTGCTTAGGGACATGGGTTAGCRGTGGACTTGGCAGTGTTAGGTTAACAGTTGGACTYGATGATCTGAAAGGTCTTTTCCAACCTAAATGATTCTATGATTCTAACCCATTTTCATTCTCAGTGGAATAATCTTACAGGACCCAAATCTTGGCACATAGCTCAGATGGGATCATACTTCACTGAGGTTTRTATCAGGATGGATGCTGTTTGTGTTGGATGCTCTTGCCTTTTTGCAGAAGTTGCAATATCTCTGTATGAAAGTGATTGATCATGGTGTGTCTGCAGAGTGATGTTTCATGTGGCAGATTCCAGCAGGTATAGGTGTGGTGGAAGTATTGTTCACCATCACTGCTAAAGGTGATCTCTAAAACCCCTACAGGGACCTTATATTCAATATCACGAATTGCAGTTTCATTCTAAAAATATACGTATGCAAACTCAGACCTAAAGTAGTCCTTTTGCTCTGGTGATTTTTTTTCCCAATTGCTTGCCATGCTGTTGTCTGTGTTTATAAACTACTTAGATATAAGCTCTTAGGCGCAGGAAATACCTCTTCTGTTTTATTTGCAAAGGATAGTAAGAACCTTATCTAGGTCTCTAGGTGCTATCACAATATAAATAATTATAACGATAGGCCTCTGAGTAGTAGTAAGTCTGATATAGCTGAAGTGAAGTAGTAGCTTACCCTGGAGTGAAAGTTTTTATTTAAAGTGCGGATGAAAGAYAGCAAAACATACATGGATTATTTTTTTGTTATCTTTTGCTTAGAGAAAATATTAAAAATGGCTTGTCACTTAACTTGGCCAGGGTTTTCTTCTTGCAGCTTTTTTTTTTTTTTTTAAATCAATTATTCTGCAATATGGAGTGTTTTGATTTAGACACGCTTTTTAAAGATCAGCATTCCTGGCACATGCAGTGAAGAGCAATTTAAAATTAAAAGGCTGCTTTACACTTTTAAGAGCACCTGAATCTTATTTTAGAAGCAATTGGAACTCTGGGCCAGCACCTTGTAGGGTAATTTAAATTCTTTTTTAAAATTTTTTTTTATTTGAGTACTTGGTGAGGAATTGATTTGAACAGCATGGTGCTGAGCTCTTCAGATTTTGAAGTACTTCCAATTCCCAGTCACATTTAGCTGCAGATCATGATCKTCTCCTCTTGGTCTTACAAGGCCAGCCATCTTAAGAATATCACCCAGACAAAGAAATGAATCTAGGCTCTTTTGATTTATCAAACATTTTTTTTCATGTGTTTCTTCTCTTTTGCTTATGCATAGAAGAAGTTCCTTAAGTCAACAGGAAGACATTTAAAAGTTTCAAAAGAAAATACAGGCATGTAAAAGTAGCCAATTGTACCATATCAGTTCAGTATTTGAAGAATTTTCATCAGTAAAATGTTCATAAGCACTGCAGTAAATTATGTGTACTGATTTGTCCAGGGTAAAAGGTCGGGGGGGAGAAGAAACAATCCTGTAGTTATATTCAATGCTCCATTGGGGAGCATGGTCTGCCCTCTGCCCCATGTGAGACAGCAGACCTGCAGGGATGAGGTGCAGGGAAAGGGGGAATCATCATGTAACTGAGGCTTATCATTATTCACAGGCAAAAAGAGAAACTGTGGCTGCACAGGTGGTCTCCATTCTGGAAATTACTGCCCTGAGCACTTGGCTTTGAACCATAAGTCTTCATTTTAATGAAGACTTTCTGGATGTTTTTGGAATGCCCTATGCAAATACAGGGATATAATGATGCTTTACTCGCATAAAGTGACAGAAGACAGTAACTTCCTTTGTCAGCTTTATTTTCAAAAGTACAAAAACGTTGGGACATCCATTCTCAGCAAGAGGTRGTAGCTGTCTTAAATACAGGGATTTTTGTTCCTGTCTATAGAGCGGTCAGCCCCTTGCAGACATACACAGCTGCTCCCAGATTGTGAGCAGCTGGGGCTATAGCGATGAGTCAGTAAGTCACTGGAAATTCACTGGGATGTGAACCACCAGCAAGAACCTGCCTAATACAATAGCTGCAATACAACGAGAAGCTGCCAACAGGCAGCTTGTGGTAACAGTTTGCAACTACTTGCGGTGGTGCTCGGAGATGGTGTGGGGAAGTGTACACCAATATAGAAATGTTTTATAAACTGCAACTGTGAAACAGTGAGCATGACATTAAACAGCATCAGCATCTCCCCGTACTGGGTAGATTTCTTATAAGAGGCTGGAGGAAGCTGATATGATTTATTTGGGGAAAAGCTCAGTGTATTTTTGCCTTTGGGTTGAGATAAATAAAACATCATAAGATACATTAGAGATTTCACTGGAGTGTGGAGGAGGAGAATGTAAAGTCTGAATATTTTGTTTTCTGTCTGAATCACTAATGTGCTACCAGTCAGTTTAATTAGAATAATTAGTCATGAAATAGATAATTGGTCTGAATCTTCCTGCAGTTTATATAGAGAGCTTTTGAAGAGGAATGTGGTTATTTGATACTGATCCTGCAAACATTTATGCATACTCTTAGCTCGGTATGCCTGAATCAGTGTGTATGCAGTGACATCCCATTGACTGCGGAAAGGAAGCTTCCCTMTAGCTAAGGGGCTTTCTCAAATTGAGCTTCATCAGTGGGCTGCATTTTTCTGTGACTGTGCGATTTGTAGCAAGTCCACTGTTTTAGGGATGCCTTCAGTAAGGGAGGGCTTTCACCTTTAAACAACTACTGGTGTTTGCAGAATAGTAACTTGGAGTGACCAAGTGGTGGCATGTCCTCTGTGCCTTGGTTTGTATCTTGGTCTCTAAAGGGGCGCTTCTCCTGTACCCTCTCTGTGAGGTTATTTTGGCACCAGTGTGGTGGGTCCTGCTGTGGGGAAATGACCCAGTTGAGGAGTAACTGTAGGGAAGAGCATGCTCTTGCTTTCTTGTGGASTGTGCCGGATCATTTCCTGGATCTGGTTCAGCTTGTGGCTGTGCACACACCTGGTGCTGGGAAGCTCAGGAGAAGTGAAGTGAAGTGAAGATGGGAAGTTGCTGGTACTGTGTGGGAGAATGGGCCTGGGGTGGGTTAGGCTTGTCTGCGTTTAGGTTGCTTTGCTTTTCCCTGTGGAAAAACTTGAAAAAATAGAGCAATTGTTGTAGATATTGACAAGTGCTACCATTTGATCCCTTTTTTCCTCCCCAGAAGAGATTTTTTTTTCTTTTATGATGGGTTTTACTGTTGGTTGTTTTGTTGTGTTACATCATCTAAGTGTCTATGTTCATTATAAATCATATGAATGAATGACRCGTCCTTGAATTTTGCAAGTTAGGAGCACTGATGTCCATGATATTACTGTGAATARTCCCATCCAAGTCAGTAAGTTTACTCTTCATAGGACAGTGAAGTATTTTAACATGTGTTTACAAGTTTTAGACTGATAGGAGGTTATTGTGAGCTGAGGGAAAGGGACTATATAAGAAGTGCTACTGCTCGTATATTTCCTAGCTACTGTTTACCTGGATTTTKAATTTCTCCTGACAAGAGACTGAAATTGCATTCCTTTTGGCATCCAATTCARTGTGATAAGAGAATGCTTAGGTGAACAGGAGATATTTTGGTCTAGAAACACGTGAAATGTCAATTCATCTTGTCTCAATTGCATATTGTCTAATGGTACTGGTTTTAAGTTCTCCCAGTTTTCTGAGAAAGTAACATTAAGAGGTTGTTCTCCTGACCTTATTTGTTTCKTATGTCAAAATTATTTCTCACCCTGAGCTTATGTAACAGTTTTTATACAGGTAGTAAATTTAGTGCCAAAGAAGTCCTGTGAAGTTATTTAYGCAGCCCTGCTATATGCATAGGATTTTCTGCTTGTAGCATATGCTTATGTGCTTTGGTCTAGTTTGATAGTCTAATTGACTATAACAGTAGATTCTGTACATCAACTGTGTAAGAAAACTTACAGTTTTCATTTATCTTTGGCCACAACAAACAGTTGGAAGCTYATGGAGTTTCTTACTACTTTTATGGTACTTCAGTTAATTCCATTTCTCTTTTTTGGCTGTACAGTGTTTAATATAAAAATATGTGATTCAGCAAAAGCTGTGGAAGGTTTTCTGTTACTGTGATGTACAGAATTGCAGGTACTGTGAAACAGACTGAAATAAAAAGAAGGGAATATGGTGTATCCGCAGGGTAGGACTGTGTCACCCTGTGGCCTTACTTATCAGTTCACAAAACTAATTGTGGTGTTCCCTTGAGTATTCTGCATGCACTAGAAACCCTGGTGAGCCACATCAGATACCCTTTCCTATCCAGAAAAGCAGAAGTCCCCCAATGTTTAATAAAGTTGCATGACTTCTTCACCAGTATCAGGAACCCAGGTAACCATCTCATTAGTTCAGCGCAGGACCTGTTATTTCCCAAGGGCTGATCTTGCCTATTCGGTATTTGGTATGTCTTTTCTTTCCAGCACATCACTCAATGCACAGAAGCCATCCTTACCTTTTAGGCTCAGTCCTGGTTCCAGTGTCAGTGATGTGAGCAGCACCAGGAGACTGGAGCAGCGATTTGGATCTAAAGTGACGTAGCTCAAGGTCTTTGCAGATGGACAGAATTGTGAAGCACAATCTATCCTTACTCTATCACAGAAAAAACCAAAACATTTCATTTTCCATGCTTTTGTTTTCACGAAAGTCTGTTTCAGCTGGGCTGACCCAGGACCTTTTCTCTGTAGCTCAGAAATTATCTTTGAAATTAGGAGTCTTTCCAGTTTAAGTTGTTTTTGCCGACTTTGTTGACCCCTCAGGCTATATTAGTATTAGTAAATGACACAGGCCAATAAGAGTGGATCTGTAAAGCAAAATAGTTTTTTGCTGAGAACCAGACATCCACACTCCTCTATGTATTTTCAGACTTCTTTTTTTTTTTTTTTTTTTTTTTTTTTAGTTGTAGCTCTAGTTTTTCTCACCTGGTCCCAGACACAGGATGTCCATTAGTGGCTGGAGTGTGTTAGGTGCACTCCTGGAGTGTATCTTCCAGTTTAATTTCATGCAAAGGGAGTGTGGATCCATGTGCACCATAATGTCAACCAATGCATAGTAAGAGTAGATGACCAGGTGACTGGCTTAAAAATTGCAGTCCTAACTGAATTAAAGCACTAATGTAAGTGCACCATCAGTTAAACTGGATCACCTCAACCACAAATGCCTGTTTCCTTCTGTGCATGCTAGTAAGATATATTTAATGACCCTTCCTAGTCTGGGAGGGTTATAGTGTAGCCCATTGTCAGCCGCATTGCATATTCATTCACTGAAAGCATTAAAAATGCAAGTCTTTCTACTATGACATTGTTACTATTAACTATGAATTCATAACTTATATAGAGAAAATGTTCCTGAATGGTGGTGTCTTCTGGTTTGATAGGTAGTATTGGCTTTTGCCTTTTGTGTCTTGAGATATTTGAAAGTCCCATGGTATTAGCTGCTTTGCATACTTTTCATTCTGGATCATGAATTTAGCAAGTAAATACCAGTGAATCCAAGATGAATTACAACTAGTGTTGGACATGGCTTGAAACTCCCTAAGTGGAATGACAAAAGACACAATAAGGTGTACATGTAATCAATGGCATGACCCAAATTTTCTGAAGCGCGGCTATTCTCTTAAGGATGCTCAACAGTTGATACCACAACATTTCTCTATTGGTGGCCAGAAAGTTTAAATAATTCAGATTAGTGCTTTTTGCCTCTTTTGGGGTCAGAGTACCACAAGCCTGTCTATGTAAGTACTGTGCCATGCTCTCCCAATAAGATGCTGTTTTTCTGCACGCTGAAGTTATGGCTACAGTGGAAGACTGTATTTGGGGTTTAGTGCCTTTTTAATGTAGCTTCCCCTATTAGCACAATATATCTGGGGGTAAGCCAGGTGAAGATGACATGGTAGTCCTTTTTAATACTGACGGTCACAGTGAGTATGTGGAGGATCTTGCTGTCACTGTTCTTGAATAACCACATGTCTTCCAATGAGGTCTGTTGGAGTTCAGGGTGAGGGGCTGTTGCCTGAACTGAAAACAGCTCTGAAAAGCCATATCTGAAGAATGAGAGTTGCTTCGGGATGCTAGAAACTGGAAAGAGTATAAGATGTCATTAATTTAAACTACTTACTTTGATGACTGGCCTTGAATTTATCTGAACTTCTGTATAGACTTCTGGATTCTGATCAGACAATAAGCCTAGCAGAATTTACATTTTAAAAAAGAGTATGAATACAATGTTGCTTATGTTTCAGCTAACCATCCAGTTGCATTCCTATGCAAACCATGTCTTTCCTATTCCAGCCCCTTCTCTAAATCTCATCTTTGTTGTTCTTGCATGAAATAAACAAAAACAAACAAACAAGAAACTCATATTGTGAAGGTCATGCAGTTGAGAGTCAGTTTGTTTCCATAAAACATGATGGATGTCTGTGATTTTTTTATGTGGTTAAAAACAACAACAACAACAAAAAAAAACCTTATAAAATTCTAGTACATCTGACAAGTTCTCTAGGGTTGTCTCAAGAAAAATTAATGCACTCTGCACAGCCCAGATTGTGCAGTAGTCCAGAATAACCTCTTTGGTTCCTTCACTCTGGTGAATGTTACAAGTCTCACTGCTCAAAGCCTAGCATATTTGACTGTGATAGCCGTTGTTAACTAACTTTGTTTCTAGACAGCTGCTCAGAAACTCAGGACAAAGCTGCAAAAAGCATCCAGATGTGTAGAAAGGAGAGGGGAAAAAGAAAGAGGAGATGGAGCTCTAAATGTGTATCAACTCAATGTAGAAGAAAAACAAAATAGAGGAGTGGAAAGCAGAATATTTGTTTTTTCATGCATTTCACAAAGTGTTAGCGAAGTGCATGAGCAGGGGAAGCTGGGGACTTGTGAGGAAGCTGCTATCTTAAAAGATTTGAGGGTAAAACACTTCATACATTTAAGTTGAAAACTAGCCACATGTTTCAAGCAGCCACATGTTGCAACATTTTGGCTGAAAGAGAAGTATGTGTTTGGGATTTTTTTTAATGTTTTTATATAAAAGCTTGAAAAATGTAATGGGAAAATAGACATTTCCTTTTTACAACAAAGCAAGCCATCTCCCGTCTAAGCTTTGGCCAGCTATGTCCCAAACTCTCTTAATTCCTTCAGCATTTTAGAGAGGAAGGTAAGCACCATTCCTTTGCACCAGTGGATGAGGAATTAAGAATTAAAAAGAATTGTGAATTGTGGCAGAGCCTGGATTCTGAAGTTCAGTGCCTTGACCAGAAGGCTGGTAGCTTGGTTTCAGCTGGGATAGGGTTAATTTTCTTCCTAGTAGCTGGTATAGTGCTGTGGTTTGGATTTAGTATGAGAAGAATGTTGATAACACACTGATGTTCGAGTTGTTGCTAAGTAGCACTTACACTGGTCAAGGACTTTTCAGCTTYCCATGGTTTGCCAGGCGCACAAGAAGCTGGGAGGGAGCACAGCCAGGACAGCTGACCCAACTGGCCGATAGGGTATTCCATACCATATGACATCATGCTTAGGATATAAACTGGGGGGAATTGGTTGGGGAGCAGCAATCGCTGCTCGGGGACTGGCTGGGCATTGGTCGGCGGGTGGTGAGCAACTGCATTGTGCATCACTTATTTTGTATATTCTATCATCATTATTATTATCATTACTTTACTTTCCTTTTCTGTTCTATTAAACTGTCTTTATTTCAATCCACAAATTTTACTTTTTTTCCAATTCTCTCCCCCATCCCACGGGGGGTGGGGCAGTGAGCGAGCAGCTGGGTGGGTTTTGGCTGCCTGCCGGGTTAAACCACAACAGCTGGTCTTTCTGTTTATCTGTCTAGCTTACCTACCTCTTTCATTTATACTTGTATCACCTCTGTGAGGCTGACAAGTACTGTTGTGCTCTTTGTATAGATGTAAAATCCAAGAATAGGTGATCTAAGTGAGTGCCCAAGGTTACACAAGAAATCTATGGAATAGAAGGGACTGAATAAAGCTTACTTATAAGTCCCAGGCAATAACCTTATCTTTTTGGGCCTTACTCATTTGCTTGAGAGAAAAGCAGAGACAAAAAAAGAGAAGAAAAAGAAARAGAAAGAGGAAGGCAGCAGGGGGTTATCTTCTTTCCCTTGAAGACTGGTTTCCCGTTTTGATTTCAGAAACAAAACCAGTCGTTTTCAATTTTAATTTCAGAAGTGGTACTTTTTTCCAGCAGATGCCAGTTTTTCAGAGGAATTCTCCAATTTCGGAGAGAGGTTACAGTGAGCAAAGAGAAGGGGAAGAAAATAAAGGAGGAGGAAGGAAAGAATGCTATGAATGGATTCTTCCTCTGTCCCAAGAATTCTCTGCTTCCACCTGCCAGTGTCGTGGCTTCGTTTTCAGTCCATGCCTTTGAAATTGGCTTAGCAGGATCTCGGCTCTTTCTAAGATGGGTGTTGTGTATTCAGTCAGAGCACCAACTCCATGCTGTGAGGCATGGGGGAGCACGTAGTGGCATTTCTAGCAATAAGCTTGTCAAAATAAACAGTCTCGCTTTTTAAATATGTATCTGGAATGCGTTGCCTGCTAATGCATATTCATGTCTTAAATGCAAATATCTCCCTTTCCTGCACATATTGTGGCTGTTTGCCCTCTCTATTTGGGTTGTGTATTATATGGCATGTAAATAAGAGATGACAAGTTGTGTAATGAGTGGAGGGGGGGAGGAGAAGAGGAGTTAAAGGGATTTGATTTAATAAGAAACATGCATAATTTACATAGCACTATTCCGCTCTGGTTTTCCATACTTTAATTGCAAATCCTTCGTACCAACCAATATCTTGTGGCTTCATACCCACCAATATCTTACAAGTAATAGTCCTTTACTAGCCTTAAAGATAAGATTTCTCAGATGAAGTTCACTTGCTAGAATAGGCATCCTGCAGTGGTTTAGCTTTACACTGAAGTTTGTAAATGTCCTTGTTTCTTTGCAAGGTGAAGGACGCTATGTCAGTTTGGCTAGATAAATCGAATATACAGTATGAGCAAGGAGACGTGTTTTAGGTCATGTTTTTATCTCACCCACAAGTTGGAAATACAAATTATTTTGGGATGGATTTAGATCTCTTTGACCTGTAAATGATCTAAGCTGAGGGCACAAATTAATATTAAGATGCTGAGGTACCTAAATATCCATAGTTGTTTGCCTTTGCAGTGTGGTGGTGGCATAAAACCAGAGGGTAGTTTAAGAATATTTTTTATAATCACTGGTGTTTGTTCCAGTCATTCCAGGAACTGACCGTGTGAAATGGGCTCATTTTGACACTGTAGTTGGAGACATGCCAGGGAATAGTCAGCTAAGTGTAGCCTACTTAGGCCTGAAGGAACAGATGACCCTCACCCTGAAAAGTTAGACCTAAATAAACACATGGCTGCAAGGAAAGCATATGTGCTATGAGAAGGCCACATGTTGAGTTGCTTCCAGGACTTTAGGTATGGATTCCGTASATGTGCATATGCTTCTGTGTACAAGAACCAAAATGACTCTAAATAGGCAGAAAGCAGAAAAGATACTGTGAGATGTCATTCAGGGAAGCTTGTGAGTGCCCAGCTTCACCATCAGTGAGAGACTTCATGGGGCATCAAATCCAGTCCCAAACTACCACAGGGTCTTGCCTCTTACAAGCAGGGGGAAGACAAAAATGGAAGAGAGATTGCAAGGGGTGGCACAGAGAAAAAAACAGGGCAGATGAGGTTTCTGCATGGAAAAGCTTATGCTGGCATCTGTTTTTTGTGGAGACCTCCAATGCTTGTGTGAATGGCTAAACGTGGACCGCTGGTCCTGGTTCAACAGACCTGAGCTCCTTTGTCGTATGCTCTGGAATAGCTTTGCAATGATCTAACACCGTTGTCTGCTTCTACTTGTGGGCTATATAGGCAGGCTGCCAATTTGTAGGTTAGTTTCCAGTACCCAGAGAAACCGCTTCATGAGCACTGTCACTACTGCCACCAAACCCAGCCCAGCATTTCGGGAGCTAGTTCTGGCCTGGGTTGGAAATGGATTCTACAGTGAGACAAACCCATAAAGTTTGAATGTGATTTTGGATCCAAATTCTGCTAGAGTTTATGGGTTCATGATCTTTTTTTGTTTGTTTTAAAACATGGATGTATCTATAATTACTGTAAAACTTCTACCTCTTCCCTGTTCCCCTGTCTTTTTTCTTTTTATTTTTTTTTTCTTAAACCCTGTCTTAGACCTGAGTATTTCAGGCAAGTACTGAATCAAAAAATGCCATTAGGCCACTGAAATTAATAGCAGTGCCTCAAGTTTGTTGTGATATGGGTAGAGATATAGCTGAATTAAAGAGCTTTTTACTCAAAGGTAGCAGTTCAAGGAACGTGCTTCARTGAACTGTTCTTCTGGCACAAAGTGAAGCCTTGATGGAGGAGTTCTTGTGACATTGCAGCCCTGACTGGTGTGGGCCTTCGTTTTACCTCACGTGTATGTCAGGTGKCTGCTGCGGTATCGTAAGGCGTGTTCCCTGTAGTCGTGTCCCCTCTTTATACTGCATGGAGAGGAAGGAGAAAGAGAGTTCAGTGTGTGTTCCTGAACACCTACTTTTATGGGTCCTTGACCCATGCGTACTGTCTCTGGGTCCTAGGCTGAATCCCAGGGAGGAGAAAAAAATCCCATTGGTTTTCGGAGAGAGTTCAGCCAAGTTTAGTCTGAGTGAATATTAGAGGGGGAGATTTATTTTGTTGGGGTTTTCTTCCAGTACCAGTAAAGTTTTTCAAAATCCAGCTCTCTTGTATGAAGGTCATAAAAAATGTTAATATCCTATCTTACAGGGGTGGGAAATCTTTGGAGGTAGTGTTGTTTCTCCCTTCCCACTCCTCATACTAGAGACTCACAAGCAGAAGGAACACCAGGCATAAGCAGTAAGTAAGATTTGCCTTCTTCTCATACATACGCCTTAATGATGAAGGAGGACACTTCTTGTCAAAACTAAAAGTCCCTTATGATGCCTATAAAGTTCTCTGCAATGCCATGAGCAGTTTCATGATTTAACTTACTGTGGAAACCAAGATGCCCATTGCTCCACACATTTTCATTTCCATGCTGCTTATGTAAAGATGTGCGGTCTTTAAAGCAGTGTGTTGTAGATCTAATCCCCAGCTGGGAATCACTAAACACACTGAAATGGAAATAATTAGTGATGATTTTTTTCCTCACTCCATATTACCTTCGCAAAAGAGACTGAGCAAAACAAGCAGCAAAGAAATGCTGCTCTCCAAATATGTAACTAGGAACTTGTCTCCTGAAGGCTGTTAAATAAATATGGAAAAGAGTAAAATTTACTTTTCTGAATTATGGAATGCGTTTCTGAGCAATGAACTAATACTTGTTTCTCGAATACCTTTCATCAGTTTTTCTGCAAAAATACAGCATACATGAATACTTATTGGAATTTTATCTTAAAAAAAAAAGCAGAATTAAAATTGGTGTGTATGCAGGGGGGTTACAAATGCAAGGTAATTGTGTCTYTATCAAGTTTGCTGTCTTTCTGTGTTTTCTCCATTTTAAGGCTTTGTACTATTCAACTCTCCTAATCATCCATTTGAATAGATAAAAATGTATTCTGGATAGATACAAAAGCACTTGTTCTTTGGCTACCTCCCTCCCTCAGCAGTAGGGCAAAAGTAATCAAACATTAAGTTCTGATTCCTGGTGCCTACTGAGCAGAGAGGGATTGGATGTTTTGCAAGAAGGCCAGTTAAAGGGCAGGATCTGAATTTGGTAGGGTTTGTTCTGGAAAAAATTGCAACGCAGAGTGGTGTTTGGCTTAGGAGGAGGGTGCTCTCCTACTGCTCTGCCGTTGTTGTTTTGGAAAGCTTTATATTCGCCTGTTGGTGTGGGAGAGTTGGGAGTTGCTGACAGGCAGTCATGCAGTGGTGGTTGAGCTCCTCTGTTACTGGGGGGTCTTGTGACTCTGAACAGCAGTGCAGGATGGTTGTAGGTCCTGGGGCCAGGGAGGATCTATCTTTAAGGCCAGCTAACTGTGGAACGGAGGCTATGAAATGCTACCTATGTCAGGGAATAACCTCTCTTCCTGCTGCAAGGGCATTCCCTATAGAAAGATAACCATCAGGTGCCATCAAGAGTGTAGGTTTTGGCATATCAGCATTGTCTAGAGGTAAGCTGGTCAGCAGGTAACAATATTGTAGTGGTCACCTGGTGGCTTCCACTCTTACTGAAGCCTCCATGCAGCTAGGACCTAATAAGTGTACAGGCAGTATAAGGAAGGGCTAAAGTAGCCTGGTGATTGGAACGGAAAGGAAAGGAAAATTAAGGGCTATGGTCAGTGAAGCAGTTGATTGGAGAAGCTGACTGTAGAAAGCTTGGTCTTCCCGCGCCCTTTTATTATACTGTTTGTATGCTGCCATGGTTTCATACCTATCAATTGGAATCCACATGATTCTGTAGCCTGATACAATGTCAGGTGTTTTTTTGCAAATAAATACCCATTTCAACTAACATGAGGGAAAATACACAAGCTTGAGAAGTGGGCCCATGTGAACTTCATGAGGTTCAACAAGGCCAAGTGCAAGATCCTCCATATCGGTTGGGACAACCCCTGGTATCAATACAGGCTGGGGGATGAAGGGATTGAGGGCAGCCCTGTTCAGAAGGACTTAGGGGTGTTGATTGATGAAAAGCTGGACATGAGCTGACAATGTGCACTCACAGCCCAGAAGGCCAACTGTATCCTGGGCTGCATCAAAAGMAGCRTGGCCAGCAGGTCCAGGGAGGTGATTCTGCCTCTCTACTCTGCYCTGGTGAGACCCCACCTGCAGTGCTGCGTTCAGCTCTGGGGTCCTCAGCACAAGAAAGACATGGACCTGTTGGAGCGGGTCCAGAGGAGGGCCACGAAAATGATCAGGGGGATGGAACACCTCTCCTCTGAAGAAAGGCTGAGAGAGTTGGGGTTGTTCAGCCTGGAGAAGAGAAGGCTTTGGGGAGACCTTATTGCGGCATTTCAGTACTTAATGAGGGCTTATAAGAAAGATGGGGACAGACTTCTTAGCAGGGCCTGTTGTGACAGGACAAGGGGGAATSGTTTTAAACTAAAAGAGGGTAGATTTAGACTAGATATAAGGAAGAAATTTTTTACAATGAGGGTGGTGAGGCACTGGAACAAGTTGCCCAAAGAGGTGGTAAATGCCGCATCCCTGGAAACATTCAAGGCCAGGTTGGATGGGGCTCTAAGCAACCTGATTAAGTTGAAGATGTCCCTTCTCATTGTAGGGGGGTTGGACTAGATGACCTTTAAAGGTCCCTTCCAATCCAAGCTACTCTATGATTCTGTGAAAATATGTGATTTTAGGTGGGAAGCAAATAGTGCAATAGGCTSAGTTTTCTGTTCTCTCCTAATAGCACTTCCTTTCACATCACTCTTATCTTTGTTGGCCTTCCATCCTCCCCAGGCATACAACCTTTTCTTTACCACATGTATTGTTTAAAACCCTTGGGTTGCAACAGCCACTGCTCACAGACTGGAGGTGCTGGGAGGAGAGACAGGAAGGGAGAGAAGGGAGCGGGGGAAGGAGCTGAGTGTTTTGTTCCCAGTACATCTGCTTCAGGAGCCAGGCATGGCAGAAAAAATGGTAGTCCTGGCACAAAGGGAATTTGTCCTGAAGCTTCCTTCCCATATCCATATTCATCGCTGGTCTCAAATGGGCAGATGTGGGCTGATCATCCTTTGCGTTAGCGTCTCACACTCATGACCTGGACTACTCATTAAGCCAAGTGTTTTTGTATTGAGTATATTAGTTCATACAGCAGCCTGAGGGGATGGAAACATAGCTGCATGCAATGTAAAAATAACGTATGCTATTCTTTGGATACATATCCAAAATAGTAAACATATGAAAATTTGCATCAGATAGATTAGGATAGATTAATATCTTATATCCTTGATATCCACTAATACTAGGATTAACACCCATAGAGCAGTTTCTGATCCTCCCTGCTTACCTTGGTKCAGTTACCTGAGAAGAGAGACTCTTCCCTCCCCTGTGCATGCTTGTATATCTGGAAAAACTTTGTGTGAGGAAGGGGTCTGGTTGCAAGGCTCAGGAAATGTTCTTGAAAGTCCTCTGTTTGCAGCCCCACATCCCTTGTAACAAAGTGCCTGGTGCTTGCTCACTTCTTCATGTGTTATGGCTGGAAATGAGACCTCTGATGAGCAGGGGTCCAGGCAGCTGAGAGGTGGCCTCCTTTGGGGAGCGCAGCACGCTGCGGGGGCTCCTGGCCTGGCCGTGTCCTGAGCTGCCTCTGGGACGAGGCAGCAGAGCTGCGCTGAGCTGCCCATGCTCACCCAGCACAGCACCGTGCGGTTGCCAACTTCAATGGAAATCCACARCGTTATAGCTGCATCTTTTGTGCTGAAAGAGCTTGGGAAATCACAGCTTGTCAAAGATGGATAAGCTGTGCAGTGTAAAGTTGGCTGCTCGTGCTTTACAAGGGGGCAGTGCTTCTCTGGCCTCCCAGTCTGAGACTTGATTTAACCAAGCAGGCTGCAGCAATGTGGGTGGCAAACTTTTGGGCTCCTGATCCAGTGCCTTGTTGCCATTACTCACGCAGTGTGCAGCTCTGGCTGTTTAGAAATCCTAACTCTGCTGTTTGGCACAGTGTCTTACCAAGAGGATGCATAAATCAGATAAGCTCTCACTCCCYTAGCAAATGAGAGTAATGGATGATTTACACTTACATTACTATCTTGGTATTTGTCAAACCGACTCCTGTTTGGCTTTCAAATCCTTAATTTGGGTTTTATACTTGGTTACTATTAAATATCTTTTTATCACACCAGCAACACTGTCAGCCTGAGGTCTCGCTTGTCTTCCTCCTACTGACATGGAAATACCAGTTCACTGATCTATTTCTCATTCCTTCTTGAATAGTCTCCCAGGATGTATTCTCTGGAAAACAGCCAATTCATTGTACAATGCTATAACTACTGAAATCTAAATGAGTATGAAATAAAATTCTCCTAGATTATGCGTCCTGCTACAGGAGATCCCTGCTGTGGGCTGAGTTTTAATGGTTCAGATTCAGATTCATCCTCGTTTCTAGATTAATGCATCCACTTCAGTCTCAGAAGACCAATGGCTGAAACTCAGTGCCTGTGCTTCTCTTCCAAGTTGCACTGTAACGGACATGCATAGTTCAGAGGCCAGAAGAAATGGGCTACTAAATCTTCTTTCAATAGATTTCTTCAACCTCATCACTGTCATATCTAACAGTATGGAACAGCAAAGGCCAACTTAATAACAAGAGGCAGCTAATTAGGAAAAAGGATGTGTTGTGCCCCACAGGAAAAGATCTCATGAAATATGTTGCTTTTCTTAATGCCAGACCTCCTGGCATAATGACTTTCTGCCTTCTTTTTTTTTTTTTTTCCTTTCAGAAAAAGTGAGTGAGTCGCTTTGTGCAGAGAAAATAGGAGACAGTATATCAGTAAGGTCAAAAAAAAGAGTGTAAATTTAGAAAAATGTTGAATAGGTACCTATTTTAAAACAACAACAAAATTGACAACTCATGATTTTTGAAGCCGACATTAGTATTTAAGATGCTGAGGACTGACTTGCAATTTTTTACAGACTTCAGCTCCTCACTTGTCTGGTGTTCCGGTCAAGCAAGCTTTGGTAATAGCTGGCATCTTTACCCAGAAATGATTTTTGCTTTGCCTTTTTGTTCTTGGCTCTCTGAGTGTCATGCTTTCCTGTGGTCTGCTCTTCCCTTTGCCTTTGCTGTCCTCAGTGGCAGGTGTTCAATTTCTGATTTGTGAACACCACTTGGGATAGATATTGGTGCTTCTGTGCCAAGGCGGCTTCACAGTTCAGTCCACCACAGTGCTTTAGTGTGATACTATACTGTAATCAGCTTACCAAGAACTGCTAACAGCAGACTCCTATATTAACGAAAGTACCAGTAGGACTATAAACACCTTTTGATGCTTCCATGCTAAAAACTTGTTTTCAGTTGCTTATGATTTTGCCAGACTGCTTCTGTTTGGGTTAACATGTTACAAGACAGGGATAAGCCTCCTGGTGAGTTATTTCTTGTGAATATTTGAGCCAAAAAAGCTCAACCATTTAATGACTAGACTAGGGCAAAATAATGTTGTTAGGAAAAAAGCATTCAGAATCAAACTGGAGCCACATACCCATGATGTAACCTGCACCAGACTAAACATAGTGACTTTGCCTGCATCTSTGCTCTCATCAAACCTTACATTAGGGGGGATTAATGGTGCAGTGTGTTGTACTGCCTGTATTCAAAGATGCATTCACTTTTTTGGGTAGAGGCAGTGCCTCCTACCTGCAGGTTGGTGAAGGGGATGCCCATTGCTGTCTCCAGGAAAATCTGCACATATTTAGCAAACTAATAAGCACGTTTTAAACCATAAGCTTATGTTTAATCAAGATTTCTTAGATTTTAGTGGATGAACTTGTCACTGCTTGTAGAGCACTTACACACTATCGTGATACACAGCTCAGAAAATCCCATGAAATTGTTAATGCTGTTTTGAGAGCCCAGTTTGAATCACATACAGTGAATAAGATAAGGGGTCACACATGGAACAATGAAAAGAAAGGAAAAAGACAAATAGCTGGTCGTTAAGTGAGCATCATCTGTTCTGTGTGTTGAATGAGGCAAAGGCTAGGTAGGAAAAAAGGGGATGTGAACATGTAATTAATATCTGTATCATAATGCATATGGACAAAAGGGCCAAAATTAGGGTTGTACAGGCAACCCTGAGAAGCAGAGAAGTGTGTTTCATGTAGTAACTTTAATAATGCTTTTCTAATGCAAGGAGGGGGTGTGTATTTAAGCTGTGTGACAGTGTTACATAAACATAGCTAATATGCAATAACACTATTGCACATCAGAAAATGCTGAGTATTTTATCTGATGTTCTCCCATTTAAATTTTTTCCTGCTGTGTGAGGGGAGATATTAATTCTGCATAATGTCAAATGGAAATACTAACAAAAAAAAAMCCCAAATACTTATGTCCCTGATACTCTGGACCCTCAGAGTGCTAACTCAAGTCTCTAATTTTCATCGAGCTTGTAGGAAGTCACTTCTCTCTAGTTAAAACTGACCAAAGTCCTCCCAACTTGATCAAGAGGCACTTGCAGAAAGGRACAAGGCTGTGACAGCAGGTGGTTTTGAACGGCCATGGGGTTCCTGTGTAGCAGATGGCTGCTTGGGTTTGTTTTTTTCTGACTGTGCTTAACTGTGTTCCTCCCCTGCCTTCTCCGGACCTGGAAGCAAGGAGGTGCAGATCCAGCTCACCCTAAAGGAGAGATGCCCAATAGCTGCTCAGCTGAAGTGATGGCTCTCTGGCCTTTCCAGCTCTGCTAGTCTCCATTGGCCATAACGGGAGGGTTAGGCATCTAGCTCACACATAAATGTTAAATTGAGCTATCTTAAATCTCAGGGTAAATCCCACCCCTGCAGACCCAGGGTTCCTGCCTTCTGTGGCTTGAGGCATCATTTTCGGAAGAAAGAACTGAAAAATTACTTTCCAAACAGGTTTAAATTGGTGTATTTTTCCCCCATCTGAGTTATTCTCAGTACTTTTTTCAGCATGAGGTATTTTCTTTTAAGCAAATGTCACTTATTTCTATACCTTGTAGCATGATATTTCRGAACAAAAAAGGAAAGAATCTGAAGAACGTGTGATATAATAATGGATGGCTTTTTATTATGTACCTCACACCATCAGCAAACATCCTTTAGTTTCAGGGAGAAAACAGAAACTTAATATAATTTTTATCTTTCTTCTGAGGAGTATTTTCCCCCAAAAAAGATGACTTTTTTTTTCCCCCCTGACTTCAGAAATGGTTTTATTGCTTCAGGCACTCCTGCCAAATTACTAGGTGGTCATTAAATAGCAGTAGAATATCAAATTAACCTTAAAATAGCCCTCAAACTGATTTAGGGAATCAGGAACTGTTTGAGAGACATGCATTAAAATGCAGGGCCCTTGTGATTTTTGGAGAGAAATAATATTTCAAGAAAATGTGTTCTTGGTGAGATTTTTAGTAAGATTTTTAAACCCGCCCTGGCTTTTTTGAGTTTTTTATCTGTATCTTTCATGTGTACAATGTTTACAAACTCTTTTTGTTTTAATTATTTGGAGTTATTTCTTCAACATGGTAAGAGAAAGAATGGTATAAACACAACAAATCTTGTGACTAGAAAGAGTAGGAGTTTACCCTTTCAGCTGTATGATCTGACTGCCTTTGTGGTACATGCCATGGCCTCTTCTTGATTTAAGGGCTCAGCTGCTGAGACCATGTAACGCAGGCTTCCTAAACACCCCAACTGCCCACGTGAGTGAAAAATCAAGCAGTAAGAGTTGAAGTAGCATTTTGGGGGAAGAATTCTTGAGGGCCAGGGATGTGACTGCAAAACATCCAGTGTGTTTTTGATTATATTTTTGAATTCATGGCATTATATTACAGGACATCTTATTGATGTTATAAGATCTTTTCTTAAAATTACTTGAGTCATACCAATTAAATGCTCATGTAGCAGTGGGTAACTGAAAGCTAGGATCCAATTATGAAAGCAATGGTTTGTGTCATAGAAGTGTCAGCCTCTTGTGGAGAGTGCACTGCTCTTTGGTCAGAAATATTTAAGCTCAGGGACCATGAAAAAGATGTTACCTTTGAGCGTCACTCTCAAACTGGCATGTTTATTGCGTGCAGCACTTATTCTCCAGGTATGTACTTAAGGCTTTCTTCTTCATGCTTTGGGAAAGAAGTATGGTCACTGTTATGTAGCCAGTCACAAGTATGGAAGAATAAGCATCAGAAGCAGTGGTGTTAAAATCTTCATGACATAGCCCACTGGTTTCATCTCACTTCACCTGATGGTGTTCTCATACTGCCATACTTGACTCTCCCCACCACTGCCAGCAGAGTGCTAGACTCTGCACTGCAGCATTTTCCCTTCACTTCTGTTTTTTTGGTGTTTTTTTTAAACACTTTGATGACAGTTGTATTATTTATCTTTCCACAGGATACCTCAATGAGTAACAATAAATGAAATTTTGAGTAGTAAATTTTAATGGTATCTCCCAGTGGACACAATGCATTTCATTTATATGAAAATATTTTCAATGGGATTAACCATCAAGAGATTAGCCCCTTCGGAGGTGTTGCCTAGTCTATAGACTCTGAGAGAAGATAGGTACAAAAGCATAAAAAATGCTGGTCGCGACACAAATGACATACGTGGATGAGTGTTTCACTCCTTTTCAGTACAGTATCAACCACTGCAGTGTCTTAGCATTTTCAGCAGGTGTGCTCTTTGATTGATTACTCCCATAAAGACTTTGGAGATTCCTTTCCTCAGTAGAGTAATGAAAATGTAAATGCAAATCATCAGCAGTGTAAACTTGCATAGCTCCCCTGCAGCGAGCAGATCCAGGCCATTTTCTGTCRGCTGAGGAGCAGCCTTGGCGTATCAGTAAGTTGCAGATCAGTATGCTTTGTTGTTTCACTAGTATATGAAGTGCATCCATAATGTAATTACTTTCAACCCCAGTTTCCGCAAACGGCTTCATCTCAGAAAAAGGAGAGAATGCTGATCACTCTTTTAAACCTCTGCTGGTAAGATTTATTTGTGAAGTCTCAACTCTGAGCAGAATGCAAATACCTGACTAATTACTGCAACTTCTTATTCTTAGATCTGCTTGAGAGGGAAATCGGCAGAAGTTTTGCCTAGGTCCATGATTTCTCATCCCATCCAGTAGCCCGCTGGAGGAACTCAGACTCTTGTCCAATTACTGTCAGATGTCTTTTCTTCTTTGAGAAAATGGATGTTGTGACATGAAAGGGAAAATTGTCTTTTAAACTTTACTGAGAAATATTATAGAAAGAACAGAAGCGCAATGAGAACTTGACCTAAGAGCTGCCTTTTGGGGCCAGGAGTGCATTGTTAATACCTTCAGATCACTGCAGGCAGAAGCTTCCACCTCTGTTAGGCAGTGCTTGCTCAGGAAGCAGAATCAGCAATCCGGCAGATGGTGTGAGCTCCCTGGTAACTGAGCATTTTATTCATTCAGATACTCACCTGTTGCCTGTGTCTAATGAAATTCCTCTCTCTGACTGCGTCTGATTCTTCAGTGAAGCCTAATCTGGCAATCTCTGACACACAAAACGTGCTTTGACTGTAGCAGTAGGCATCACTAAGGTGCCCAGCACTGCCTGGTTTAGCYTTAGTTGTGTGTTAAAGAAAGCACTTCTCTTTGCAGTACCATCGTGTCCATTCCCTCCACGTTCTGGTAAGGACAGAGGCATGTCTGATACTGAGTASTTTCAAAAGGTCATCCAGATTTTGTTCTTTTCTGGATACCTCTCCCCATTATTCCCCCTTGCAAAGGATCCTTTGTCTCTCCTTTACAGGACTGGAAAGAGCCTAGGACCTTGTCTGTTTTCCGTGCTCTAAAAGCAGATGTATGTCTCACATCTCCCTCAAGACCTCCGGTGATGGAGACTCCAGAGCTTCCCCAGGCATCCTGTTCTAGCACTGTGTTACTCTTTAAGCTCATTTCATTACAATTTCCATTGTGTCTAACCTTAGTTTTGTTTTTTTCAGTTTCAGCATCTAAATCAGACAACAGACTTTTTCCTTCTCTTTAGCTGTTTGTAAATTTTTGTAAGTCTTTTCAGGACAGCAAGCCCAGTTTGTTCAGTCTTTCCTCATAAGTCATTTTTTCCAAACCTATGATCATTCTTCAGTATTCTGCCAGTGGGCATGCTTCAGGTGGTCATTCCTGTTTTGAAATGCAATGCCCCAACCTGAGCAGGTACTCTAGCGGGGTAAAGTCAAGTGGAAAGATTTTCTTTGTGCAACTCACATACTCTTCTCATACATTGCTGTAAAAAGATTGTCKTCTTCCCAACAGCGTGATGGAACAGTTGTCATGTGTCCGTTGCTATCTACAGATTGCCTTCCCTGTAGCCAGGTATTCCCTGACTTGCACTGATATACCTAATTGTTCCTGCTGAGGTGTAGAGCATTATACTTCTCACAAGCAGAACATGCACTGATTGTTTTCAGCCTATTTTCCAGTTTGCCAAGATAGTTTGAAGTCCTGCCCTCCAACACACTTAAAGTTCCTCCCAGCTGAGTGCTATTTAACAACSTTTTTTTTCCCCTCATCCTGCAGTTCATTAAGAAAAATATTCAATAATGCCACAGCTAGGACACTTCCCTGTGGAATATCACTGAAAGCATGCATCTCTCTTTAATTATGATGAGCCATGTATGTTTTCTTTCTGAATAGCGTTTTCCAACCATTTCTAGAGCCTCCTAATATTTCCACCTTGTTTAAGAGAATTTCACATGAAATCAAAGTCAAACGTACTTAAGTAAAGCAATATGACAGCTACTGTTTTTTCTCTATCCCCAAAGGCCATTATCCTGTTACAGAAGGAAATTAGATTGGTTTGATGGGGCTCCTTCCTGACAAATCCATGCTGTCTGTTATTCATCTTCTTGTTTTTTCTAGGTATTTACAAGTAGTTTGATTATTTATTCTGTTATAGTTCTGGAAATTGAAGCTAAGCTGTTGGGTTTATAGGTCTGTGGCTCCTCCTTTTTATTATTTGCCATTTTGCAGTCTTCTGGTAACTCACTGTATCCCAGGGGACCTCCAAGATAAATGCCAACAGCTCATCCAGCAGCTCTTCAAGAACAGTCAGACCAAACTGAAAATGTCTGATTTACCAAGGTATTCTCTAATCCTTTTCTTTCCTGATTAGGGATTGATGTCTCACCATCTATAGCTGGTATTAATTGTGAGAGCTAATTGATGTTTAATGAAATGATGATGCAAAAAAGGCATTCCAAATTTCAGCTTTCCAGATGACATCCCTAAGCAAGGTCCCAGTTTCACTGAGTAGTAGACTGACACTTTTGTTGGTTTTCTTCTTCTATTACAATACTTATAGGACACTTCCTTGTTATTCTTGGTGGTCTTTGTTAATTGCATCTGACTATAGCCTTGTCTTTCCTGACTTCGAAAGTACTGTACTTTTTACCTGTCCTTAACAGACTGACCTGGTGCTTTTAAACTGTCTTGAATTTAAGGTACAGGATGTGCTCGGGGCATAGTGACATTCATCCTCTAGCTACGTTTGCTATCTTACCTCCACCCACAGGATGATTTGTGTTTCTGACATTACTATTTTTTCTCTAAGGAAATGTCACTCTTTACGACCCTTTTCCTTTAGACTGGCATTCCTAGGGATCTGTAGTCACATCTCTGGGTGTGCTGGAATTTGCTTTCCTGAATGCCATTGGTTTTTATTTTGCTGTTCCCACTTTCCTAAGCCAAAGATTGTGAACTCTGTGGTAGTCCCTGTTGRCTTTGTATGGGTAGGAAGAAAAGGCAAAGGTGCAAACATCCACGTTTAAACCAGGCTATTCAGATTTTGGAGATTTGCTGATCTGCAGYGGCATTCCTCAGCCTACCTTCATCCTTAGTGAATTCAAGGGTAAAAATCACTGGTTCGAGCATTAAGGTGTGGTGGCCTGGTCAGTGAGAGCAATGGRTCTGAAGCTGAAAACCACTGGGATTACATCCCTAGGAGTGCTGTGAATACCACAGCGTGACTACTGTGAATGTCGGCTACCTTTCCTATTATCTGCCTTCAAACCCCTGAGTATCACAGAAGCAGTAATTCACTGCCATCAAGGCTTTTTTAAAATAAAAGCAAAAATCATTAGTTGTCTCTTCGATCTTTTACCAATTAGAGGTTAACTTAAATTGTCTGTATCCAAAAATAGTACGAGTTTGCTTTGAAATTTTAGGAAATGTGTAACTGTAATAATTTAAAAATAGGCTTTGAAATTTCATTTTCTCKTTTGGCAATGTTGGTTGCCATGGAGTTCAAGTAATAGGTTGTGATGTTTAACACTGAATTAATTACTACTTCTCACTCACAGAGAACATCTAATTATACATATTCATGAAGAACGGTGTTTGGCATTCCTGAGGGAGAAAATATCTTTTTTAATACTGTATATACATACTTTTGGAACCAGATGGGGTCTGTTAAATGCATAATCTTACAGCATTTTTTCCCAGGGTTTTTAATTGTTTCCTAGTTTAACAAAATCTGTAGTTTTAAATACTGCCTTAAATAAACTCCATGTATTAAGAATATTTACATTCAATAAGTACAGGCATTTACTTTTGCAGTACTAAAACTTTAAATGGACATATAGGTGGATGAATACATAGGACAACATAAGATTTTTTTTCTCAGGCAAAACAGGACTACAGCGATTATTTAGACAGCTCTTTGGTCCCAATGTTCAGCATCGGGAGTCCTTGCTCTGTTGTGGTCAGAGCAGCTACATTAATTGACACTGATTATAGATGTAGGCCTGTCTGCAACGAGGATGTTGTGCACTTCTAGCCTTGMAGAGCTCTTGCACTTGGCTCTCTCTAGCTTCACGGCAGCTTTACAAACCAGAACAGCCCTCGGCATAAAGACTCACAAACCTAGATCTTAGCTTCAGTGGGACTTTGGCTCCTACCTGTGTGTGTGGCCTTGGGTCTCTGTTCAGGAAGGCATCTCTGCTCAAAAAGATCTGTTTCTGCTGAGCACATTCTTGAGTGCTGTCATGAGTGATAGTCCACTGATGGGAACCAAAAATGGTGGCGTTGGGCATAGACCATTCTTCCCTGCAGACAAACTATTAGAGATGCTTTGGCTTTCACAGACAGTTTCCTGGCTCTTCGAGAGTCACCATTACTTTCCTGAGCACCTCTGTGTAGACAGTCTTGATAGGGCCCCGTGAAGATGTCTTTTATGATACAGTTAAAATAGTTGGTTCTGACTACAAGCAGTTTTTTAATAAAACACGCACCTAAGCTTAAGTAATGTTTGCAGTACAATTTCTGGGGATCATCCAGTTTTGCACCTAACTAACTGTCTTGTGCTTCTAGAAACTGATCTTGTGTACTTGATGCCAAATCACATATTTCGAAGGAGGCATTCAATGCTGACCCTGTTTTCTCCTTAGCATATATAGTTGCTCCTTAGCATATATAGTTTATATATTCAATAAAAAGTCATGTAAATGACAAAAGCAGGTGGAGGGAAAGATGAGAATCCTTGCTGTCTTTATTTCATCTGATTTAGCCTTTTCAAGTTGTCCATAGAAAAGAATCTGATGCTTAGAGATAGATTTGTTGCTTTTAGATAGTAAATCGCATTCTAGGWTGGATACTAGTATCTTTGGCTTTGGTGAGCTAAACTGAGAATCGTGCTATGCAAAACAAATGAATTATCTGCTTCTGTCTGATAAACATCTGCAGAAGGTTTTGTGAAAAGTGAGCAACTAACATCAATTAACTATCCTGTTGTTAACTAGAAAGACTGAGGTGTTAAATCACCAGTGTCCTTTCATCCATCTCCAGTATTTTCTGTTTTCTAAGAGTGATCAGCTGAGCTGTGCTTTTTTTAATGCAAAAACTCATAAAGTGGAAGTTGCATGAGTAACTGTCTTTTTATTTCTATACAGCCTCACTCTTTCACATTCTGTCCATTGGTGTATATCTAGTTGAAATTAATGARATCTGTGCTGTTTTTCCTTACGCATCTAGTGGCAATAGCATGCTTAGTGCAGTGATTTTTCTTAAGACCGAGTACGTTTACTTGCCCACTTTTAAAACAGTAAGTCAGATAACTACATTATCAAATGGTAAGGCAATAGACCTTATATGAACTTCAGCTAAGCAGATAATAGAAAATGTTGGAGAGAAAATGTTGGAGAGAAAAGATTTCTAAATTCAGATCTCTTGCTTATGTGCAACAGGTACAAGGAAGAAGTAATGTGGTATTAGTGGTTTTACTTTCTTTGGGCAGTTAGGGTAATTCTGACTTGATTTTACTCTTGCAAAGAAAGATTGGGTGCAACAGAAGCATTTTAATATACCAAGACTTGTTTCCTTTTCCCTTTTCCTGTCAGGCAAAAAATGTTGACAATAATGTGGGTAAAAATGTCAGGACTGAAGTAGTGATACATGAAAAATTTTGAAGGATGCTTACAAGTTTGCATGAAAATGTCTCTAAGAATTTTTTCAAGAGGAAAAAAGCGAATAAATGTGTAATAAATTAGGCAATTAGTACCTTTAAAGTAACTACAATAATTCAGGTGTTTGAACCAGAAATTGTCAACAGTGGGCAACCAGCTGKTTTTTTTTTCCTATGACTTCCCATCAAAAGAAAAAAAAAAAGAAAAAATGAGATTCAAGAACAAATGAGGTTTGCTAATCATCTTCTGTTGGCTGTACTTAATCCACTCTCTGCTTTTCTACTGGAATTTCTGATCCTTTGTGTCATCACTGCATGGTGATGGTACTTGGAATTGGACCTAGCACAGGATCTGGATTTGGTTACTTTTTTGTAAGTCTGGTATTTATAATAATTTCCCTTCAGAACTGTGGCACTGCTAGMAGTTTTCAGTGGTAATAATGGGCACCATGCTATACTTTCTCCAGTCTTTTTCACACAGACTGATTTGCTGTCTATTCTTTGAGTGACAAAAATGAGGCAGAATCAGAAGTAGGAATAATAACGAGAGAATAGGGACGGTTACAACRGAGCACTTCATTATGAAGGTTCTTGTAGGAGTAGTAGGATGTGTAACAAGGGAAGCATTATGGTTTTCCTTTTGTGGGTTAGTTCGGGGTATGTTTCATCATCTTGTTGCAAGGACTGTAGGACTGGGGAGATGAAACTTCAGTACTGATGTGTATGATATTGAAATTAAGCATGATGAGGGGCTGTGGTGGGTTGACCCTGGCTGGACACCAGGTGCCCACCAAAGCCGCTCTATCACTCCCCTCCTCAACCRGACAGGGGGAATCCCTGCTCCGGYGCCTGGAGCACCTCCTCCCCCTCCTTCTTCACTGACCTTGGTATCTGCAGGGCTGTTTCTCTCACATACTCTCACCTCTCTCTCTGGCTGCAATTGTTGTTGCACAGCAACTTTTTCCCCTTCTTAAMTATGTTACCCCAGAGGCACTACCACCATCGCTGATGGGCTCRGCCTTGGCCAGTGGCGGGTCTGTCTTGGAGCCGGCTGGCATTGGCTCTATCGGACATAGGGGAAGCTTCTAGCAGCTTCTCACAGAAGCCACCCCTGTAGCCCCTSCACCACCAAAACTTTGCCACACAAACCCAATACAGGGGCACTGGTACAGTTTTACTGATAACTCATGAGCTTTTGAGAAATACAACATTCGGTTTTGCTCAGGCAAAGAAGCTATATCCACCCTCCAGAAACTGAGGGAAGACCCTACAAGCTCCTACTAATCTGGTTACCGTGTTCAAATCACAACTTTTACACTGCTTCATAACCAGTAAGCAGCACCACTGTCTCCAAAGATGGCTTGGAACATCACAGTATGTGGTTAAAATAATTAATATAGAACTGAGTTCTGACCCTGCTGGTCTCAGGATTTCTCATCTCTTGCCATTGCCATCCCTCTTGTCTTGCACTGAGTGCAGTGCATTGCACTGTCTGTCGCTATTGCAGTTCTAAGCTCATGCATTGTTGGTATCTGTTGTTCTGGAAAAAAAAAAAGCTGTGAAAGAGTTGTACATTTTTGATCTGGTCTTGTTTCTGTGAAAACATTTATGCCAAGTTTGCTTTCATGAGACACACTAGGAATTGTATCACAACAGGCATTTCCTTCTTTCAGATTCCAAAACTCTGCTCTCTCTCTATTGGCACTCTAGGAAGAAAGCTGTGTTTCAGCTCCTCTTCCCTCTTGGGGTCATGATATGTAAGTGTTTCCATGGATGTCTCAGGGTTTCTGCCCTTTCTGGGTTTCAGTGTTGTTTTCTGGCAGTAACTGTTCACATACACGATTCCACCAAAGCAAAGACCGTTTTTCACCTTTTCTTTCAGCCATTCAGAGAAGCTCCATCCACCCTCACGTTGCTGCTCCTGCACGCAGGCTCTGCTTTTGTGTGGTGGCTCCTGTTGTTCAAGCCTGTAGTATTCGAAAAGGAGCTTAACATCTCTTCAGACTTAACAGCTATTGTGCCACAACTTTAACAATGTTTTCTCAACTGCTGGTCCACCATGGTACAAGCCACTGAAATGAAGTTTAATGAAAATGGAAGGGTTCAAATAGGAGGGCAATTTGAAACTGTCACCGTTTCCCCAGGAAGAGAGTTGCGAACAGTTCAGTTGATTACACACCATATACCTAATGAGGCTGGCCTTGGCCAGCTCTAATTTTTGTCAGCAAGGAAGCTGATGTTGAAGGTGTGGCATGGCAATAGCTGTGTGCATGGAGCTGCTGCAGGAGTTGGGTGGTAGGGCACGATGTCCCTATGGGACGGCATAACATCCTTTCTCTCTCATAGGGAGTTCCAGGAACCGTGTCCCTTTGGGTAGATTTCAAGGAGTTGCTGGCTTTGATGATAATTGGCAACAAAATCTGCACTTTAACTCCTCGGTCGGATCTGTGTTATTCTTGCTTCTCTACTAACAGGGGATTTAGATACATCTGCATATTGATATGATTCTTGCACATAATTTTTTTACACTTTAAGATACCTAAAGCCTGCACCAACTTTATCGAGCTCCTTTCAATCATAGAGATTAATATACACTATAAAACTACCCTGATCTTATTAATATTTTAAGGTGATGTCAGATTTCAAATTAAATCTCACTTGGCTGTATTAAAAAGAATGGAATCCAGCCAACTTGAAAGTTGTCATTAGTTTCCAAAATACTTTAGGAAGACAAATATATGGTAGAAAACAAAATGTGTAATTAGAAGAGGAGCTCTGAAGAAGAGAGTTGTATTTAATATTTAAACCCATAAGTAGTATAGTAATAGCATTTTCTGCCAAGAACATACTTTTATTGCATATTAATGCAATTAAAATTACATCACAGTCTGCTAATTTCCTTCCAGTTCTGTACACTTAAAAGCAAGAGTAAATCCTGCTGATTAATGTTTGTAAAGGGAAATCTTTATGTGAGAAGTATTGCAGAAGAGCAAAGTTACACAACAGCGATGGGTTGTGCTACCCTGTGCAATTTTTCTTTTTGCYCACTTTTCTCTCCTTTACCCTAGTGTTAGTCAACTGGAAGTCTTGTTACTGGTTAAAAAAGATGCTGCAGATAATAAACAATCTTGAAGATCTTGATTTAAAAAGTCACTGCAGATAATAAACAGTCTCTCTCTTAAGGGGATCRCATAGCTTTGTGTGGGGTTTTTTTGTGCAGTGCAATGCTCCAGGCATCATATAAATTGTGGCACAAGAGCACAGTATTCAGAATAATGCAGCCTTTGGAACTGCCCCCAATTAGGCTGTTGGGGCTCAAAATGGCAGTCCTGTTTCAGAGAAGCTTTTTGCTCTTCTCAAAGTGAATGTATTATGATTCCCATTAAAAAGTTATGGTTCAGATTGACATTCTCCTCAGATGGGATTTGCCATGAGCCTTGGACCCTGGAAATCCCAGGCTTCTTTGGAGCTCTGAGCTTGGGTAGTAGGTCCCCGCTTGGAGGCCTTCAGTTCCAAAGTAATGTGGCTGACAGTACACCTACTTTTTAAGGTAATTTCAGGATAGAACTTTTTTGTTTTGCTTTGGTTTTTAATGATGTTCAGAGTGAAATGATTATGGCAACTTCCAGTGCCAAAACACCATGCTGGCCCTTTGCTCACTCTGCTTGGATAGTACTGTGAAATTCAGAGGCGTCCCCACTTTATCCATTCACAGGACCTTCCAGCGTTTTCTGGATTGCTTTCTTACTATTTTCACTGTTCCCAAATATTGCTGTAATCAGACATTCTTTAAGAGAAACTTTTTTGGTTTTTCTGAACTCTCCAAATGTTTCCTGATGCTCTTTAGCTCTACTTATCACCTGTGTGATAGTTCACTACCTGCCAGTTTGTTTATTAACTCTTGCATTCCTAGTAGCAGTTGCAGAATAAGCATTTCTTTTCGTAAGAGTCATGCCAGRTTGACCTAAATGGTATCTTGGGGAAAGTACAGTTCAGGGAGTGGCYCTCCAGTGGGGTTTGGCTTCTCCTCTCATTTTGCCACTAGCCAGCTGTAAGAGCTGGGGTAATTTGCTCCKTTCCCCTGACTTCTGGTACATAGCAGCAGCTGCCAGTTCTGTCCAACTAACCCATAATGCGGAGACATATACGTTTAAAACAGATTGGATTAAGAAGCCATGTAGCCGCCCAAGCCAGTAAGCCCCACTGCATCAGCATGACACTATAGATTTCAGATCTGAATTGGTGTGTATCTATACACATCTCAGATTGGGTATCCACTCGATTGGAGGGGGGCGCGGGGGTGGGTGTCTGTACTGCACTCATTTTCCAGTGTAAATGAGACCCATTTTTCAGTCCTACTCTCTGTGACAGCTCTTCTGGTTTAGCAGCAATAGATTTAATCTGCAAGGGATGACAGGGACTTCAGCACGCACTAGCAACTCAGACCTGTCCTTGAATCTCTTCTCCATTATGCYGGTTGTGGCTGCAGGTACAGCTCGCTCCATTGCGGTCAGATCCACACTCTCTCCCGCTCAGACAGATAACTGGCCCTTGCCCACCTGCCTTGGCTTGCCGAGCTCTGTGACCTGAAAGGGAGGGGAAAAGGAACTGGTAGGATCCCACACTGTGCAAGTTTGTGGAAATCAGTACCCTGCACAGGCTACGCTTCTCCATAGCTTCTCTGACCCTCTGGGCACTTGGAAACTCTTTAAYGGTAATGAACCTTACGTGATCATTGCAGGCAGTGTTTGAACACCCATTAACACTGCAGTTAATGGGTTAGGGAAGGTCTCCTGTCCAGGGCCTGGCACTGAATCCTTTAAATCAAAGTAATCTCTGAGAGACTAAGATAAGAGATTTGGCTCTTGAGGTATGCTGTATTTGCTCATGTAGGGGCTGTATATCCTTCCCTGTCCTGTGGATGTGTCTTAAAACAAAGTCGCAACCATTTAGGCTTGCCTGTGCTTGAAATCACCAGTGATCTATGGCTTGCTACCAATCAGGGAACATCCACTAAATGCGCTAATACAGTATTTAAATTATTGAGTACTAAAACGTACCAGCTCAGAGAGCCTCTGTGACATGAGACAGAAGCTTCTCTGAACTGGCTTTATTAGACTTTAATGGAACAGCAGGTGCCACACAGAATAATGCATATGGTCCATTTGCTTGGAAATGTTGTCCAGGCTTTTCTGTGTTTTATTCCTGTGGCAAGACTGCAATTTCTGCAGCTCCACCTCCCTGCCTTCAGGTCTGAGAATATGATATCACCATCTCTTGGAGTTTTGGGTCATCCAGCAGGTATTCAGTGCAACTGACAGCTGTAGGAAAAGATGGAATAAATATTTCATCTTTCATTTATTAAAAAATAATGTGGTTTGTAACAGGGTTCTGGCAGGTGCTCAGCCATGCCTGAATCAAATTTCTGATTCCAAATAAGAGTTTTTTGATCAGTTTGATTTGGCTTTTGAGAGGAGAGGAGCTCAGAGAAAATCAGAAGCATCTGTTCTGCACATCTGGCCAAAACTCACACTCTGGAAATATTTCAGAGGTTTTTGTTTGAGATCAGAGATCTCTTTCAGGGTATGCATTTTTTGATACATCCCTGCTCTAGCTTTCTGCAGTGTTTGATTTATGGCATCTCTGCAAGGACAGTTTTACCAGGTTCTTAGGGTAGAGGTTATTTGAAGGAAAAAAGCTTGCAAAGAACTATAAAATTATGAAACTGCTTTCATTTAAACCTGAATGACAATACCTCATGTTTATATAATGCAGGTTTTTAACTATTTAACTCATTGCTCGTGATATTAATACAAATAGGGTTTTTCATAGCTTCTGCTTATGTGAGATGCCTGTAAATAACATATAAGCCAAATTCTCTTTATTTAGAAGAGAAATCTGTTTCAGCTAATCAGCTATATTTAATAAAATGCTATAATATGCACTGTTTTAAATGTTGGTTTTTAAACCACACTGATTTCATTTGGACTTAACTATTATTTCATTTGGACTTAAGTATATTATTACTGGGACTTATCTATATTATTGAGCATGTAACTGGCTGCTTCGCTGAGGAAAGAGTCACTAAAATGCAGCTTAGAAGCCTGTTTTAACTGGGGCTTAAGAGGCTGATTTATATTTATATGGGGCTTTAGAGGGGTTTCTTTCTTGATTTCAGGCTACAGTCTTAACAAAATCTAAGGACCTGAAAGCTACAGTTATTTGCTCATTTTTACATAATCTTTGATTCAAGTGCTTGAAGGCCATTGGGAAGCACATGCTGTGAAGGCCTAGCAGATAGGTTACACAGCATAAATTTTGCAAGTGAGTTTCCTTTAAGAAAACTGCAAAAGTAAAATGATAAGGAATGAATGCACATGAAATCTTTGAGAATCTTTCCAGGATACCTCACAGACATTTATTATTAAAGCCAACCAAACAAGATCAATTTAAATTCAAAATGTGACCTAGCTGAACCTTTTATAGTTTGATCTCATTTGTACTCAGTGGTGCCTTGAGAGAGAAGATGCTAAATTCTATCTTCCTGTATAAAGAACTAATCCAGATTTTCATTACACAGTTTGAATGGGGCTGATTTTATCTCTTTATCCTTGTGGATTTCTTTTTTCCAGCATTGACCAGAATTTTTTCAGGACTTAGCACATACATCTGCCCCTTCTTTTTGCTAAATCGAAGTGAAATGCTGTGCTTTGCCTACTCCTGTGGAGTTCGTCCTCTACAACTAGGGCAGCAGCGCTCTGAGATCATAGCCCCTTAGCACAGATGCAAAGCAGACCTACCAAAGGTGTTTTTCTGCTGGTGTATGTACACTTCCTCTTCCTAAGATGTGTACTAAGATGACAACAGCTCTTTCTTGAATATACCTAGAAGGGGCTTTTTGGGTTTAAAAGTAGTGTGATTTTTTCGACACGGAGCTGGCAACTATCCCAACCAAACCCCTGGGAACACAGGCTGAACTGAAGAATAATTCATTTTAGATTTAAATAATGCCTTTTCCCTCAACTTCTTTTCATAAAGAATTTAAGTATGTATTTAAACCTCCTGGGTATCAGTTGGGCTTGAGTATATACTGTGCAGAATTGGGACAGACTTAAGGGTGTGCTTGAAACTGAACTTGCTTAAATAAAGTCCTTGCATGCTGCAATCCTATAACATTTTGTTAATCAGGTTATATACTGTGGTATGGGCATAAGTTTTCTAGTGGATTTGGGGTCTATTGTAGTAAATTAAACTGCAGTTTAATTTTTGTGGAAGGAAGATGATACAATAAGCCTGATAGACTTTGCTCATACAGAAACAGAGGGCTGGCTCGCAGAAATTGAAGAATGCAAATATAAGATCAGCTAGTTTAGGTGTTCTGAGTATCCCTGTCATTACACTAAAGTCTTTATGAGTAGGGCATGTACTTATCTGAATTACACCTTCAGTGCTTAATGTACATGCAGCAAATACTCCACTAAGTGTAAATAATGGAAGGAAATGATCCTCACRGAGTTGTGTGATGTTTTGTCCTTTTTTCTAATTGGAAGAGAGGTAAGGAGAAAAATGGTTCTCACATTTTAAAGAAAGGACATAAAAGTAAATTAGAACAAATACAATTTAGATGAATTTTTCTCCTTGTTGTATTATCTGTTGAGGACTTGGCTCGGAAGACTTGTCAGAAGGAGTTTCTGCTACTTTTCTGACAATCTTGCTGTTGGTCAAGAGTGTTGTCAGGAGGCATTTTTTATGTCAGAAAACGAAAGCTGTTTGCAAACACCTGTGGTGCGGTATCTTCTTGTCTGTCAGTTGAAAAATATCCATGAGCGTGCTTAAAATGTACACAGAATTACCCTCCATGTTAAAAGTAAGAAAGCAGGGAATTTAGAAATGTTCTCTTGTTGTAAACTAGATTATATACAAAAGAAAGTGTAACCATTTTGCATTTCTCTTCATGACTGACGCTTACTATTCTGCAGGTTTTCAGCAAGTCTCTCAGTTCAGTGCGAAGTGTCTTTTAGGTGTGTACTTCTGCTGTAGCGATCTTTTTTTGGCAAGAAGTGGGACTCTTCCTTTTAAAAATGGCATTGTGCAGGTGTAGAGGAACTTAATGGAGAAGGATGTGTGAAGAGAGGACTGTGTTTATGTATGTATCGGCCAACTGAGAAATCACTTGAATAGAAGAGGCTGCAAAGCCTCATTTTGTTTTCTATTAAATTTCTATTGAATTTTTAATCTTCTGTTTATTCTCCTGAAAGAGAACTAAGAAGTAATGTCATGTGAGATGTTGTTAGGCAGAGTAAGCATTTTTTCTTACCTTTTGCATTGTCTTTGGTGTGAACCATTTACCTTTGGCAGTCACACTTACTTTCAGCCCAACCAACACCAGGTACACATGACTTCCTAGATTTCAAAGAAACAGATAACAACGGAAGTGTGAATTCTCCCTAAGTACRCCCACACTATTAATGTGCGTACACACATACACACACAAGTCTGTGGAGAATTCACAGTTAGATTGCCAAGTGTTTTAATGCTAAATGGCCACCAGTACATGCCCTTTATACCCATGCATGCATATGTAGACACGGTAAAAAAAAACAACAAACCACACAACTAAGGCAGGTCATTTGTTTTTGTGTACTGGGAGTTTGCAACAGGGAGTGGCAAAAAGCACCTTCTGAATTTTATATCCCCATCTCACTGCCCCTCCTCCTTCAAGCCCTCCCTGGAATTCACATACTATAAATATACTGTTCATGAATTATATATTTCCTTACCTTGGATTATATAGAAGGTTGTTGTGGGKTTTTTTTTTTTCGTTCTGTCTATTCATGTCTGTATTTGGCTGGCATTGTGCCTTTTCACAGCTAGTTTGCCTGCAGTGGATGCCATATGATGATGGATTTAGCCACCTGTGTAGCACTGCAAGTGATATTGCTATGACATATGTTTGCTCTTCACCCCCAGCGAAACCATTTGAAGGCAAAGCAATGTCAGTAGGGAATGAACACAGGCCAGATTCACGTAATCAGTGTTTTGTCTGATTCAGCTCTACCACCAAACAGCTCCTAGGGGGTACAGCTAACATTGCCCCTTGGCTGGCAAAGCCTGTGCAAACCCAGACAACATCCAAAGTGAAATAAKTTATTGGCAAAGAACAGTTTTGTTGGTAGAATTTTATTTGGGGGGACTTGGTGATCCATCTGTGTTACTCAGGAGTGACACCTGATATGGCTAAATCAGCACAAGCTCAGGGCAGAGAGCTGTCACCAAAGGGTCAAGGGGGGAAAGTCTGAGAGAAGAACCAAAACTTCCAGAAAGGCAGATTTTTTTTTTCCCAGAAAGGTTTGAGTAGCTCTTTAAGTATGTCTCTCAAGCTAGGTACACCAACGTTGTTGTCCCCCTAACAAAATAAACAGCCATATAGGAATCTAGACCAAGCTGGAAACAGCCACCAGCAGCATCCAGCGGTTGCACTTTGTGGCACCATTGTATGTTCTCCTCCAAGGGCAAGAAGAAACTGCGTGCATAGGGAAGGCAGTGATAACAAGGGCGGAGATGCTGAGTGGCGAGAAGGATGGCTAACAGTAGCTGACCTTGACCATTGCTTGCAATCATACATTTATATGGGACTAGAGGTAATAATAAGGTCCAAGTGTGTCTGGAGGCAGTACGTGTGCAAGAGCCAGGTTTGTCTATGGGGGGGCCTGTGACACTGCCATAGCTCACCCATGCTTGTCAGCTCTGTAGGTGGATAACACCATAATATAGACACTGGAACAGATTTGCAAAGCCAGGAGAAGATTTGAATGCTCAGCACCATTTGGTGTCCTGATTTCTTGAGTAACCTGGTCCCACCACACCATTACTCCAGGGGACTGAGAATAAACTGTTGCGCAGTTTTAGGAAAAGGCTCAGGCTGTTGGAAATATCTCCAACAAAACTGAGACCAAGTATGTTTGATCTTGCGYAACCTCATGGACACATCACGCATGTGATGTGTATTATTAGAGTGCTCCTTGAACCTGCTCAAACAGGTAGAAATGAAAGGCCATACCTGGCTATAGATGTATTTGAACCTAGGCCAGGAACTACTTTATGTGCCAAGCCCTTGGCACCTCTTCTCACTGATGGAAACATGCGTATTATCCTGCCAATAAAGTATTCGCCCTGAGAGGAAGAAACCTGTGGGCCACTGCTCTTCCTGGTGACTCCACTGAAGCCTTTTGAGTAAGAGGCTCTGTTCATTTGTAAATGCGGTGACATTTTGAGCTTTTGTACAGCGAACAGAAGCTCCCTGGGAGGCTCATGGCTGAATGATTTCTTCCTAGAGAGCAGTAAATGAGGTTAAATCAATTTCCTCCTGCAACGGGAGGGGGACGGAAGGAGAGGAAATAACATTTCTCCCTTTAGCTCTCAGAGAAAAGTTGTTTTGTTTGCAAAACTTTTCATTATATTTCCCCTTTTATTTTCTCTCAGTCATTCACATTTCCAAAACTGGGAAATCTTTTGTCTTGGGCACAAAATCCTCTTGAAATCTTTAGTAACAAATATGACACTGGCTTATCAAGAATCTGAATACCAAGAATATTTCTTTTGCATTAAACCCCTGTTACTGTTAGGGAAAAATCAGTAATCAGTACTTAGAATCTGGGCAACACACTGATATTTAGTATCTCTTATAACTGTCAGATATGTGAGGTATTTCTGACAGCTGATGGCAACACTGTCCGAGTCAGGTAGTACCTCTGCTAGATTGGAYGAGCGAGGAAAAATGCCTCTCTCCTCCTCTCCCTGTCACTCTGCCTTTGATTCCTTGAAGCTRAAGAGGTTTGTATGTATTTTGTTACCTTGCTGTCCTTCGCGTTTGGATGTGACGGGGTGGGAGGAGCGGAGAATCCCGTGGAGCCATAATCTCACTTCAGACGTGGGGGTGCACACATGGGTGGTGATGGTGGACAGCTTGCTGTTTCTGTGTATTTCTCCTCCCTCAGCGGGGGATAAGTAAGATGTGAATAGCACTGAGAGATGAATAATTGCATGGAAAACAATAGGTGACAGGGTTTGAGCCCCCTGAGAAAGCTTGGCTTTGGCCCCCTCTGTGGTTTTTTGTTGCTTCTTAATTATTGTCTAAGCTGATGTATGTTTCTCAGAATGATTTTGAAAATTCCTGGAAATCTTTCAAGGTGAGATGGTAACACACTTGAATGATAAAGACCAGTATCTGGAGCTCTGTTGGCATCTCAAATACATTTCTGATTAAAATGCAAATGCGTCGGGTGAATTGAGCCTGCACTGGGGGCTGATAAGGTTATCACTGTGTAAGGGCACTGCAGTGAGATTTATCCCTGTGAGAAAGAATGTAGATTTGGAGAGAAATATTAAAGAAGGAAAAAAACTCTATGAGTATGATTTGGTTCAGAGGTGCTGAAAACTTCTTGCTTTGATTGAAGTGCTCAAGTCCTTTGCAAATATGAGTAAAGTACCTATTTCTAAAAACATATATATATAATTTATGTACATAAATTTTTAAAGAAGTTGTGTAGAAAAAACTTTCAGTTGTCATTTGATAAATACAGGCTAGAAAATATCAGTCACTTTCAGTAGCTCCCTAGCCCAATGACCATGTAAACCTAAGTTATACTGAGGCTGTCCTCATTTTTCTTAAGACAGTCTTGTATTCCATATTCCATTTTCTTAAAGCTTCCTGAGAAATTCAGTTTTTTTATTTCTATCAATCAGGCTAAGTAATGGAGAATTTTTTTCCTTACAATGATGAGCATTTTGTTGCCCATGTAATATTGCATTACACAGGATTTTCTCCTCATTTACCAAGAACAGTCCAATAGAAGAAATTCTTAGAGGAATAGGATTTGGAGTCAGGAGGAAGGTAAAGTAAGGACAGATTCCCTCAGAGTTGCTCTTTAGTTCTAATGACTCTTGCTTATTATTTCACAATGTACTCATGTATGTCTTAGGTTACTGGAGGCAAAATTCTCCATGTGAATGGGATAGCTCTGTTGCAGAGGAATCAGGAGTTTATAGTAGCTACACCACACATTTCCTGAGGTGTAGCTTTTCCAGGAGTCTTTTATAACCCTAGAGCAATTCTGGCTTTCGTTTGAATTACTTCATCTAAAGGTAAACATCCCATTTAAATCTGCCTCTGTCTCTCGATGCCCATGATGCTCATGGTGTTCACATCTAGATTTAGGTCCATTTTTTTCCCTAACTGATGATACGCATCAGAGTAAATCATTGTGGGTAAATGACTTCTGCAAATATTTTTTTATCATCATCCTTGAAGATTAATGAGGTCAAGGAGCAATATTTTATAATTTGTTGACATGAACTTTATGATTGTATGCTTAATATGTGCACGATGGACTTATTTTCCCCTTACCACTGTGACACAAGACATTACCCTTAAAGCAGAAAAAGGAATCTTAACACAAGATGAATAGAAAGGTCCTTGTGTTTGCAAAGTCAATACAGAGACAGACATTTAAAATGTAAACCAAATCAAATGGTCTTGTTTTTAGTGCGAGTGGGATACACACCCACTGAACGCTAAGGAGGTTTATGGTTTACTACCACTTCTTTAGGACAGTCATCATCTGCTCTTGAGCATGTTACTGAGCAGTGATGTGGTTTTGTTTTAGTATCTTACAATGCCACCCTTCCCCTCATGTAATTCCTTCCTATTATGTGGACACTTACTGAAGTACATGTGTATCCAAGCAATAGGATGCTCCAAGCATAAAGAAAAAATGGGAAGAAAATTTCAGTGTTTAGATGCAATGTTGGTAAACAGTGTGTATAATTAGCAAGTGTTTTATTGGATTGCTAATATCACTTCTGTTAGCAGTTTTTCAGGAAAACAGATTTCAGAGCAGATTCTACATGTGTGAAGGTCTAGAGACACATCTAAATATGCTTCCATGTGCATGTGGATTTACGGCAGCTCTTCTGCCTCTCCTGACTTCTGTCTGCTGTTACTTCTTTGTGAGAAGTAAAGCCTGTGGTGGAAGTGCGTTCAAGTGTAGGCCTGCAGCTTAGAAGGATGGGGTGGACAGTCTTCCTCCCTAGCGTCAGTGCACATCGTTCTGTCTCTGGGCTGCCTGGAGCCCTATTGAGCAGTCACGATTCGACGGGACGTGGCTCGGATTCTGCCTTCCTTTCTCCAAAAAGAGTTAGTTACGGTTGGCTACCACAGCTTATGCCACTGACAGATCCTACAAAAAATGACCAGTGTCTGACCAAAGGTCTGCCTAGTTCAGCTGCTTGTCTCCTACAGTGCCCAGTGATGGGCTGCATGGAGAAAGGTACTGGAAATAAGGCAAATATTGGCTAATGCTTTCTTTGATATAGCTTCTCAGCATTTGTCAGTCAGAGACTTACAGGCCCCTTAAGGTAGCGGCTGGATTTCTTGATGAGAACTGGCTTACAGCTACCCAGCTTGGAGCACAGGTAAAGGAGCCCAGGTCTTTGCGGCCTCCGGCACAGGCTGCCCAAGAACCTGGTGCTCTGTTTCACATGAAACTCTTCCATGAGTTGTGTGTGGTTGAGTTTTGGGGAAGCAAGTGGGGATAGTAGTGTGTGCACACAGTTTGGAAGTGACATGAATTAAAAATGTGTTAAGTTGTAAATAGAGGTGTTGACGATATGGTTGGCAATAACAGATGTACTTGACAGAAGGTGTGGGTAGCTGTTTAGTGCTCAGGAGGAGAGTGTTCAGCCCCCCTGCTCTTCAGGAGTTTTATGAAACACTGTGAAACCCAGTGTGTGTTTGAAAAGCACCTTCATCCTTTCAGCCAGCAGGACTGTACGTGTGGGAGAGCGCATGCAGGATTGGATACGCATTCGCTGAGCTACCTCTGTCGTAATGTACCACTGCTGTGAAGAAGAGAACGCTGTACAATCCTGATGGTTTGTTTTTCTGTTTGTCACAGGATGCACCTAAAGCCAGGTTCAACAAGTCTTTTCTCGTAACTGATTGGTGCAGCGTTACAGATATCATCTTGCTGCTTGTTGGCCACTTCTAGTGCTGCTGAGAGCCTCCCAACCATATGTGCACTCCTGCACACGCTGCTTAAATTTTCCTTGTGCCACCTGACAAGCTTTCCATGGCACTTTATACCACCTTGAAATAACTCCCACTTCTTGTATCGAAATGGGTCAWGTGGGAATATTTTGCCCTTCAGAATATTTCACAAAGACTTCAGACCTTCTCATGAGATGAGCAGTGCCTTTCCAGAAAGATTTAGATTTTCAGATTGCTACAGTAGGCAGTAAGTAGTCTGCCACTGTCACAAGCYAACAATACATTCTAGCCTTTTTGCCCCCTTAGATCTTCTGGCAGCTTTTTTCCATGCGATATTTATGGTATTGCTGTCTCCATAGGTAACTACAGAAGCAAAAAAGTCTTTCAGAAGAGACTACGTGGTATCTAACATGGGGACTGTATTAGTTTCTCATTTTTGTTGTTGTGACTCTAGGGAGTACATCTCTGCAGATAACATCAAGGTGGTCCCTTCCCTCTGAATCTCTAGCCTCTGGATGATTCACCATAGCAATCACCTATGTGGCATTTTATCCACAGAAATTGGAATTTAAGCACAGTTTCAACTTAAATTTTGAAATCTGGAATGGGCAGACCCTGTGCAATTTTCTCTAATGCATCCGGGGCTTTGTCCAAGCATCACCAGCAAGTTTGGATTTCAGTTTTAACCCAGGAACATCTCAGCAGTTGAGTAGCATGAGAAAAACACCCACTGCAGAAACTTGCTGATTATTTCTRGAGATGGTGGCTTTTTTTCCTTTCTTTTTCATTCTGTGATTGGTTTTATAGCTGAGGAAAACTGTGCAAAGTACTCTTTCATTTGGAGCCTTTTACATGTTACCTTCTAAATAATAACTTGACCCAGGCCTTCCAAATTCTTTTTTCGGAGACTAGCTGTTTACATAGCTATGCCACATTGTAAAAAGATCAGTGATATATTAAGAGTTTGGGTGTACGATGTGGTGGATTTATATTGCAGGGGGAAAAAATCCAAGATAATGCTCTGAGGAATTTGTAATTAGGTGGGKTTTTTTTGCCTTTGCCTTACAGTAATTCCATGCCACATTACAATTAAGAAATTGCTTTTAAAAATACAAGTGTTCCCTGCAGAAGATAAAGGAATGAAATCACTGCCCCTTTTCATTAAGGTGGGTGTCATGGTTAAGATGGATGCTGAAAGATATTCTRCATGATGCCAAGTCCATATAGGGTGTTACAGTATTTCTAGAATACAGGTAAGAGATATTTTTAAAGGTTTTGATTAAAAATCCTGTTGCCTCCATACAAAGWAGGAACAGATGTCAAAAATCATAACTTTGTGTTGCTGAGGAAATCTGTGGTAGTTTATCTGTGTTTTTTTCTTGTATAACTGAGTATGTTTATGGTAGTCCTTCAACAAAATGCCACAAAAAGCAGGCTTGCTACCTCTCAGGGATGCCCAGGTCTTTTTGAGTTTCTCTGCCTCATAGACCATACTAGTTGGAGTGCTGAAGCCAGGGTTCACACACCCTGCCTCTCTGCAGTAGTTTTTGCCCCAGATGATGTGTCTGAAAATAAGCAACAGCCAAGCTTTCCTGTTAGACTGAATAAAGCTTGAACATTTAGGAAAATATTTGTGTCGCTGTGTGTAGCATTACTAACTGAAGGCCCAGTTATAACTGTAGCAAGCAAAAATAAGCTTGATTTGAACTACTAAGATAATTGTTAGGTCTTTGTCATTACAGAGAGGTTTTTAAAATTCCACCTAGCAATGACTAATTAAAATAGGACCCATGTACAATTTAGACAGCAATATTGTAACTGTTAGCAGAGATGACTTTTAAGAGTTAAATTTCTACATAACTAAAGTATTATGAAGTGCTCCAATTCACAAAGCACTTAGGTGCTTCATTACTTTTTTGCAGTCTAGTCATCCATTAAAACTGGGGAGTCTTCTGCACGTACATGAAAGGAGACGCGTAAATGCTTTATTGAATCAGAGTTAAACTAGCAGCACTACCTACTATTCCGTGAAAACTTAGTTTCTAATGAGCCTTGCAAAGTCTGGAAGATTTCATATATACACTGATAAACAATTTTCCTRGAATAAATAGAGCAGCACATGAATAAAAAGTGACATTTTTGGAAAAAAGATATGACAGCAAATCTGTTCTTGTAGTATTTGTAGAAACACTGAAAAGTTTAGCTATGATTGAAAACCATCTTTCTGCATTGTGGATTTACATGGGTTCTGAATATTGGTATATCAGGCATGGATTTACTGGCAGGGAACAGTATCAAACAGCTTTAGGCCACATTATYACTGGTGTGTGTGATCTGCACTTCCACATCAGCTGACATGGGTGCAGCACAGATGTCCTTCTTAAATCTTCCCACCCCTGTTATATCAGTGCCTGWGGTAAAATAGTCTGCTGCTGAATTAGATTATAGGAACATCCCCACCGTATCTTAGAAGAGCTAGTTCTTGCCTTGAAGAGTGTATGATTAGGAAGACAAAATACAGGCTAAACTGGGACGATGGGGAGAAACAAAGAAGCAAATTGCTTGGGTTTATCATTCATGTGTCTTGTTTTATGGTTTTCGATTCAAAAAGTGAGTTGGTTTGGGGKTTTTTTTTCATAAACAGTACATATACCTATATTCATTCTGCAAAGTTGTGGGTCCTCTGTATCTGATTCATCAAATCAGTTTGCTTCATGAGGATCACAGCTCATTATCCCTAATGGGATCGTGGCTGAAATGTTCTCCTCTGAGTTGTCCTCTGTGTTTTGGTACACCTTTCCCTTAAAAATTTTGTGACAGCAGCCTGTACAGCCATGTTTTCACATATTAGACTAACACTTAGGTTCTCTGCAGTATCTTTACATAGTTAATGGAAAAAACCAACCTTTTCTAATGCTGAGCTGGGTTAGCAGAAGATTGCCCATCCCTGCACCAAAATTGATTCTGAAATTAAGATAAGTGATTTACATTCCAAAAGGCTCATTAACCATCAAACTGCTACGGATTAAATCACTAATGGGTTCCTGATGGTTGCATGCAACTTCCAGCAGATTTGTTGGTAGCTAGCATTAAATCCATTTGAATTATAATGAGGAGGCCCTAATACATAAACATTTATTAGCAGGACTCTGTAGCTATAATGACTGCCAGCTCTGTATTTTAATTTTCACTAATGGTTTCATGCTCATCCTAGGTATTGTTGCTCACAGGACCAAGTGGGATGCTGTGCTTTGGCAGTCTATACCAGAGATTCAAACCCAGGATACCAAAATCTAAAAGCATGAAATCCTGGACTCATTCCCTACATGTGACCCAACCAATCATGTCATTACAGCAGGGATTACAAAGGTTGACAAGGCCAACTTCACACATTTCAGGGCATTGCATCAACTTGTGAGATCATTAAAAAAGGAAGAGATTAAGAAAAATCAATGTTACCTCCATTTTAGTTGTTTGCTGTCATCCAGTTTTCAAATTACTAGATAATTCTATTTGTGTTTCAGAACTTTTCCCAAAAACATGAAGAAAAGAGCTTTAGTTAAGAAAACTGGTATTTTGTCATTTGGGATCTTTGAGAGGTGCCAAAACTCATGATACTTGCAGCAAAATCAGCCAATTGGCAACACTGGAAAGGATGGAAAGGGTTATTGCAACTAAGTTTTCAATGCATTTACCAATTTCCTGGCCTACCTTCCTTCCATCACTGTCAGCAGCATCCCAGCACAACTTTGCGTAACTCCCAGGATAAATTCCGTGCAAACCTCTTTGCTTTTCTTTCCTCTGTGCTCCCCCACACCTCAGAGGAGCTGAATTCTCTTGTGCGAAACCTCCAAGCTGGGTTGTGGCTGTGCCGCTACTCACTGGTTTAGATGTGACCTTCAAAAGTGCTGAGCACTTACRGTCCTTGCTGGAATCAGTTGGAGCACTGGGAGCACAGCAGCCTTAAAAATCAGACTGCACATATGTCAATGGATAGACCCTGAAACAAAGATGGCTGAAATGAAAGGCCACTGTTGAATACATTTAGTCCTAAGAGATTTGCTTTGTCCAAATGCAGCAAGTGATGTTAGAGACAAAATAAAATCTGCTAACTGGTAGAAATATGAAGCCATCCTTTACTATCAATAAAATAAAAGCAAAGGTAGAAAATTGAAGTAGACAAAGAAAAGAGGGGTAAAGACCGTAGGACTCAATCCCAATGAATAATTAATTGATTGTCCTATTTTCTTCCTGTTTTTCAACATGTCTAGATAAAGAAAGGCATTCTCCTTGAGCTGCTTCCTTCTGATTAAATAGAAGAATTGTCCTATCAAAAAAGACCAGCAGGAATTTATTAGAAAGGGTAGCTCTAAATTTAAAACAAGTTAGCCTTCTGGAGATGCAGGTTGTTTGGAGACCAGTTATGTCTCTACTGTGTCTCAATATTGAAATGTTTTGTCATAGCTGGTATCTACTTCACCTGGTTCTATCCATTTGAAGCTGAAGAGAGCAGTGTGTCTGTGATAATTATTCTTTCATACCACTATCTTTTTATTCTGCAGGAATGGCAATAAGATAGCAGGATGAACAATGTTCCACTCCTGATTTTATCATGGGAGCTTCATCTTACTGCTGTTGCTTTTCCCTAGCCTTTATTCCCCTCTAGCCATGCTAGCAATTCACCTGTCTTCTCCTCACTTCACGGTATGTCACTCTGCTAGACCACTAATGCCACTGCTTCAACCTGGCAGCAAACAGGTCCTGGTTTTGTGTCTCATTATGCAAGGAGAAACAGCTCAGTGTCCTGGGCTGAAGTGACACGGTGAGATGAGTCATTTAGTGCAGTGTGAGTTCCAAGCACACAACAGACTGATAGGAAATGGATTACAGGACTTCTTACACATATGGAGCAACCTACCAGTGCCCTGTCAGTGACAGAATCAGTGATCAGATGGCCTAAGGGCTCTATCAGTGATATCTAAGCACAGGCAATACTCTCACAGTAATTGGATCAGTGCAAGTTGTCCCTGACGGTGCTGCTTCTGGTTTCCGCTGTGTGGTTCAGCCAAGATCCCTCTTGTACTCAGTTGCTACAAGGATAGTTTTCTTTTGACTTTGTCAATCATTGGAAGGTGCTAAATGGTTTGCCACACCATACCTGAAAGTACCTAACACCAGGGTCGGTTGGGTAGGTGGCAGCCTGATGGAGGTTTTCACAAAAGTGCACTTCAATGAGGATACATGCAGTGTGCTGAACCCATCCCTTCCGTGTTTAAATTCAGCCCTAATGAGCCCAGTGTGTGTGGTCAGTACAAGGCTCTGAGCTGAACCTACTACTGGGAAAGTCCTCTCTCAACCATCACATGTTTGGGGTTGGACTGTTGGTACAGAAGAACAAGGATAAGTGCACTGCTGTAGGTCTCTTAAGTTGGACCAGAATACCGGAACATGTTTTCTCTTCTGCCCGAACCTGCACAACAGGAACAATTTTCTGGAGTATTCCAGGTCTAAAGATAAACTTCCATCAAGCATTATTTACATTTCTCATTTTCACATTAGTTTGTTAATAGCAAATGCCATGATGCACAGAGAAGGTATTGAAAAGAAGTCTTGTCAAAGGAAATTTTAGAGGAGGTATGTGGAGAGCAGGTATTAAACTTAATTTTTTTGGATGGAAGCATTGGATAAACTTTCTGAATATATCAATATATCAAAAATAGCATGCCTGAAATATATTAGCATATTACTATGCTGAAAGGCCAGTTTAGAAAACACCTTCTATTTTATGCAAAAAAGCTTGAATGCATTTGACATTGCAGATGCATAATAACAGTGCTACTGGTTTCCATTGTTTTCCATTTCCATTGTTTAGCAAGACATGAAAATGCATATTTGAGTTTTGTTGACTTCATAATTACTGGTATCAGGCAAAGAACTCAGATACACAGAGAACTGAAATCCAGTCAAAGCTTGCTTTGGTTTGTAACAGGTTTACAGTCACTGAAAAGTGAAGACAGGAGAGCCTTACTGCCAAATGTGGTACTTCTGTGTGAGTCCAGCATGGCAGCCTCTTGGGACAAGAAAATATTTGATCATATTTAGTTGCATTCATTTTTCTTCTCTTTTTTTTAAAGTGGGTAAAATGCAGAACATTTTAGCCAAAATGTCTCTCAGTGATGTGTTTCATCCCAGAGGCAGCTCATAGCTTTTCAGCAGTGTCAGCAAAATCAAATTTTCAGACCCCATACCTAAAGACAAAGTGGCTTATGAACTACTTAGTAACTAATTAAGCAAGTTCCATTGCAGTGGTCCCCCAGGGCAGGTGGTATCGGCGCCGGGGGTGGGGAAGTGTGAGGGCTATGAACAGCCTGGGGCATGACTGTCTCCTCCTAAGCAATCAGGTTGTAACCCCAGCTGGGCTGTGCATGCAAACTGGGTGAGAACTGGGGTCTTGCTACATGGTCTCAGCATGCTGAACTGCTTGGGTGTGCTGAACATTTTGCTTCTACTCTCTAAGCCAGAGCAACCTGGGCAGTGTTTTTATTTTGAAGCTGTGTTTTCTCATGCCTATGTGTCTGCCTGTGTCTGTAGCCAACCTTAATATGAGCCTCAGAAGGGCAGCCCTGAACTAAGCCTGGGCAAGTCTCCATCAAAACCTGCATTGCTAYAAGCTGCTGCTTCACAGCTTCAGTTGTAGCTAAATTTTAAAGTCTACCAACAAGACCAAATCCTGTTGACACTGCTTATTGATTGTGGCCATTAGTGCCTACAGATTCATGGGGTTTACCRTGAGTTCCATGGGGTTTACCTGAAGGTTGCTCAGATTTAGGTATTCTGTGATATTTTTGGCCTAGGTTTCTTCTATAGCCGTATTGACCACTCTCCTAACAGGCAGTACCTTCCACAGGACATTGTGCACTGTCTGTTGGCTGTTTAGTTGTAAGTTAAAACGCCCGAGTGCCGGGGCTGAAATACCTCATGGTGGAATATACAGCTTCTGCATCGTGAAGTGGTTCTTATTTAAAGTAGTCAGCGACCTCTTATGTACCCTTCGTATTCCAGTGTAAAAATCCGAAACTCCCTTCCCCTTATGGTGTGCTGTAAGGAGATGAAGAAAGAAATTGGTAGGTATAATTTCACTGTGATTGAATATACCTTGTCTTAGGCTCTTCTCTTCATGCTATTAGACTTGTGTTTTCTTAAGCTTCCTGCCTAAATGAGACAGGAAARCCTTGAAGTGAATTTTGTTTGAGCCCTGGAATTATTACCACCTCTTCAGATTGAATTAGTAAGTAAAGGTTTAATTAGTTCGTTGCTGGTCTAGGGCCTGATTTGCCTCTGTATTGCACATCTGAAGTCTGCGCTGTAAAGCGGGAAGCAATAATAGCTCTGACTGACAGGATCTGAAGGACAATGAGATTAGTTGGGAATTAAAGAGAGAACGTGCAGAGATGGGAAATTGGTTAATTATAACAACATAGAAGTAAAATGAAGTTTGGGAAAAAAAAAATTAAAAATTGAGGAACCACTGTAAAAACATTGCTGAATAATGTTAGAATCCCCTCTCTCGAGCCAAGAATCATTAAAACACCCTCTGAAATGGAATTATGTATTTAATTAATTGATATAATGGGGGTGTTCTTGCAAATGCAGGTGTAAGTGCTGAATTGTTTTTTTTTTCTTTACACAAATGAATTTTTGAAGTAATTCAGAGTTATTTTGCTAAGACAAATTATGCTATGACATAACTCTGTRCTCAGGTGGTAAGGCACCTGATAAAGTAGCAAATCAGCTTTCGAAGAGTATCCATCACAGATGAGGAAAACCTCATTTCTGAGCTCAGACTCTCCTGTGCACAAGGGAACTCCCTAATTTTTCTGTCCCTATGGCCTCAAATAACAAGGTGGTAAAACTTTTGAGAAATTTTTARGATTTAGGCACCCAACTCCCTTGCAAATTCCAGCTCTAAAGTAATATAATCAGCTGTGTAATACTGAATCATTATGGAGCACGTATAACTTACACCAATAAGCCTGTATTTACAATATGTAGAACATGATAGCAGGAAATAGGAATAGATACGTGGGCTACTTTCGCTTAATGGAAGTACCCACAAGACTAACACTTGTCTTTTACGATCAAATCTTGTGCTTACTAGTTGAAAAAGTCAACACTTAACATCCCTGCTGTTGCCAAGAGGCATACCAGGGCTGGATTTGGTGTGCTCTGCACATTTGAACCTGCTTCACAGCTATGCATCTACCAACCAATTTTATAAATCCCTATAAACGTAAGAGGGACTGATGTGTATGTGTGCTGTACATATCTGATGTATGTGGACACGTCGGGCATATTGTTTGCGAGCAACTGAAAGGCATGACACTTTCCGGGAGAGCCTGCAGCCGTTACAGGAAGCAGCTTTGGGCTGCTTATTGCCCAAAGTGGTTKTGTGAGCAAGTCAGATTTGGTAAAAAATGGTCCCTACATGTAGCATATCCCTGGCTGCAGTCGTTCTCAGGGAAGGGAAAATCATGGTYATCTCAGTTTAATTTGTATATCTTTGGGTAGCATGCATAGATTATATCATGCTAGATTACAAGGCTTTTGTTTTCCAGAAATCATTTTGGAATAGATATTCCCAGATAAATACAGGAACCATAACTTACTGAGATCCTTCAAGAGTAGTGCAAACCAAACAGCCCCTGAGTCTGGAGTCTGATAGGATGCTGTCTGCAAAACCGTAACACAGCTCAGCTGAACTTGCTCTCCATTTCTAATCAGTTAGTTGTGTACTATTCAATGCCAGAATGTGTGCTTATGGGAGTAATTGGGCTGAAAACCAAATAATATCGTATTCTTTTTTCCCGTTTTTTGTAGTAGTTCACAAAAAGGCTTCCACTGCTGCTCCTGGGTAGTGGATCAAGCTGTTGGGCTGCTATGATTTCAGCAAATGGCAACCCCATTGGCAGACTTAATAAGATGCATGTGTAAAAGAAAAGAAAGAATGCGAGTTGCTTATAATGGACATGAATCACAAGAAATCTGTTATTTTTCAAGCAGTCATTCCAACACATCGTCCAAATTCCCCAGTTGTGTGGGAAGACTGGAGTTGGCCTTGTAAATCGTTACTTCTAGTATAGGAGTTCAGGAAAGCCTGGTAAAGCAGTATGTGTCTCCGTAATAGCACATTGCCTTCCTGCTGCTAATGCCTCGATGATATAATTGATTTAGCAGTTGAATTACAACATTAAAAGTAAATTAATAAATCTTTAATTATAAGCACTTCGATAGCAAATTAATTTCTTAAACTAACAACTTGACTAGGCCTGTATCAATTGACATAATTMATTAACCCATGAATCCATGTTAGTTATGCTTAACTTACCTGAGYGTATGAGGCAGGAGATCTTTCTCAGTATAAATAAATTATCAAATCACTATTTATAGTCAGTTAATTAAAGAGCAATTACTGAAGCAGTGTAGATTTTCTAGTTAGTATAATGTAGTCCCACTGATATTCAGTGAGCAAAGATCATCCCATTACTTCATTTTTCTCTGTTCTCAATTACCTGTAAGTTCCTGAGAAACGGTATGATGCCAGRTTTCTCTCCTTGATCAATCCTGTGCCGCCATGCACTCTTCTAAAAGCCTCTTTGCAGGCTTAATTGCTGCCCAGCAGCAGCAAACATCTGCACTTTTGTTTGAATGGGCTGGCACTACAASGTGTTTGTCCAGCTTCTAAATGTCTTGCCCTCCAGGACATCAAGCAAAGAAGAAACATGTCTATAATTGCTGTGGCAGCCCGGTGCCCAGGATGTGAGATTATCTAAAGGTGGCAATACTGAAAATTAATTCTGGAAGTCAGTTTTGGAGTAATGAAAGGTGGAATTAGCAAATAAATACTTTGCATCCTGATYAGAGTAAGTTTGAATTCATTTCTGTGTAGCCCAATGCTGCAGCAGAATCTAATTATGTGACTACAGTATTCTGGTAATGAACTGAGGTTTTCCAAGCAATGGCATTTGAAAAAAAGCAACCTTCAGGTACCTGGCACATTTTAAATCATATTCCAAAACCCAGTAATGTTGTAGCTTTTTTTGTAGCTGCCATGCAGGCAAGGTCATGCATTGCATTGTGAATCAAAAGAATATTCAAAACAGAATTTCCTTTGAAAGTGAAGAAATTAAAATTTAGCTRATCAGGAAACATTAAAATATCATATGTATGGGGAAAAGCAGTCAAGTAATTGATACATACCTTGAYAAAAACCTGTCACTTCTTGCACAAAAATAACCAACAAAACTGTGTTTCTCCCTAGATGCAGACTAAAAATGAGCAACCAAATAACAATGAAATTGAAACTCCATCAGTGAAGACCCATATTCCCAAGGCTCATTTTCTAATCTGTGGGGGAAACTGTGTGGAGAATCTATGGCTGAAGAGCTTTCTAATGGCTGCATAGTGCTCTGACTTTCAGACTGCTATCAGGCACYGCACTGCTTACTAGCATTTCGTGGCTAGTCGAGAGTGGAGCTAAATGGTATAATATGTGAATAGTTTTGTTGCCACTTCGAAGGACCAGTCTTGTCCTCTACAAAAAGCCTGTGTCCTCAGGGACATGTAAATTAAGAAGATTGGATTGAARCTCTCAACATCAAATGAAGGTTGGGGAATAATGAATGGCAGTTGTCGTAGTCTTTGAAYGTCTGGGCTGTATTTGGGATATAAAGTAAAGGAAGATTTAGTATCTAGGCTTCAGKGCTCAGCTTTGAGGTAGCATTCAAGAGTTTTCAGTGAAAAAATGAATTCTCTTTTTTTTTATGCCAGTGTAATCACATCTGAGTGGGTTACAGCACCTTATCTCACGAGTTGATGCAGGTCATTATCCACTTGTGTTGAYGTTTGCTGAGCGCTCGTTAAATATGCAGGGAGCACAGCACATGGATATCTCCTGCCACCAAGTGACTTCTRTGAGCTCCTTCTGCAGTACTTATGGCTGGGTCAGGATGTGTTGACTACCTCAGAAGAAGCACTCTTTAATGCCAAAGTTTCTATRGCTGCTGTTTTTATATGATTGTTAAGACTCTGAAGGTCTTATGAGAATAAGATAAAGGGCTTTGACGTGAGTAATTCCATTTACTGTCTGAACCCTCTAGCAGGAGTAGCATCATCATTGCTTCTCTCTATTTAATGACTCTGCAGGAGGTAAGCTGGTGCAGATGARAGTGCAGCACTCTTATTGCTGCCTGCTCCAAAACACAACTCAGTCCATGGCCACRGTCATGCTGGAAGGGGTGGTCTCCAGAATATCATCTTCTGCAGCTGCTGGCCTTGTGCAAAGGGAGCCTCGGGGAGTTTGCTGGACTTCCTCACTAGGAAGAGTGTGTGTGGGGCTGCTCAATCTTTTTTTAAAACTTCAACTCATACTCATCCATTTCAGACAGGTGTTAATGCAGAAAGGTAGCTCTTGAGCTGTTGTAATTTGCTGTATATGGCAGCTGGCAGTAAAATCAGAGGGACAGTGGCGATTCACATTGAACAGAAATCTGCTCAAAATACTTCTGGAAGGGGAACAAACAGATTTTGGAGGTAAAAAGGGAGGGGTCCTCAGGCACCTTTGGGAAAATTTCCTGTCAATGACACTATGATCACAGCATGTCATCAGCACAGAGGCTCCTATATGAAGATGGAGCCAGACACTCCCCATAGCTGAAGAAGAGCATCAACGGTCTGGCATAGCATTTACACTAAGCGGTAGCTCCCATTGGAGAGTGCTGGCTCTGTCTCACAGACTGATGTTACACTCCAAAGTACTGTGCGTACCACAGGTTAGGTAAAATAATGAACATCATTGTTATAAAAGTCAAGGCTTTAAAGTCAACTAGCTATTTGGAAAYGTAAGCCTAAATTTTTCGGTGCCTGAGAGGATATTGTGTTAGGTCACCTCTGAGTGATAGCTCGTAGCTAATTGTGAGGACAACTTCATGGCTTAAGCAGGAATACAGATGAAAGGACTTGCACAATCCTCTCTGCTGAGGCATGAGCACTRCCCAGGGCAGTGACAGTGGGGGCCAAAAGACGAGACATCCCCAAGCACCCGGGGGAACCCACCCTGGAGGCTCCAGGTGAAATTAAATCTTTGTGCCGCTTTGCAGGAAGTTCAACTGCTCATGAAGAAGTTGCCCAAGTCTTTTTTGAGAAGAGAACCTGAAGTGATGTTCTTTCTTCAGACTTGTCCTTCTGATCTCTAGCAGGACTCAAAATATTGCACAC
>JASVER010000053.1:1859922-2074145 GCA_030449065.1 Oceanodroma leucorhoa
CTTCTTGTTTAACCTAAGTTTGTGTTCCAATAAAACACTCTTTCACTGGAAAATGCCTGACCATCCCTGTACTTACAGGGACACAACAAGTAGGACTCGTCCCCTATGATACAACCACATGTGCTTTGTGTAGTTTTTTTAATGGGTGTGTATAAATTAGATGCTTTGCAATTTACCGCTAGGCCAAATTAGCCTTTTAGTTCTTTCTAAAAAGATGTAAAAAACATTTTAAAAGTGTGATTTAATATTTTAAGCATTTTAATATTTTAATATTATATGCTAATATATTAATATAATTAATTACATTAATACTAACATGTTAATATTTGATATTTTGTATATGATGTTTTTAATATTTTACATGCTTTTTATGTCATTATTTGGGAGGGTTTTTTTAAAATATTGTTGGTAGGCAATAGTGGGTCAGAATCTACTCAGATTGCGTCAATGTCATCCAACTAAAGCTGTTGAAGAATCATGGCAGAACAGGTCTCCCAGCACTTACAAATGCAGATGGAGACCCATCAGCAATGTTATCAGGAAAGCAATTAGAGATCCAAAGGGATTACAGGAAAGTCTCCCAACAAAGTAACAATTTTAATCTRTTTGCTTTCATTGCAGTCCATACAGTGACTAAAAATTATCACTCCAGCCCAAAAGATTTGAGTTTCGTGACATTTGGCTGAGAAGACTCGGTGTCCTCTAACTCCCAGAACTATTTGAATGAAATGGAAGTATTTCTTTSCAGAGGAGAGTAAACTAAAAGCAGGTATCATCTAGTGCATTCAGGGAYGGTGTAACTACATGTTAATGCATTAATTGAGCACTTGCTTTTTTTCTCTCATATCTGAGCTTTCCTAAATGACAGTGAGTGGGAGGAATACCTTTGTGTACTTTCCAGTATCTTTATGCAACCTAGAAAGCCTAGACTTACCAAGGAGGTCGGTGATGACAACTGCACATGGTCCTAAAGCTAAAGGGGAGTGTTGTATCTTCCCCAGAGATGTCTTTTGTTCCAGAAAACTGGGGATTCCCTTGGCACAAGGGTTCCCAACCAGTTTAGGTCCTGCCTTCTTTATACTGGAGATTAAGCATCACTCTTTCCCATCCCAGCTGAAACGATCTCCCTGTTCAGCTCCTGAATAACATTACCACTATTTGCTTGCCACTAGTAGTTAGCACTATATTGCATCCACAGTTTTTTGCAGGTTTTCTAAATGTGAGAGCTTGGAGTTTCTCAAATGAGACTCTGAAACCTGTACTGGCTGGGGGTCTGCCAAGGGTCAGTATGCCTCTTCAAGTGCAAATATTGAGTGCCTGTCTGTGCAGTGGCTATTGTAACTATATCGTATTTTGTTTCTGAGTGGATGAGATAAACTATATGCAAATAGCCATGAACAATCATATTTCTCTCTTCTTTTAAAAGCTGTGAGTGTATAAGGCAAACTCCATCCAGGAACTTCTCAAAGAATTTATACATAGTATATATTATAAATTATCTGTTTCCTGCTTCAGAGCAATGAAAAGTAACTGAGAAAGTAAAAGTAATTAAGCAGAGGACAGTCAGTGGCCCTGAACAGAGAAGTGGGCTTTCTTAATGAAGAACTTTTCAACTAAGAAATAATAATACTTGTTTTACTGTAATTCCAGTTTTTTAGATTGGAGYCCCTTGAGGCCAAGGYTGTTTCTATGTTTTCCAGTGCTTGAAAGCAGGTCTTCATGGTTGTGACTTGGAGGTTTACAAGCTATGTAATATTTATATCACATAAATAAAAGAAACCACTTGCAGATAATTTCCAGACCGTTCACATTAAACACTTCTTTTCCAGCCAACCTGCAGCCAAAACGTTTTTGCCAACATTGATAAGATTGTGCTTAGCTTTGAGCTTTACAGCCTAGAAAGAGTTAAAGACCCATTGGTTTCTTTTCACTGTTTTCAAACATCAATTAAATTGAAAACAAGGGCTATAAATTATGGTGACCTTTGCAATGACTTTTCATTTGTGGGATAGAGATGTGATGGTGTGAAAGCACTGTTAATAATAATAAAAAAAATTATTAATAACTTCCTCAGGAGCCACCAAGCAAAGTGTAAATTGCTTTCTGCTTGGTATCAAATTTTCATGTAAGGTACTGTATCATGGAAATTTTTAGTCTTGTTAAAATTCAGATGGCCTAAAAATAATGCTACCCCTTCACCTCTGTACATTTTGTCATCTCAGTTGACAAATGTGATTTTTCTAGATTTAATCAGCATTTTATAATGACTTCTACTGAAAATACAGCCTATTTGTTTTCCCTTGTTGGCCTGTAAAATGTATAGGGAACAGGGGGTTTATTTGTTGGTCTAAGAACTTGCTAAAAATGTAACAGCCACAAAAAAACATGCTTTAGGCTGAATAGTGGCACCCGCTCTCTATTTAATGGAATTTGCATGTTTATGGCTTTTTGACTAGTTTTTTAAAAACACTTAAGGAAATGCAGCACCAGTATAAATTTTCAGACCACAGTTCTGTAGACCAGAGATCTTCCTTAGTTCAAGAGACAGCTATATCATTATTGACTGTAGCATAGCCATGCTATTTCATGAGCCTGATTAAAATTTCCGCCAAAGAATTGTCCTTTTGGTGAGAAGACAGTGAATCTTCCATGGCCCTTTGACTCTTGGCTGCTCTTCACCTCAAAGATGTCAAGTAACAACCACTGAAGATGTGTTGCTTTTGTGCTAGTTACATGTTTGCTGGAAATACAGTGGAGAGGTACCAGTTATCTGTGTGGGACACCGAATTCTCCACACAGCTAATTGTGCTAAAAGCTGAAGCACGGCCTTGAGGTGCAGAGTTTCAGGTCCTGTAGATAATTCTCCATTTCCCTGGTTCCCAAGGGCATGCTGAGAAAGCTGTGTTTGTGATCACTTGAAAGCCTTAGATACCAGGTGAGGTATCTACCTAATCCTTGTTTGTCCTTGTATATGCAATAGCTTATACTTCCATCTAATTTTGATAGAAGAAGAAAAAAAATTCCCTCAGGCTGGCTCTTTTTCCTCAACTTCACTTTTCAACTAATGATGGAAGATGGAGAGGAGATCCTCAGCCTGTGCTTTAACCATTGAATTACTTCTTTGTCAGTGAAATTTTAGCTAGGATGAAGAATTGTTTCCTTACTGAAATTACCGTGTTTCTCACAGTTCTGCAAAGCTCACTGCTTTTCAGTAGCTCACAGACAAAAGATGCAAACAGCATAAGAAGCCTGAATTTTAGTATTTGTTTATCTATCTTTTGAGCTTCCTTTAATTTGATGCTATCTGGCTGCAAAGATGGTTTTGCAGTTCTTCAGGTGGGTCGACAGGAAAGCGGGCAAACATTTCTGCTAACTGTCCATCCATGGTGAGCGGTACAAAGAGAAAACAACTCTCAAACCCAGCTTCCAGCTTCCTCCAGGTTTGACAAGAGGATTCAGAAGGCYCAAAGCAAGAAGCCCTTTTCTTTTCTATATTTTAATTCCTGCTGTTGAGATGGCGCTTTACGCTGTGGAGGCCTACTTTGGTGTTTGTATGTCATTCATAGTTCCCCAAGRGGAAGCTCACAGGGTGGCTGCATCCAGATGGACCTGCCAAGTAATCCTGGCTGCTCAGCAGGGTGCCACCTTCTGTGTAGTGACAAGGACCTAAAGAGATGAAGAGGGAAAGCAGCGTGAGTCCATCCCAGGAGGTGAAGATGCAAATCCTTTTCTCTGTATAAATTGTCCTTGAAGGGAAAGTGCAGGTAAAGCTGTACCATGAAGCAGATGTTCGGATCGTGGTGTCAGCTGAGGCACTGCTCTTTTTAAGGTCAATTTTAACTGTTGACACAGCCCAAAGGTGCGTGTAGCTGTCAATTGTTTCTTTTGAAAATTCATTCTGCTTTAATAAATTGGAGAAATTCCTTATTCTAGCAAAGTCCAGAGATAACAGATGTCTCATATGTCAGACATCAGCAAATCCTAAAGCGGTGAGCATGACCACTGTCCATGTCCTGTTGAGGAATCTACCTGTCTTCAGGATTAGGTTGCCCAAGAGTTCGGTGTTTTCTGTGACAAGACCAAAAGTGTGAGTTCCACTTGCTTATAACATGCTGTTGTCAGACTTAAAAGCTCTCTTCCGCAAAAGTAATGGAGATTTAATGTGGTTGCTGGTGTTCTTCATTGTGCTTTGGAAAGCATTCAAGCTGAGAAGTTCTAAATTTCTGAAGGTGCAGTAGATGAGGCTGGGCAAAGCCGAACTGTGTTTTCTTTAAGCATTTGAGCCTTCATCATCCATGCAAGTGGAAGTGCTTGGGAGGATTAAGGACATATGGCATGAGGTTGACAGCTTGTCAGACTGCTATGGACCTGTGTTTTGGGTTAGCATGGAACATGTCACCAGATTTTGCTTCAAATGAAACAGGTCCTGCAGGTATTGGGATAAGTTGTTGTGGTCAAAAACAAGTCAGCCTTTTTTTTTTGAAGTGTCTGCAGCACTGTAGATTATGAYCTCCTTGATGATTATCAGCATGAARCTGCACCTAGCAATAGTATCTCACCAATTTTCATTAAAGTTTCACGCTCATCCAGCATTTCTAAAGAGAGCGTTAAGGCATTCCAATTGAATATGAGAGCAGGAATATTCAAGAAAGAACAGCCTCTAGTAAGTGGCGGAAGTCAAATGGAGATTATACCCTGTGTTTATATAGCATCTTTTAACCTGGGGCATTCCATGAGAGTTAGTGGATTTATTGAACCGTTCTGTTTACCACTGCTTCTTTGTCATGAGTCACTCCAGCTGGTTATCAGTGCTTAGCCCTGCTGCACAGYAGTCAAAGTGAGGGAATGGAGCCGGGCTTCCCACGCTGAGGACCCTGCCAAAGAGTCTTTCTAGCCAAGGAGTGGGGTAACTGTGAAATACGCTGACAAAGCAGACTGGAGACAAGGTAGACTAATAGGGCTAATGCTATTGCACACTGCTGACTGCTGAGAGAGGCATGAAGAATTTTATATTGCTTGTGGAGCTGTTCCTTCTTTCGATAGAGATTTTTCTCACATAATCCCATGCTCTGACATGCTGGCTTGATATATCATCTCAATAATGTGTGAAGACTGGGGAAATTCAGTGAAATGGCTATATTTCAGTACTGTGTCTGTCAAGGGAAGGATGTCAGTCAATCACAGGCTGGAAAAAGCAAACAGTGTCTTATCGTTATGCAAGACTAAAATTCTTAATGTCCCTGTGTGCAGACCTGTGCCTGCATTTTCAGGCATTTCACTCCCTTWAACAGTCATGTATTTAACCTGTGTTGAGCACAAGTGTAAATCTCGCTGCATTTCACAGTGGAGAACCATTTCCCCACATTCCAGCAGCAAAGTAGGGCTGAGGAGAAACAATAACAGAGAAACTTCAGTTACTGCCTGAGGAGATCTGCCGTACCAATGAAGCAATTAAAATGGCGCTATTAAATTAACAGTTTATACACTTACAAGGAATGAGTTTTAGGAGATTGCTGTGGCTATGAGGAAAGATTTAAAACTGATCATTTAAATGTTTTGATTATTGGGTCTGCTGATGCACTGTTTCATGAGATGACCGTTCTTCTGCAAGGGGATCGAATCACCTTCCACTTAGAAGGGATCTCAGGGACATCCCATTGAACTGACTGGTCATCTGGCACAGGGAATATTTCATGTTGTAGCAGTAATGGTGATTTCAAGTCACATTGATTGCAAGTGGAGATGAAAAAATTTTTGAGTTAGGCTAAGCACCTGAATGAAGGTAGCTGGTATTCTTTCTCGCTTATGTAATTCTTATTATGCTTTGTATCACTGTTATCAGAACCATCATTTTTAGCTAGTCCAAGCAAAGGCATTAAGAACTGAATTTGTAAGTAAGGCAGCTTTCCTTTTTGTGATGGTCTCGTCTTGGCATAGTCAGAGCACATTGACACAGCTGTGTGAGGAGACAGCAATGGTAGCACTGGTTTGCATCTGTTTGATGACTGGTAGCATCTGTTTGATGATTAACTAAAGGATTTCAGCTGCTAGAACTGTCAATCTGACACCTTTGATGAGCACTACAATAAATCTGTGCTACCAGGAACTGCTCATTTTTTCCCTGCTTTTGATTTACTTGACTCTTTGTGTCCTTGCCGATAACTACTAGCAAGGCTAATGCATTATAAACTCTGAAAAGTGAAGCAAGCGGCTGTCATTTTTTGCGCAACAGATGTTCCTGATCAGGAATCRGACAAAGGATCTCATCACTCTTCCTCTGAGCAATTTAATTTGTTCCATGGCACACCAGCCACCTCCTGTTTAGTGACTGACATGCCCAAGTCCTACTTCATTTTAGGATCAGTTCCTTTAATCTTACAGAATTATTAGGGTTTTTTTCTGTGCCAGASCAAAGAGAGTGGAAAAAAGGAAATTGCTTCATTGCTTACGGTGTCACCAATAATGCATCATAATGAAAAGTAGCAAAGGCCTACTTCAAAATAGGAAACCCAAGTRAGACATTTTAAGAGAACTAGAAAGTACTTTATGAGCACTTTTTTGAAAAAATAGCAATTTAGATTTGATGGTGTTTCTTTGGCAGTTGCAAGGCTCGGAGTTAGGGATAAGCAGCGTATAATCCATCAGATTCTTGTAATGCAACTTAGCGAGGTGGAAAAATTGATATATTTTTAAGAAAACTTGTTTGCTGTGGATCCAGTTCTCCACTCCTTAGTCATGCAAGTTGTCCAAAATGAGTAATTACTGGGGTTTTTGCTTGCTTTTCCATTTAGTTTGATAAAACTGTATCGCTCTGCTGCTGTTCTGCAGTGATGGATGGGCACTGCTGGAGACGTAAATTTTATAGTTATTTTATTGTTAATTTCCCAGTTACTAGTCCAGCACAAAAGACAGTTGTTTTGCCTATGCACAGCTCCTGACTCTCCCCCCTGACTGATCTAGTATACCCAACGGCGGGCAGTCATTGCTCACCCTGCAGAGGCGGCTGCAGGCTGTGCCCCGTGTTCCTACCAATATCTGCCAAAGATTTGGTAGAAGGGAGAGGCAAGGGAAGTTGGCCATATCTTGTCCATGGGGCCAGCCCTGCACAGAAATGGCAGCYGCTGCTGCCCATACAAATGGTAGGGTCCGTGGCCACAGTCACGGCTGTCAGTCCTGATAAATGAGCAAACTGTATTTGAGGAGCTCATTGTAGTCCATCACTGGTAGAARGAGAAACCACTCATATGACCTCTTTTCCATTTGGCAGGTTGACAGGACAGAAGTAATTCGAACCTGTATAAATCCCGTCTTCTCCAAGCTGTTCACGGTGGACTTCTATTTTGAAGAGGTGCAGCGGTTGCGGTTTGAAGTCCATGACATTAGCAGCAATCACAATGGGCTGAAGGAAGCAGATTTTCTTGGTGGCATGGAGTGCACTCTTGGACAAGTAGGTATCACTGCCATTTTTCCCCCTCATCTCTCATCTTTTGTATGTATATGAAATATATCGCTTTGTTAAATGACTGATGGGTGAGATTTTTCATTCATGACAAAATTCTTAATCGGTGCTTTGAACAGGATAATTAAGAACTGCTGCTGGTTTGATTTGCTGCTGTAGTATAGCTTCAAGTCAGCCAGTGCTATAGGAAACTGGGCGTCAGTGATTGRCCGTGTACAGTAAGAGCAAGGCTCATTACACCGGTGTTGAGACATGGACTGATTTGGGAGAAAGTTACTGTTCCTAACGTTATATGGGATTTAAAGCAAGTTCCAAGTCCAAGGAATGCTTACAAATAAATTTATTCTCATAGGGTAGTGCCTAGTGATGTGGCAAATAGAGGGATAGGGTTGGATTCATTTCCCTGACTCTCAGTCATCCAGAAGTTAGGTGTCTAGACTGTTAACTCCTCTGATTTCCATCTTTAGTTCACTGGAGAGAAACACAGTTACAGCAGCTGATTCATTCCACCTGAGACACCCATCATAGATTAGGATAAATTGCCTTCAGGAGATACCTGTCTTTCCCCATCAGTTATCAAGAGAGTCTAGACAGCTGGCTTAGAGTAGATACCTAACTTTTTAGATGACTATATTTAAGAGTGATGAGTCCTACCCACAGGATCAATATCTAGAGGTCTCCAGAGCCAGGTCTGCAGCGGAYTCCTATATTGCTGACTGGTAGCATGCTACAGTGTCTCAGGTATCWCAGTTTATTTCTAACTGGCAGACTTTTTGTTATGCAGGGTCTTATAACACAGATCTCAGCTCCGTCCATAATGGCAATGCCAAGAATGGTCTCAGTTTCACTGAGCTGAGTGTAAATTGGCTCTCCACTCTGTAGTCTGGGGTAGCTTGCATGATGAGAGCGAGCAGTGCTTTCGTTTAGATTATCCATTGCAGTGCTTCCATGGAAGTTTGTAGCCTGAACATGGTAGCTTGGTATGGAAGATGCTGCAAAGCTTTTGTTTCCTATTTTCTTACCTTTTGTTGTTGCTTCCTCAGCCCCACCGCACATGAATCCCTTTGTTTTTCTTCCCAAAGCCATTGGGCCAAACATGCTGAAAGAGGAAAAGTCCTCTCAGTGAGAGAATTAATATGAAATATATGCATTTCCTAACTTGAAAGCTCAACATGAAGGTATTGGTATTTAGGATATTTACAGTGCACAATGAAGGCTGTTCTTTGTGACAGACTTTTTGTGGCCTTAATCAATGAAAATAAGCTATCCTATAACACCAAGGAGAGTGAGAAACAAAGAAGAAAGTTATTACAATGTTCTTCTCATTTAATTGGCTTGAAAATGAAGGGGGAAAAATGTCATTGCTGCTGCCTGTAGCATAAACATCTTTATAATTATTCGATCTCTATAAATAGCACACAGCTGGGTTGGTTGCAATGTAATTTTMATGGTAACCAAGAAAAAATAATAACAGTGTGAAACCTGTTCACAGTAATGTAGCCTTGAGAACTCTGATCTCATATTTAGACTTTTTTGGTGGGTTCCTCCCCCCCCCCGCCTTTCTAGTTTTTTAACTTTACATAATTCCTCAACTGATTTAAAACCCCAAAATGTTAGCGCTAGAATTGTCATCCAAGCAAAGCTACTATGAGGAGTCCTGTGTTGAAAATCCTGCAGCACAGGCTGTACATATGGAGCTTACACTCAGGCTTAGCTGTTTGGTGTAACTACTGCATTTTTTTAATGACGATAACAGAGCTGTGGCTTTTCTTGAGGTAATTTTGTCTAGTGACATCCCACTGGATTTTCAGCAAGACTTATTTCCACTGCTCTTGCGGACAAGCCAATTCTGTACCTCTACTGGTAAATACTGTGGTTAGCAGCATCCTGACATGCAATCAGTTATACCTGGGTGTGAAGAGTAGATGCATCAACAGGCATTTCATATGCCGCAGTATTTAAATACAGCAGAAGAAATGGTTGTGGATAGATACCTGCTGAGTGTAATTAAGAAAAAGTCAATGYGCTAAATAAAGACATTTCCTTAAAGTGGTTTGTTTTGTCCATCATGCTCAAGAGTTGCCCTTTCAAATAAAWCAACAGCATATTATCTCTTGAAGGGTTTGAGGGGGAGAAGGTTTAGTGCAGGGTGTTTGGGGGGATTTTTTGGTGTGCTTTTAAGTACTAGAAGTCTGTTCCTTCCACTCARAAAGGCTCCTTTTACATTCCAGTTTCCCAGCTTCTTCAGAGTGTCCTGGTAATGTGCTGAATTGCAAAATGCTAACAAATCTGTTAGGTGCGATTGGAATGATAGATCAAGAAAGTCCTAAAATATTAGAGAARGTACTAAAGTTGAAAGTTCAAACAAATTTTCTTCAGTTAGTAGCATCATCTTAAAATATGGTCTGCAATTATATGTAGTTTATAAAACGGAGTTTCTTAAGGAACTTCTACATCAAGAGAATGTACCATACTCCAACCAATTAATCTGTCTRTGCACTATTACTTAAATAAAGTGGCATTGTTAAATGGTAGGTTRAGATGCATAATTAAAAACTATGCATTTTTAAAATATGTTAWTATTTTTCATTTTGCAGTTCATTTCTAARTAACTGCATAAAACTAATATCTAATAATACCATTTTTTAACAGTTAAGTTGTACAGTCATACAGTAGMTACTTAAGCAAAGAAACTGTACTGTGTTGTGCTTGTAACCTSACAAAGATTATTCCAAATCTGAAGCATATTTGTGAAATGATGGRACRYTTTTTCTTTTTTTTAACTGTTGTCCTCTAAAATGCAACAGACCATGAAACATCCTTCATCCAGATGCGTTTGTGAAAGAAGTKGTTTGGGTTTTACCTTTGGCTTGCTTTAGGACTATAGTTATAGAAAGAGTAGATGAATTCTAGCAAAGTTAACATTTCTAGATTTTACCCTAATTTTAGGTATCTGTGCACGGAATTCCTACCTGGAAGACATTTCTTATCAGAATTTGAGCATGCGACCAGCTTGTTCTGACAAAATCTGTTAATTCTTGAGTTCAAGGCTGGATAATTTCATCCCACATGAAATAACTTTGAGGAAGGTATGATTGAGAAACCTGTGTGAGGGTGGAAGTGGAGACTAAACTGTGACAGAATAGCGGGTGTGTTTCAACTGAGCCTAATGAAAAGCTGAAATTGGAGGGAAGGTTTAGTGCAATTTACTTGAAATGCCACACAAGGAGGTAGCATAGACATTTGGGAATGTGTGCTCTTCCTGTTCAAATCATAAAGTAATTTAAGTCAGAAGGGACCTGTGGAGTCTCTAGTTCAATCTGATGCTCAAAACAGATTAGAGCAGGTTGCTTAGGGGCTTGTCCAGTCCCGTTTTGAATGYCTCCAAGGGTGGAGATCTCACAGCCTCTCTGGGCTTTGTCCCAGTGCTTTGCCCCCCACACAATAGCARTGGCTTGCTGTCCCTAGGGTTTGCCTACCTCTGGCAAGACCAGAGAAAAACAGAGGCATAATGAACCCTCACTTCTATGTCGTCTGCAAACATTTACAAATACTTGTAGTAGCCTTCAAGGGGCAAAAGGAAGTCTGAATTGGCAAATCAAAAGTAAACAAAGCAGGGATGTCTTAGCCATAGCTGGTCTTGCTTTGGGAGGRAGGGAGTAATAGCAGCCTTCTCGAGCTGCTGCTGTAGATGACAGCTCTCGTCCTTTGGAATGGGAGTGTTGAGGTAGAGCAGTGGTTTGGCACTGTGCTTTCCACTACAACAGAAATGGCTTGGGATTCTCCATCAGGTTGTGCATCTACCCACRAGTCTTCTAGCTCTTTGATTCACTCTAAATAGTTGCTGTTCTTTGCATAGGCACTGGCAAGCAGAGGCACCCATGTATCTTTGTAGTGATAAGCAGTGAAGTCACAAGCAGTAATATTTTAACTGCCATTTTGGGGCTCCACTGTATAAAGGTGACCTCTTGCTTTCATATAGGTGCTTTAGGTGCTATGAATCTGTTCATCCTTGGTTGTGGTTTTACAGATATTGTCTGTAACTGAGGAGAGTAAGTTCTTCCCCTTCTCTTTCCCCTTTGTTTTTCCCTTTCCCCTTCCCCATCCCTAGGAAAAGTGTTCAGGCATTCCACTCATCCAGACTAATCACTTYGAACTGAATCCCCATCTAATCACTGAAGGTTTTGTATTTCTGCTGCTTTTTGGTTGCTCACAAAAACTGTGATTGATTTTTTCAAGGGGCAAGAGATAGATTTATTATTTTTTTATTTAGTGGGTTTTTTAGTGTTTTTTTGGTCCATCAAAAAATAATGGGAAAAAAATCTTGGACAAACACTGTCAGAAATTTGATAGCCTAATTTTCATGGTATTCAGCTGGGATAGCAAAACCCCAAAYCCAAGTCCTTTTCTGTTTATGTGTTAGTGCCTTCATGTGTTCTGAGCCCCTCTAAAGCTCTCTTATTGAAAGTGTTCAGTTTTATATTCCATAAACTTTATAAAGCATTGAAATTGAATCTTTTAATACAGTAAGGGCTCAAACTTTCTAATAGCCAAAGTTAACTTCTTAATCACACAGGAATTAAGTATCAGGAGGGTGGCTTAGGAACACTTTTTTCTTCTGAAGTTTCACCCCAAAGTCTCGGCCTGATCTWTAAGAACTCACAAAAATTATTTCAATGAATAATCATTTTCTGATGAGAACTAAACCAACTTACATTGCTAAGACATTCTTGATTACTGCTCAGCTGTGCCTGCAACATCATTAAATTATARGAACCAGTAAAGTTGTTATTTCTTAAATGCTGTGAACTATCCCAGCTCTGCAGTGTGGGAATAGCCTTTGTGGCTTTTCTTTCATTACTTACCATGGCTGGTCTTTGCCATTTTCAAATTTGTGATTTCATTCCTTGTTTGGTGTCCYTTAATTTACAGAAGTGTTAAAATACTGTTACAATTCACAACTCCCTTACTTGCTCAACTAGTAGCACAAGTAAAGAAAACTGCAGAGATGTACATCTTTTCCTGCCAAGAACCTTTTCAAGTATTATTTAGAGTTTTAATATTTCCCATACATGCATTTGTGTACAAATTATATTGAAAATCTTCCTTCTCAGTAATGACTATTATTGTTTCTTGTGTGCTTTTAATAATACATGCCATTAGCAGATTATACACTTGAAAATGCTGACTGATTATTAGTTCAGTTTCWGCCATTGCAAATCCCCTTGCTCTTGAATTGGAGCAAGGCTAAAAGAGGCATGACTGCACCTGAATTAATTAAATTGAAATAGTTTGTATGAGAAAATTTGTTTAATAGACTGTTGACTGCTTCTGTGGTGCAAAAGACATAGGACCAATTTTTTCAGGGTATTTGAATTCTTAAATCTCATTAGATGTCTGTATGCCTCCTTAGGTATCTAAATACCTTTAAATACTTGGCCTTCGATCTCCTCCAAATGAAGTTGCTCAATTCATTAGTGGGATGAATAATGTACTTTATTAGATATGAATGTCATTTTCTACCAGGGCTGACTCAGAGCACAAGCAAATCATCAACACAGCACTCTTCCCTGACTTTAGCTAACCATTTAAACACCTYGGTTATCCCCAGGAAGCTCTTGGTTTGCCATTGCAGCATGATCTCTGAAGCTGTAAAATTTTCAGTTCTAGATGAATCTTGCCAGTCAAAGTTAATGGAATTACTTGTGCAGTTTGTACTGCTTTGTTTTTACATACTTTATCTTTTTATATGAATTACTGTAGCAGTCTTTAGAAAAGTAATTTAAAATTTAGCTTGCTATTATAATGAGTTATTATTACGACAAATTATAAAAGGCTGCCACACTACATACTAATTAAATTCAAAGACCTTTGTGCTATTGATAAGCTATTTCCTGTAATAATGTTATTGCCTCTTGTGATAGGGATATCTTTTTTTCTCAGTGTTCTGTTTTGACTGACTATTTCTGGGTACAGATCTTTAACAAAGACAGGGAGAGGTGTAATTCAGCTGTAAGTAGACTATGAGCTTATCAATACTGTAGGGAACAAAAGAAATCTTGAAGAGTGGTGAGTATGGTACAGAAAGTATCATATGTACGGGGAGGATGATTATAGCAATAAAACTGGCTCTACCAAGAAACAAGAAWTCTGTGAGCAGTTAGACAGAATTAAATGTCCTTCATTATGGACATATACATCTGAACTTATTCTCTTTCAGGGATTTCTTGGTATCTGCGAAGGGGTGAACTCATCCCCAAAACCTTTTTTTCATGAGAGTGGAGTAATGCCACTGGCATCTACCTGCTGCCTTGTCTCTTTTCATGTTGAAATGTAGCATGCTCGATGCATTTTTTTACTATGTGCCACCATTCATGGAAGTTATTTGGTGGATTCAGAAGCAGCTGGGGGATAGATAGCAAGACAGATACAAGCACATCAGAGTTGTATAAGTCTTGGTATGTCAAAAACCAGGCTAAAGATGAATTCGTGAAGAAGGAGAGACAGTTTTTACACTGTGAGCCAGAGCTACCTCAGTTCTTCTGTCCTTGCTTAAATTGGTCAGTTACCCACACAGGTAAAATATTAATAAAGTCTGTCATATTATTTGTGAGTGTTTAGAAGCTTGCAGTATTTGACTTAAATGGATGAAAGTGAGAGCACACTCATATTTTAATTGACAAGCTTCAAGATGCATTTTACAAATGTTAAATCTCAAATCATTTGTCTAGCCACTCTGGTTGTATCATTCTACTTACAGCAATATCATGTAAGTATTGCAGTCCTTCATTTGGGAGACTTTGTAGCTGTGAAAAAGGTGCTTTAAGGGTTGTACTTCTTTTTATGCAAGATGGGGAGAGCTTAAGAGAGCGTGTACCATAACTAGTAAGTATTTTTGATATGATTATGTCCTGAGTTTTACATATCACAGAATCCTTCTCTTGCTATACACCGAGGATGAAAATGATTTTGGAAACACAGTCAAGTCATTTTAATTGTATGTGTTAAAATCTCTGCCCCAACTTGGCAAGATAGCAATTGCTTGTCAGAAAGGAACAGAACTTAGGTAAAAGATGCTTTAGGTTATGCCAGCTGTGCATTTTAGCACCTTTTGTAGCAAACAATTCAAAAAGCTGTAACTTCAGGAAGCTCTGAAAAACTCCTTCAAATCAACTGTTGTTTTAGAAAGGCAGGTTGCTGTAGAGTTCTGAGCCGTCAGAACTCAGAGGCTGAAATTTCACAAGTACTTGTCTCACTTTTTGAATCCAAGCAATGCTGAGCACAACATGGTACAAGCAAAAAAATCCCAAACTAGTGATTGAAAGACCCAGCACAGGGGTTCCTCCCCAAAAATGTGGAGGACAGCCCAAGAAGGCTTAAATAGCATTYATCCTCTCTCTACAAGCAGTGGGGCGCAGGCAAAGAGGATGACAGTAAGATAGAGACAGATTTCTTATAAAGTGGGTGTGAAGCATTTAATTTTTTAGTAGCTATTAGGTAATTTAACTGGAGAAGGACAACTGACACTGTGTTACAGGAATTTGAAGAATCCCCTTTGAAAAGGAACATATTTGTTCACTTTTCTCAATTGGGAAAAACAAAATGAAAATATGGAAGGCTGATGTAAGGTTGAAGACTCGGTCTCCTCAGTTGGGGGTATTAACTGATCCCATCTTAAAACACTAAATCGTAACCAATAACTGAGGCAAAATGCTTGGAAAAGACAACTGCAGGGCACAGAATTAGCCCTTGCTGAAGTTTAGGGAGGGAGGAGGAAGCAGAGCTGTGTTACTGTGAAATGTGAATCATTATATCACACAGAAATGCAATGTAGGCAGAGCGTGCTTCCTAGCTGGCCTCACAAATGCCACCAAAGGGAGGTGTACGCGCTGTTGTAAACAAAGTAGTGCCATGTTTAAATAAAGATGCTGATAGCTGAGTGAAATATGCCACTTGGGAAGCGCATGCATGGTATGAGCAAAAAGATGAGAAGATCAGCTCAGAGGGGTTCAGTAGAGGATCAGTAGGTAGTATCACAGCTAAAGGTGCGTGGGTTAGCAGTCCAAAAGCAACTGGAATGTTCATGAGGCTTAAGCTGGACACTGGTGCATGAGCTAACACGATGCCAAAACCATGGACAAGCCTGAGAGCTTACAGAGGTCATTCTGCATCTAGAGAGGTAATTCAACTGCAATTTGGAAAGATACAACCTGAAGTAATGCCTAGGGGAGGAGGGGAAAGTAATGCTTGTTGAGTTAGAAGCCCTGTCAAGCCATGGAGCTGATCAGGGATGAACATCCAGTGGAGGGCAGTTAGGTGTCTAGAGAAGAATTTGCAGATTTTTGCAAAGTTGGTGAAAGGTTCGAGAGAGACATTTTTGGAAAGAGTATGATAGCTACTTTTCTTTGCTTGATATATCAACACAGTTCTAGTGAAAGCTGTTAGAAAAATGCTCTGTTTCTACATGTACCATTGCTGTTTGGTGGGACATTGCTTCTCCAGACTCGAGGTTGTATTGTGTGAGGCACCAAGGGCTCTGCACTGGGCAAGTGAATGCATTTGATGGTGAAGATTCAGTCTGTGTAAAAGGCATTTGGATCAAGGGAAAAATGCTAGCAAAATGTGACCAGGTGCTCTTTGCAGTCCTGAGAAGAGTTGGGTCTGCTAGAAGAAAGTTAAGCAACTGTGCAAGTCCATATGACAGGAATACACGTGTGGGAGAAGAATAACATAGAGGTTCTGGGCAATGATTGTTCAGCTAAAGCTATTTGTCTGACTATCCCAGCTGGCAAGGRAGAGATACAAAGACTTCTTGGAGTTGTGTACTGTGGAGGGAAATTTGTGCCTAACCTGGTTGTCTAAATAACTAAATTTGGGGTTCCTGTAAGAAAGTCCAATGGGCAGAAGAGGCCAGTCTGAATAAAGACTTTGATACATTGAAGGAATTATTTAAAATGATCCTTTGTGGTTTTGTAACCACAAAGCTGAGTTGCGTACACTCTTACACGTCATTAAGCAGAGTATTTGCCCAGTTCTTGATTCTGTCAAAATCAGAGACCAGTGGTTCGCATGTGACGAATTAACAAAAGCCAAGTGTCATAGCACATAAATAGAAAAGGAGCTATGGCCATTATCCATGGACGTTTCAAGAAGCCTTTAACAAAAGAATATTGGTGTTATGTCCAGAGCTAGATATTATACAAGTCAATTTAATTGAAGCAAGTAAATAAACAAAAAACACACAGCTTTCTGATCTCAGAGGAAATGTGGAGTGTGACCATCAGGTCTCTGGCTCGGGGTGGCACCTTGCAAAACTGAGTCAATGCTGTTGAAAGAACTTGGACCAGCCCCAGCTGTCAATATAAACAGGACTTCTCAGTATGATATATGGGATTTATCTGTTCCTGCCAATGCTAAATCACTAGGTTAAAAAGCCATTGAAATTTTCTCATTAGTTTGATTTATAAGCATTGAGAATTCTGTATGATATTTTTGAAAGTTATCCCTGTATTTGTTTAAGGAAGGATCACATAGAGAAAAATATTTTAAAAGGTTCTTACASAAGCCAGGTAAAATGGGTCATTATATTTCACAGATCATCTTACACAGTGCTGATTAGTCATGACTCAGACATAGGAGAGAGCAAACCTTCATCAGAGCCCTTGTCTCTGAGTGACTGCTGAGCAATACACTGTACACAGCTGGTGTCAGTGCCTCAGTGCTTTTATCCAAAGTGTTGCATCTGTTCATACTTTTAAAATAAAAAAAGCAAAGCACCTTTTATATATTTTAAGTTGGAAATAGGATCAAAGAGCAACATGTGAATCCAGATTTAATTACAGCAGTATAGAGCATCTGTTCAGATCTGTCCTTAACCTMTTTGGGCTTGTATGTAATATGGCAAATTTAGATCATCTTCAAGGGAATTTCCCACCCCGCTCTTACCATAGAGCTGATATCCCTTAGCACCGCAGACCAGAAATCTAGTTGAGATGATGTTCGGTTGAGATGATTGCACATTTGATAAATAGGAATCACTTCATGTGCATATCCTCCCTCTCTGAAACAGAGCAGCGGCTTTTACATTCTGTTACTATTCCCACCTCTTGCAAACATATTTAGTATGATACGTATTACTGGACATGTGGCTGTCTCGGACCAGAACTGGGTAGTAGTTTAGATGTGGCTGTAGCTGCAAATAAACTTCTCTTCACTTCCTAAGTCTCTCTTAGCCTTACCTCTTAAATCTCTGAGGTTTCTACGTCCATTTGTTCACCAGTAGGTCATGCTTCTAATAAAATGTTCATGAAAAAACATGTTCTGGAAATGTAATGAGGTTTCCTAGAGCTGAACTGGATTCTACTCTCTGTGTTTCAGAAAGAGGAGACATTTACTTTATGCACTTCTTCACATCAGTTTTGGACAAAACACCTTTTTCTCTGAAGTTGAAGTTTTAAATTGCAAGTTTTTGAAGTAGGAGTCGAACCAAAGACTCCTGACAAATGGGAGACCTGTAGTTAATTACTTTCTTGTAAACCATTTTGCAAGTTTAGCCATCTCTATAACTTTGAACTTAGACAACTGCTTTCTAGGCCCTCGAGTTATCATTGTTTAGGACTTGCTGTCTGGCAATCAGGCCAGCAAATGCTTTTTACGGTAATGTTCAGAAGAAGATTTACACTGGTACATGAACAATAAATATGATATATAATTGATGGCAGCTTCTTTAGAAGTGGTTCTTTTAATCAATGAGAGCTGGTTTGTACAGTGCATGAACAAAAAGGGCAATTTACTGCTAAGAAAAATAGATTTCTTGTCAGTTATTGCAATGATAGTCTGCAGATCCTAAATTGCTAATTACAGTTTGAGGCAGTGATGTTGGCACATTGTTGCCAGATGGAAGATTCATTTTACTGGCCACTTAGTTAACAGCTGGTAAACAGTTACACCCAAATACACGTATTTACACATGCAGAGTGCTTACTATGTCACAATGACACCTGAATCCTGGCAGTACTGGTCATCTTACCTGTACTCCTGTCTGTTGTTGCCACTGACCAATACTAGTGTTGAAATCCGAAAGTTAATTTGGAAAAGCGAGTGAGATGATGGCAGCAGGCTGGATTATGGAAGGCAGTCCAAAAAGAACGAGTGTTAAATTATTCACTTAAGTAATAGCCAGCTGCAAAAATGCAGGGTAAGAAACAGCTGGCAATCTGAAATGGTCGTAAAATTAACAGTAGTTAACAGTATCATGGTGTTCTTAACATAAGTCATGCAATTCTGGAGTGTATCGGCAGCATAGCTTGCAAGGCATGAGAAGCTCTTCTTGCGTCAGAAGGACCTGGAGTATTATGTCCAATTTTGAGCATTATTCTAAGAGTAGGATATGGGGCAGTCCATGAGGGCTCAGCAGAGAGCAGTGAGAATGGTTTGAGGGCTAGGAAKTTTGGTCCAAAAGGAAAGGTAGGACAAACTTAGGTTCTGTAGTCTAAAGACTACTGAGGAGAGTTGATACCAGTCTTCAGATATAAAGATTGCCTGGATGAGAAAGGGAAAAAGATTGTCTTACTTATTCATGGTGCATTGGACAGAAATAATGGGCTTAAACTGCAAAGACTTGGCTTAGCTGTTAGGAAAATATATTTACAGTGAGGCTACTTAATASCATAATAAATTGCCAGAGGAGGGTGTTTCCCTCTACCTCTGGATATCTTTAAGAACTAAGATTAGGCACACATCTGTCAGGTACAGCTGACCCAGGTGTAACTGGTCCTGCATTAGGACTGAGAAGCTGGACCAAGTGATGTCCTGTCCAGCCCTGTGGCAAGCCTGTTATCCAGCCCTGTGATGGCTCTCCTACCTCACATTTAAAGCCCATTTAAAAGTTGCTTCTGTCCTCCTGCCTCCRTCATGACAGTAGCTGAGGATAATCTGAGGTGCCTCTTTTGTTTTTCTGTTCAATTCAGCAAACTGATGAGCGGGACAAACATRTTTCCCCATGGTGATGTTAGGGTAAAATTTATATCCTATTCACTCCTATCTCACAGCGCCTTTTCTGCCTGGCCATGACTTTGCATTACTCACACTGCTCTGGCTCTGGCCATTACCTACTGCTGTGGTTTATTGCTGAAATGTGTATGATGCCCAGGACTCTAATGAAGGGCCTGGAGCCATTCTTTTCCCTTGATGATTGCCTCTCTTTTACAACTAGTACTACCGCATATTTTGCCGAAGATGTCTATTTGTGGATCGTTTTGTTTGAAGTGTTATAGATTAGCCGTCCGGATGAAGTTGTCCAAGTAATGTTGGATGGGGGAAAGGACTGTTTCTAGTACAAAAGCCACAATCCAGAGGTAAGGGTTTTTCCCAGGGCAGAAGCAATCTTTTGCTCAGTATCTGCACAGCACCTGGCCCAACACAATCCTGCTGCAATACTGTCACATTAAAAATAATATTAATTGTGATTCCTAAGCTGTGTTTGGAGTTACCTCTACATCTGTCTACATTTTGAAGTTTTCCAATTAAAAAATAAATAAATTAATACAGCATTTACATTACAGAGAGGAGGGACCTAATATACTGGGACATCACTGTAGCTTACTAATTTGCATTATTGTAAGGGTTTTTCCTTTTCTAATATTTTTACTGGTCTAGTTTTAAATGTTTCAAGATTGTTAGGGAAATTTAATGATTATTGGTATGAGAAATAACATCTTTTGTCAGTGTCACTCTGATGATAACATTTATTTGAAGTACATTTATAAATTCGTCAATGGACAAGTTCATTTGCAGTGCTGAGTTCCAGGGGAGGTCTGGTACTTGGTAAGCAAAGGAGACAATTTTGGAACTAAAACTATGAGACAGATTGCTTGCTTCTGTCCTGAGTTTAGAGTTGCTGATATTTTGAAATAAAATAAATGCCTTCTTTTTGAAACGGACTTCAATTTCCTATAAAAATAAATGGGTTTTGGAGGCATCTCTGGTAGATTTGCTGTGTACAGCTCCCCCCTTATTGTATTCTAAGTCCATTTAAAGCTTGCTTCTGTCCTGTCGCCATCGTGGCAATAGTCGAGGAAAGTCTGAAGTGCAATTCTCACTATTCTGTTCAACTCTGCGAGTTGTGTTCTTCCCATTCTGCTTGGCCCCATCTGCTTGCTTTGTCCTTCCACTGCATCCTGTCTGCAGGCTTCCTGGGGAACCTTTCTTCTCAGTCGTGGTCTTACTGATTGTGGATTAAGACACTATCTTGATACAAAAAAAAAAAGGCAACATAAAAATGAAATCACAATAAGCCACGTATTTACTACAGATTCCAATTTTTTTCCCCTTGTTTTTATTTTTGTGCAGATTGTTTCTCAGAGGAAACTCTCCAAGTCTTTACTCAAACACGGGAACACAGCAGGGAAGTCATCTATAACAGTAAGTCAGTCTTAAATACACTCTTATTTTCCTGTTATTTAGAAACATCTAATGTGACTAATTCTCCCTAAAAGCATCCCGCTAAGTAACCAGAACAACCCTTGATTGAGAAATGTATTTAAATTGTTTATTTAACAGATTACTTGAAATGTTTCTGACAAATGCTTGTTGTAAGGAAATGGCAACAAATAATGTATGATTTGTACAAAAGCCACAATATTTACTACTACTASTTTTAAGGTACTTGGATGTCAGCAAGAAAGATATGCTACTTGATTACTTTTGGTTGATGCTCTAGACCCTTCAGAAATTCATTTTGACCCGCTTTGACACATGAAGGAGTCTGATGTTTATCAGCCTTTGGGCTTTTGCCAGTTTCTAAAAAAAAAAAACCCACAAACAAAATAAACTCAGAAAACACACACACATGCGTGCAGCAACACCAAATACAGAACTTTGATGGGATTAGGTATTTTAGCTGTGTTGTAATGCAATTACAGACTGGATAGTTATAGCAGCCCCATGTGTATTTGAAATCTGCAAATCAATGTATTACCTCTCTTTCATCTTTCTCTTTGCTGGCTTGTTTGGGAGATCAAGCTTGTCTTCACTGAACCTAGCATGCTTGTGACATTTGCAGCTCTGCATTAAGACAAAGGCTGTAATAAAATATTCTGCTTTGGGGATCTCTGCTCTGTTGCCTCATGGGGTTGAGAAGGATTTTTTTCCTTGATGTGCAATTAGCCAGATGGGTTTCTTTTGGCTTGATTGTTTGGATTTTTTTTCTGTGTTCAGCCACAGAAGAGACAGCAGACTGTGAGAAATAATGCTTTCTGAGAGCCCAGGGCATTTTCTTTCTTAGATGTCTTCCTTGGTGCCTGGCTGGGAAGGGATTTGCTTAAATGCATAAGGTGAAACTCATTTTTGGTCTGGGGCTGAAAGGAATTCCCCGCTCTTCTGGCTGAATAGAACCAGGAGAGAGTTTTGCTCTCTAAATAATGTGGTGTGTTTCGCCTGCTGGGATTATCTGGGCATACTTCATCTTGTCCATCCCCATGGTGTTCTGAACCCTCCTCCTGCTCTATGAGGGACACGAAGGAGTTTAGTCTTGTGAAGACACAAATGCTCTAGCTCAACTAAAATCATTAGGCTGGCTAGTAGAGTGTTCTGGAAAAATTAATGCTCTGTGATATACAGAAGATGAGAGAAAATGAATTAATAGTCCCTGCTGGCCTAACACTGGATGATAACCATGAACCATGGACCTTAGTTACTTGCTTTGGCTTCTGGCCAGTAGTACTAAAAGTCAAGTCGACTTTACTCAAATGGGAGAAATCTGAACTCAGACAAATAATATTGTGTGAGAAATTTGCTGTCTCAACAGAGTAAGTCAAAATCGATATGTATCATTATTTCTGGACCTGGGTGTCTGTCAAGTATGGAAGTTAAAAATACTAGTTTCCTAAATTGTTCAGTGTACTGAATTATGAGGTTTTGGTAGGATTTTGAAAATTCCTGTCTCAGCATGTTTTGCTGGAATTTTATTAGCCCTTTGACTGTGTAGTGTCTCATCAATACAGTTTTATTGTATGACTGTGGGATAAAAACAGAACCTYGATCAGCTTCTCCAGTTGGACGTCTGTCAAACTTTATAAGAGAGGGTTCATTATTTTCAGTTAAAAATATTTGTGAAACTTGGTGTGCAAATCCCGRAGGACTGTGTGTCATATACAGTTTATGACCTTTTAAACCATCAAACTACGCGAAAGAGAAATGTTGTGTCACACTCTATGAGCCAGATTTCCAGCAAGCTCACGTTTACCTGGAACATGTGAAACACCACATACGTGCTTGTSTGATAGTACTTTCATGCAGGGTTAAGCATCTGTGCCCCTACATGGCTGCATGTGAATATTTTGCATGAGGAAATACCACAGTTCACTGCTGTGAGGTGTCACAGCCAGAATAGTCCACAGTCCCTTTGGAGGTGTCCTTCCTCCAGTGTAGGCTTACCTGCAGGCTGCAGGCCCTCAGAGGTACCTCCTCTGGCATGGAGCACCTCCTTCCAAGAGCGTATCTCCAGCTGTGTCCTCAACAACATCCCCTTCCCCCTGCCTCCTCCTGGATCTTCTTTAGGGTGGCCTTGCAGGCTTCCTACTGCACCTCCCTTTGTGCCTCCTGCCTCTAGCAGCTACCACCCTTTCTTAAATATGTTCATACAGAGGCGCCATATGTACCTCTGATGGGTTGATGTTTTGGRATGCAGTTGGTAGCTGCTGCCCGCTGCCAAACCAGCTGTGACCAGCATGGGGCAGTTCATGGCCTCCCCATACAGGTCACCCCTGCAGCCCCTGCTACCAAAACCCCGCCAGTTATGCCCAGTGCAGAATCTGTTAGGTTCTGTCAAACACAGAAAAAAGGTCTTACAAAATCCCGATGATACTGAAGTTTACTGAGGCTGTAGACAGCCTGGCTAATTCCTGGGAGCTGCTTACGCGGGCAGTAAAAGCATCCCATGCTGCAGTGCTCCGACCGCAGCTCTAACCTCAGCAGCCTTCAGCTGGTTTGAAGAATAGTTGGAGTGTCCCAGCGGCTCCCCGAGGACCTGGAGTCTGTGCGGTGGAGATGGTCTGAGCCTGGYTGGCGAGCTGACGTGGCTGCTGAGCGTGTGGCCGTGGGCATGAAACACCCAGGAAATAGGTTCTTTTGGGCRATTTAATCTCTGGGCAGAATATTTACAATAGGGAAAAATTTAATAACTGTCAAATAGAATATAATGTGGTTTGTTTCAAAGAACATTTTTCAGTGAAGTATCCCAGGTTTGGTTAATACCTTCTCTCCACTGAAGCATTTTAATGGCCTAGTCAGGAAGGCTGGTTTGGTTGGTTTTGTTGGTGTTTTTTTTTAACAACATTGCACAGCATGGTGACTGGCATCATTATCAGCATAGCTTACGCCATCTGAAAGAATCACACTACATTATTTTAGTGWTATTTTCTTCTGACTCAGTCTACAGTTTTGCCAAAGTAGCTATTGCAGAAAAACTATAGCAGGAGAACTCTCCTACTGTAAATGTGCCTTTCACGGCAACTAATGACAGGTGACTTCACTTCTTTTTCCATTTAGCTTGCTAAATGATGCTGAAGCAGCATAAAAGTAATCTAAGCTTTAGACCCAAATAAAACAACTCTTGTACAGCTTTTTTGTCCCCTTGGACTCTGTGAGACTGTGGAATTCTCCGTTGTCCTATCTGAGCAAAAGTACTTGGTCAGAGGAAAGGGATCCCTGATGATGTTGAGGTCTATCCATTGACAGGTGATTGACAAGGCATAGTTGTGTGATACAAAATGATTCAGGTTTGTAGGCTTAACAAGGTGCCACTCATCAGTTGAGCAAGGGATTCACTGAATTCTCTTAGCCCTTCCTGATTGCAAAGAGAAACATATTAACTTGGACCACACTTCAGTTTCCTAATGGGGTCTACAGTCTTCACACTGGAAAATGGCATCTTTCTCCCCTTTCATTACACCGTGCAAAACTCAAATGTAGCTTTCCATTTAGGTGATTGCTGAGGAATTGTCTGGCAATGACGACTACGTTGAACTTTCATTCAGTGCACGGAAATTGGATGACAAGGTAAGCTGCTTGATATTAACCTTACTGAAAGATATAAGAATGCCTGCAAATATAATTTGATGAGATTTTCCCTGACAGATATTTTTTGCCTTATATTATTAAACACATCAGAGATTTCAGATGAATGTTCACAATGAGGCTTTCCTCAAGTTGCGAAGTAATTAAAAAAAAACCTCAAGGGAATCTAATTAAAAGCAAGACAATTTAATTACGCTATAACCAAGACAATTTAATTATTTAAAATGCCACAGATCAGAAGCGCTTAGAGAAGTGAGCTTTCTGTAAGTAGTCAAAGATGTTATAATTGAAGTAAGTGTCTCAAAATAAAGCTAGAAAACTTCCTAACAGCTCAGTCATGATATAAATTTTGTTCAGTAAAATGTAGCTTGAACGTGAGAAAAAGACTCTTGCATATTTGTTAAAAACTTTTTCCCTCTTTAATAAGAAAACTTTCCACTGACTCAAACACTGCTCTTCATTATAAGGACTACTTCTTTCTGAAAATATCCGTTGTTGTTCAGCAACCTCAAGCAATACACAGCCCAAGAAATATAGATGACTGCCTGTAAGGCACAGTCTCTGTTATTTCAGTGTGATAATTATTTGAGGTAATCTGGGGAATATCTTTGTAATTAATAGATGTCATAAGACTATGACTCTCTTTAGATAATAGGGCTTTACATATAATTGAAATCAGATGATTACAATCGTACTCGATCACAATATCTACCATTACTATATACTCCCTTCCTATATATAAAGCAGCTTCTAATTAGAACCATATGGTGACACTATACAAAAGTTTATGATTCTAATGCTCTAAGCGTGTGCTTGTAAACATTTGACATGTGAGTAGTTTAAAATCAAATCAGTGAGAGTACTTTTGGATACATACATCAGATTTTCAAAATCAGGCCGTAACTGATGAATAATATTTTCAGTTGAAACTGCCAGGAAAACTCAGACAAGCAGAAAGTACCCAGAAAGATTAATGGTACCAGAATGTATTTAGAACATACAGGTAAATAATATTATTGTGCTCAGGATCATTAACAATCATAAATGATCAGGACCTTAATTTGCTTTCATCTGAAAAATGAATTACCTCTTCCTTCAGAGTTGCTGGAGTCTTAGTGTTTCTGAATCATGTAATTTATTTAGGTGTCAAAATATAGACTTAACAACTTCTCTTTAGACAGACATCTTTAGGCCTGATTTCCAGAGCTGTACACAAGTTTCTTCCTGTTCCACATGCTGTCACATCTAGAAAAAGGAAAGGAAATGTACAACATAATAAGACTTCACTTGGACATTCCTTTTCCACAAATGTAAAATGTAATCTTGTGTAGATACTATGACTGCTTATGGCTTTTGTTGGTATAAATTAAAAGGATACTGCCAGAGTGTACTTCTGAGCCAGGTCAATGTTGTCTGGGCAATAGCTTTAGAGTGGCTGAAACACTTTATGGAGATAAATGAAGGAGGATCATTCTGAAATATTGCAAGAACATTGTCATTCTTACCATTTTAACATGTCCAGTCAAGGTGGGCTTCACCTAATAAAAAATTCCTGGATGGTGCACTGTGCAACTCAGGCAATAACTCATTGTATGTTATCTGAATCAAAACTCCTGTCTTCAGCTGATGAAAATCACTGGAATCCTATTAGAGTTGAAAGAAGTCTTTCAGTTTCCTCCAGCTAGAGACGTAGCTSTAAACCTGGCTGAACCTTGGCTTACCTCGTTTATAAGAAAAGGCTAGGGCTTTTGGTATGGTTTATAATGAACTTTGGCATCGGTAGGTGCAARGCACTATCAGTAATTATTGTTATTAAGGTTTGAAATTATTTAAATTGTATAGTTCAGCCATTGGTGAAAAAGCATGAGTGCCCTGATGTCACATAAAGGTCCAAAAACACCATCAGAGAATTGAGAAGAGCCCATTTTGTGAAAACCTAAGCATGGTTTTGCATGCCTCTCCCTACTCAGATGAGTGAAGACCTGAGTAGAGATGTAACATCAGAGAAGCAGACTGAGGGCTGGAACTGGCCTGGGATTCTCCTGAAAGACAGAGGAAGCATGTGGGAGCAATCGTTCACACTCTGCTACACAGGGTCACTTTTGTAACCCCAGGGGTTCCTGCACTAGTAGCAGAATCCAAATGTCTCTCAACTTGGAGATAAAGGAAGGGGTGGGGGGAGGTTCTGGATGTGCTTTAAGGATTAAAAAAAAATAATAAAATCTTCCCATCCATTACCGTCAGTGGTATCTCGAATGGACAAGAATTTTCTTCTTCCACCCTCTAAAGGAACGTTCCTTGAAAGAGGATCCAGATTGTGGTSCTTAAACATATGAGTTTCCTCCACTAAGGAAAAAGGTGTGAACAACGCATTTTTGGCAGATTAAACAACATTTTTTTGTCTAATTTAACAGGCAGTATATGTTTGTTAGTTTTTTTTACTCCCCCCACATAAAACTGCAAGAGTTTTAGAGAGGCCATAAACCAATCAAAGCCTACTCAATTTTTCCTGGAGCKGTGGCTGAAACATTCTGTAAAAAATTGTAGGAAAGTCACAGGTATGAAAGTTTCCTTTAGTTAACTGACTTTGCAGAGATAAAGGTTATATTTTTTATTGCAATGCTTGTTGGGAAGGTGTAACTGCTTTTTCATGTTTTATTGAAGCCCRGTCAGCTCAGATGGCACGTCTTTGTTTCAAGAGATCCACTGAGAACACTCCACAGTGGAACAATAACTTTTGGAAAGGTTCTATTGCATTAATAGTTGTATCACAATTACCATAACAAGCATCTACGTTTTTATGATAGCTATAATAAATTACGAGCACTGAGGCAGGAAAACTGCTTTTCCTGCTCTGAGAGAGGCAGTTATCATTGCTTGGGAAAGATTTTCCAGCAAATGTCTGCAAAATACAAGCTAATATTGCATTTTTATCTATTTCCCTGGTACTAAACTACTAAAAAAAAAATCCTTAAATGCCCTGTCTTGCTGCTGAAGAATTTTCAAAATCATTAGTGTCTTTTGGCTACTTCAGACCTTTTCTGAGGGACCTTTGACGTGACCCCCAAACCTGAATTTTAAGAAGTGTCATGCTCTGAAAATTAATGTACTAAAAGACACGTCAAACTAGGTGCTCAGAAACAGAGCCATGTACCTTTGTTATTACTGTGTAACCGCTGCACATACTGAAAGAACTGTTCATTATACCACTAGCAAATGCATTACATTAATCATTTAAACATTATTAAAATATCAAAACATTAAACCTTTATTGCTGCTATTCTTCTTTCAAAGGATGTTCTTGTGAGATAATGCAAAGCTGTTAGATTCAGCRTAACAACCAAAAAGCTATGAAAACGTTAATAGCTATGAAATAAAATGTTTCTTCAGCATATAATTTTTGAATTGTTATGAAGCATCTTCAATATTGAGGGATTTTGTGTTTGTACCTTCATTCTGAAAGGAATTAGACTTTGTTTTTGCATTGAAGGGGGGGTGATATAAGCTATTATCCGGCATTAAAATCTTTCCCGTTAGGTGGTATTGCCTTGGTAGCTAAAAACAGATATTAAAAATTACTTCCCTGTGCTGATTTGCTGTTTCAGCTTTCACGACACTTAGCTGGGAATGGTACTACATTTTGAGTCTTACACAAAATCCTGGTTTCCTTTCTGAATTTCTCTGCACTCCAGGGTGCATTCTTTGGATGTATCATTTTGAGGTGTTTTCTTTCAGACAACTTTTCTTATCAAACTCGTGTTTGATAAAGAATCTGTTAACACTAAGCTTTTACTCAGCTACAATCAGCATACTTAGGTGTCAGAAGAGGCAGCTCAATCTTTTTTAACCCTATGCACTCTGGATTTTGGTGTCGCTATTTTTAAACCAGCACCCTCACTCTCTGCTTGTTCTCTTTGCTATGCAGTCGTAATCTGGCAGAATCTGATCACCAAAGCCCACTATATACTAGCAGTTTCAAGTGCTGAATGGAGTCCAGATAGTAAATCTACATCAGGGCCTTGAAGCAAACTCTGGAGTTACAGACTTTGTTGGGTTTTGTGCTGGTTCTACACACTCTTACATTAAATGTCCTGTAACCATGTAATTGGAACAAATAGGCAAACATACAGCTTTGTTGTTTAGAGCTCCACATGATAAGATTTAACAAATATATAGGCACATGCTTTGCATCGGTTTCTAAACATACCATTACCTTTTCTCCAGTAGGAAAAGAGACAGATCATTCACAGAACAGCACTCTGAACACAAAATTGATAGGTGTCATCTTTAGGGCATGGAAAAGACTTTAGGTTGCGTGAGCCTTTCCCAAGGCTTCGTGCTCCCCAGGGACTCACTTGCTTCTCCAGACATTCAAATTCAGGTGTCCCTTTTCAAAGTCCTGATTTCTCTGCTTGCTTTGCAGTTGTGGAATTGTAAAAATTCCCTAAAGACAAATTTGACCAAAATGATGTGCCCAGGCTTTGGCTAGCATCATATCCAAAGCTGTTCCCATCCCAACAGCTATCCAGCTAGTCAAAAATAAGTGTGGTGGGCATTTGGTGAGGAGAAGACTGTAGAACTATGCATATTACAGTCATTTTTACACTAACGCTTTTATAGAAACACCGGGAGAGCAAACAGAATTCCTCGCTTCCCCAAATTGTTGTGGAAGTCTGTGGTTTCGGATATGGCCTATAGAGAAGAATAATATTCATATGCATTAATTTAATCATGTGGCTCTTTTGAAGAAGAAAATGAAGAAGGGAGTTGAAACTACAGAAAATGGGCTGAGTCCACTTGAATCCTGCTCTTGCAGCATTGCACAGTTAGAAATTTGAATTAGCCAGCTTTCCTCCTCCAGCTGTGGAGGGCTAACACCCAGCTACTCTTCTGCCCCCAGCCAGCATGTCCAGAAGAAATGAGATGTTGTTGAAACGAAAGAGGCTTTGGCCAGACTGCAGCAACGCTATAGAAAGCAATTTAATTTAAGTTTGTGTAAGAACGCTCAGGGTTGTTAGCTGGATGCAAAACTAGGGGAAGGTGTTCTGCGGTGCAGTGAGAACGTGAACCTCAATGTCTGTCACAGATTTTCTTGTACTTAGAGATATCAAGTAATTTTCTGCATTCCCCTGCTCTGTTTGTCATCTTAACATGGGCCATGTTATCACATCCTAAAGAGCACTTGCTTCTGTAACCTTCTCTAATCCATCTTGCCAGTACTTGCGTTATCTGGTAGCAGCACAATGTCTTGGCCRATTAAATTCTGTTTTGAGAGGGTGGGCGATTAGTGTGAAATTCAACCCCACTGTAGAATACACTTCAAAGCGCTTTGCATGATAAAACTGATGTCAAAAGACCAAACAGAGAGACAGAACAAAACAAGCTAGGTGGATGAAGATGCTCAGGAGTCTGGACTGGGTGTAAGAAGGAAAAAGGCTGTAAAATGACATTTTACAGTTCTGCCTGCCATGATTGAATAGTCAAACTGGRAACAACAGCAGTGCCATGGAAGTCCTTGTGGAACAAGGACAAGAATGAAATACTGCTGAGAGACACCAAGAGGTCTCACTAAAACCACGCCGGCTCTCCTTTTTCATTATCAGTCAGGGAACCACCAGTGCACTCTGCCTGAAAAGCTCAAACAAAAAGAAGTCTCAAGAGTAACCGGTCCTATATTTTATTTTAGGATTTCTTCAGCAAATCTGATCCTTTTCTGGAGATTTTCCGGATGAATGATGACGCAACCCAACAACTTGTTCACAGGACTGAGGTAAGGAATAGGGTTGGATTTACTGTCCAAGGACACGGGTGGGCTGTCAGGAGGAATAGTTTATGCTTCCCATGTCACAAAGGGTATTGCAAGCACACACATTTAAAAACACTTCTATCTCTTGTGTAATTATTGAATAATGGGCATCAGGTCTTGACTTATGCACATGAGAGTAAGGGAAGATGGTACTGAAGCCAAAGATCCAAATTTAATTAAACTGGCAAATATTCTGTTTGAAGGTCAGGAGTTACACATATTATAGTTAGCCCAAACCATGCTACAGACAGTATCATATTTTCCCATTAATACTATGTTGCATCTTCTCCACCTCCTCTCAGGTTGCTGGTTCTAAAGATTTTTGTAATCTGAGTGCTTTACATTTGTCTCCTATGTCCCAGTGTCATTACTGGTTCCGTGGTAATGACTGGCACTGTCTTAAAAAGCAGCATTTAGGTGTACAGGGTGGAACTGTGGCAGGTATTTGGGGTTATGAGCCTGTCTGTTGTGGATCCTTAAAGTCCTCCTGGCAAGGCAGACCATGCGTCTGTAAATTGATGCTGCCCATCCCCATTGCCCATTCCTGCATCTCTTCCATAGCTTCCAGTTCAGGGACCTTTCCCTTGTGAGTTACACCCCCACTGAGGCATGGCAGTGCTGGGGCAATCTCTGTAGCATAATCTGTGTATGGGTCCATTTCCCACTTGTAGTCCTTTTTGGGTCTTTGCAGAGGAGGAGTGTTGCAAACTGCAGGTTGCTCAAGGGCACATATCCCATGCATGTTGTTATCCAAACCTCCAGCTGAGCTCTGCTTTTTTCTCTTTCTGGTGAACGTACTGTATTGAAAATTGTGGCTCTTGTTAGCATTMTGTTTGGAGATGTGCAAATGTTAAGGGTTCCCTTCCTTTCTTTTCACTCACAGGTTGTGATGAATAACTTAAATCCAGCCTGGAAGACCTTTAAAGTGTCTGTAAATTCTCTGTGCAGTGGAGACCAGGACCGCAGGCTAAAGGTCAGAAGTCTTTCCTACTTTTTGAATAGTTTTACTCATAGAAAACAAAACTTTGTCTCCCTTTTTCAACTGAAGATCSCTACTCTGCACTGCCCTCTTCTTTGATGAAGATGATCACACAGCTGCATTATGATTACCGCAATCAAATTAAGAATGCAGAGAAGTGGTAATCCACTGTAATCAGTAGATTATGCTCTATACTTCTTACAGCAACCTCAAAAAACGATGGGGCTCTTTTTGCCAATCAGTTGGATAATTTGAACCCAGCACCATTTAACTGGTGGAAGTATAGTCAAGGGAAGTGGCAGCCCTGTCACCATTTTAACTACTATTTCCTCACTTTTATGTCTGTAAAAGAAACACTGAATTATGAGATCTGTTATTCTATCTGAAGAATAGGGTGGCCACAAAAAGACATGTGCCATAGTAATGTCAGTATTACTAGTCAGCAGAAAGACTGATGGTTCGGAACTTGGAGCTTTGTGCAGAAAAATTCATCTTGTGACTAATTTGGGTTAAATCAAGGCTGAATCCGATTGTTCATATCTTCTAATCAGGTTTAAGGTTAATACTAAATYAAAAAATATTAAATGAAGTGTGTATTCAGCCTCTTGGACCTGATGAAGGGACAGTGGACCCGAAATTCTGTCTTTTTTTTTTTTTCTTACCATACCAAATTGTCTAATAAAAATTTTTCCTTGTTCCTGCAAACCTTTCTTCTTTCATCATTATAGCTGCACATCCCTGCAGAAGTGGTATTGTCATTTTTCACTCATTACATACTGCAGGAAGTGCTGTGCAGATAGAAAAAATAAAATACCTGGTGTCTACATGTTACAATGCATGCCACGAATGGGTGGAAAAGGTAAAATGGAGTCTTATGAATGCTTGGATTTATACTGGTCATGCTGATTGTGATTTATAACTTCACAAAATCAGCACTGTTATTATGGAACAACAGTGGTACCGACAGAATGTTTGTATATATAGGTTTGTATGGTATTGGGGATGCACRAGGAAGACACAGGTATGAATGGTTATCTTTATATATTGTTTGTGTCCCTTGTGGCACTGTTGGGCAAACAAGATGAGTCCAAGGGCAAAAGAAGTACCAAAAGATTGAGGAAGTTTGAGAAAACAAGGAGAGATGTAGCAAGGAAAAGTGAAGGATGAAGTAGATGGAGCACAGGATACTTAGGAGGCCAGACCGGCGTGTTTGTGACAGGTGCATCTGAGATGTTGGAATGAAGCTCAGCACTTCAGGTGGTACAAGGAAGCAGTTGTGAAAGATCTTTCCATCTACCCCTTAGTTGGTAAATGGTCAAACCACTTGTGTTTGGCATGTCCAATGGGATTGAAACAGGTTGTAGCAGATGAAATAGAGAATGAGGTGTAGGGAAAGAACAGCCTCCATTTTAAACTGCAAGCAAAATTAGCAGTATTGGCTAAAGAGGATTTCTAATGCATATGAAGAAATGTAGAGGAGTTATTTATTGTAGCATGTGTAGGATGACAGTAATGTGATGTGTCAGGATAATGACTTTGTTATCTTGGGAGGTTGAAATTTTATAAATTTCCTGGGTAGATCCAATATCTGTAAGTTAGTTGCCTGAAACACAGAAGACAAGCAAATTACTCTGTGTTGTATRAGCAATATAGATCTCCAGGAGAGGAAAATTAAAAAAAAGTGCAGCTACCCTCCAGAGGTAGTAACTGACTGACTCAAAGGACGGTCAAGGACAAGGACTGCCACGGCTGGGACCCCCATTGGCGTCTCCGACGCCTGGGCTGCTACTTCATGACAAAAGGGAAGCACTGGAAAAAGCACAGAAGGTGCTTGTTTGGACAATGAGCTCACATCACAGCTCAGGCAGAGCTGGGAGCTGAGCTTTGGCTTTTGAATGGAGTGAGCTATGACAGGCTCGGAARGGGAGRGTGAGCAGTTCTTTGATGTACTAGAGAAGGGTGAGCCACTGGTGGGATATCTAGACAGAGGTGACATGCCTAAAGCAGGTGGGAGTACTGTAGCTGCTGCAGCATTCTGCGAAGGTGAAAGGGAGCAGAACTGAAGRGGGCAATGCTAGAGAACATGGTATACTCAAAATGTGATATGCTGAGAGGCTGAAGAAGAGATGTAATGTGACAGATTATCTGTGTTATGCAGCCTCTCTGGGGGTGCACCTTATACAACCAGATGCAGAAGGTTGCACCCTGCCTCTTCCTTGGCAGAGGGTCCCAGATCACCTAGTCCAGCTTGTACCTGACAGTCACTTAAAGCAATTAGTTGTACCTGCCCTTATAGGATCTGCTTCTTGAGGTAGCTTAGATTGAAATGGGTGACATCCCATAGTAATGCGACTATATAGGTTTGARACAAGAGATGGATCAGATTGCTGCTGCTCAAATGAAAAGCAGAATTAGCACAGCATTGCCTTCACCTCATTGTGTATATGTGGTCTTTAAATCACTTAGATGAGAAAACCTAGGAAGAGATGCAAACAAACTGTGATGCCTAGAATGTCAGAGCAAGTGGCAAGTCTGTAAGGGTAGAGAAATGTGGTTCTGGAGGGAGAAATGTGCTTTAATCTCTTTGAAATTGAGGTGAGRAGGTATGAAAAAGGCTGAGATTTCAGCTTGGGCAGAAGAAGATAGGTCTGGGAATAAAGGGGGTCTTTCAGGTATGAGCAGAGAGACAGTAGTTGAATTTGTTTGTAGATGATACTGCCAAAACAGAAGCTGAAGAGGGAGAAGTGAAGAGGAACGAGAATAGTCCTTTAGGTCTGCCTGTAGAGAAGATGAGGGGAAAGTCAATGAAGGAATGGGTGAAGAAGAGAACCAGGGCAAAATGGATCTTATGAACCTATTGACAATTTTCAAAATAGTCTTGATTCTGTGGGATTTTCTTTTTCTGTTTTTGGAGAATACATGTTTTTATTTGTGTATGCAAGTGTTTGCAGGCCCTGATTTAGATACCTGAGTATTTGCCTGATGCTGCAGTTCAGACATTTGCAGAAAAGCTAAAAGTAGTAAGATTTGCACCAGATCATTCATGAGTGTAAAAATATTTTAAAATTAATTGAGGCTGTAAAATAAGAAAAAAGCTTGAAGCTTCTTTAAAATTCAGGCCCTTTATACATTTTGGTGGGTGTAAGATAAGGCTGCTATGGTAGAGCAGCCCCCAAAATCACTTGTGTTTGACAGATAGCATATAATACTTGTCAGATGACTATTCTGTTTGCTTTCTATACGGACTATAACTTAGGAATTTGATGGTAGCAAGGACGAAAGAGTGAAAATTATAAGAATTAGAGAGGTGAAGTGTCTGTGACGGGTTTAGCACTGTATGGATGTTTATACTTTGATTTACATTGACTAAGCATTCCAGTCTTTACCCTACCATATTTTGGAACATTTGACTTAAGTTGCTTTGTTTCACTTCATAAAGTATATAGCAATATGTTACTGCTAAGTGTTGGAAGAATTCCCTGTGCCATATTTAACGTGGGGAGATTTAGTGTATTCCAGCTGCCTTGCTGAGCATCAGCTTCTCGCCAGGATTGCTTGATCACTGTGAACAGTAATTGCATAAGGCTGGGTAGTTTTGTACCTGTACCTGCTGTTTGGTTTTTACATACTCTGGAAGGCATAATCTAAGTTAAGGCTTTAAGAGGCACCAGAAATGCTTGGAGGGAAATGTCAGCTTGTGGAAATTCTGCAAATGGAGGGAGACTTCTTAACAACAGCAGACACATTGCAACCGTCACTACGTTTGGCTTGCTTCTGTAGGCTATTTGGAGTTCTGAAGTCTCGGCCTTTCCTATCTGCCACTGAAATTACATGGGTACTGAGCTTAGTGGCCTGATTTGTGTTACGAGGAATGGGGATTAACATGGCAAAAAATATACTAAAACAACTCAGTTTAACTTACAAAAGTTTGCTCTTTGTAAGTCTTGCACCCAAAGCAGCCTTTACACTGTCTGAGCATTTGAAACTTTCTAATTTAAAATGTCTGTTTAGAAAGGTAAGATAAGCAAGGTCACTAAAATCAAAGCAACCAATAATTAGGGTCTCCCTCAAAAGACTTTTGCTAGCATCCTTTACAAAATCTGTTAATTTGAATTCCTTATGGGCTTTTAAAAAAACCCTAATTTTGCTTTATTTAGCTGTGGTGCAGAGAGCAGTTATTTTTTTATTCCTCTCACGATGCCTTGTAAAACTTTATTGCAATTATTGCTGCTCTAGGTTTTATTATGAAAAAGATATATTAGATTTATGAACCTACTGAGCTTTTCTTCCAGACATTGAAACCATCTGAGAAGTCTGGTCACACTTCAGTGCTGGTCATAACTTCTTTTAACGCTAACGGTACAGACAATTTGTGTATGCATTGAAGTGAACAAAATACCTCTTTGATCCAAAAGTAGTGCATTGCTTTTCTAATATGTAATGAGATTCAGTTCACAATGGTAATTACTGACAAATCTGAGTGAGGGATATAATCCTTCTGAAAGTTTTTATCCTAGTCTGCTGTGCTGAAGGTCCTGTAAGTTGTGGAACTTTGGCATTCAAGTTTGGTTTCAGCTTGTGAAGTATGTTGCCGTCAAAGGTTTATCTGAAATACAGGCTTGCATTGTGAGTATCTTCTGATAGGGATCATCTACTCTCCATCCATTCTAATAGTTGCAGGTTCCTCTTTTTCTAGAGGAGTCCTGGTAACGTACACTGAAAAATAATCTCTTTTTGCTTTCATATTAGATATTGTAATACTTGGGAAATAAACACCTAACAAGATGCTGTAGAGGCACAGGCCAAACAGTACACATGGCATAGAGTAAGAATATCTTCTGCTGAGGTTGTACAGAGAACCTCACTGAAATAAATTCTGTTCATGAGGAAAAGTAGGAAAAGAGGCAAAAAAACCTGGAAGAAAAACGTTGCTGCAGGTGAAGTAATAAGCTGCAAGGAGAGGGGGAAGCATGTGTCATATCTGTATAGAAAGTCCTTTCCATCTTCCACCCACATAGGGGAAATTTCAAAAGAAGAATGTCCATTAGATATATTTCTACCTTTCAAAAATCTGTATGTTGCAACTGTATTATTGTTGTCAGTTTGTTTATTGTTTCATCCCTGCCTAACCCAGATCACAGATAATGATCCTCATCCTGATGACATTTATGCATGTACAGTTAYGAGTGGGACCCACTGCTGTGGTTACCAGGGCTGTTACATACATCAGGTCATATGGCCTCTGTGTGTATGAACGGCTCTTTACAGCGTGAAGCCCTGAGACATTACTGTTGCTCACCTTTGGGTAACCATAAGAAGGTTGCCTCTTCCTGTGCACTTCTAATGAGGGTAAAACGTGGTTCTGCCATTCTTCCCCATTCTCTCTTATGTCCAGTTGACTTCCTTGGCTCTGTCCATCCAATCTGTTGGAGTAGCTGTGTCTTAGCACACAAATTACACGTTCGGTTTTCTGCTGAGGGTCTATCTGCATATCCTTGTAGGCCCCAGTATATCTACGATGCTTTAGTGCTAGTGAGATGCATTCAGAAGTTTAAAGGTCATGTGATTTTCAATTAATTTCCGTACTAAGACCTTTATAAATAGCAATACATTGGCCTTTCCCATGTGAATTTTCATAGGCCATAAATTTTCTACATTTTTGTGGTAGATCATTGTTAACAAGGCCTTCTTGAGAGATCTGCACTTAAATTAATAATCTATACAGTGCCTCTTCTGCCTTGTTGATACTGTTATAGAATGTGATCCTTGCTTACAGTATTAACGGAAGAAGCTCCATAGCCTACGAGAAAGATATTGATGTTATGCTGGATGGAAATAGGCAATCACTTTATTTTTATTAATTAAAAATTAATATTAATTTAATAATCTCTTCCCCAAGGTCTGTTATGGCATTTTGGGGGGTGGAAGGTTGGGGTTTCCTTAAATAGTTGTAATCATGTTTACTCTGATTTTTTCAAAGAAGTGTTGAATCTTTCATGCAAAATGATGGATCTTTAGGGGAAAAACGTTTCTTAAAGGTCTGTAAGTGTATTGGCTGCTCCATTCTGAGTTAAGGAAAAGCAAATAGCAGTGGTTATTTTGGTATTCTCTGAGTTATTACTGCAGCGTTCTCTAGATCAATAAACTTTCAGTGACCTTTAATACTTGACTACAGCTCTGCTTATACAGGTATATTATAAACTGTAATCCTTCAATAAGCCTTCAGTATCTCTGAAAGCCAGTGGTGAAAGTAACTGAGCAGAACCTGTGAAGAAGGCCAAGTAAAGTTTAAGAGACAAGCAAAAAGTAATACATTCAGACAAATCCATTAGTGCTTTTATTCTTTCACAGTTTAGCTGTCATAGAGTGTTTGAAGCACTAATGTGGACAGATATGGTTTATGGTCAACAGCAATACTTTGTGCAGGATTTAAAAAAGCATGTGGCACAAAGGGCAATTCAAGCAGTGTCAAATGATAATTAGAAAAGCATGAACTGAAGGATTTCACACTGTTCCGTAAGTGAAGACTCATTTGTTGTTGCTGTTTTCTTTGGGCTTTTAATTCCATATAGAAAGAAACTGGCACCAAGAACGAGTTACAACATAGACTAGACTTGACTTGCTGTTTATTTACTTGATTGGGTGATTTCAGTCATACCTGATTAAATACGCAGTTCTACATTTTCCCCTTCAATTTACTCACAAAATTAATGCCAGTGGAGCCAATCATTCCCTGCTTGCTTACCCTGATGTTGCTGAAGAGGTATTTGCATATAGAGTCCTTCTTGCGGAAAGTCTTCAACAACAAGAAAGGGGGACTCAACCTTTACATGTCTTTAATGTGAATCAAAAGATGCCTTCAAATGACTTTTTCAGTAAGTCATTTCTTTTTCATTAGGTCAGGGCATTTTCCTGGAATCTTTAGAATAATTGCTTCACTCTTGGAGGGTGCAGATCTTTCTTTATAATCTGAATAGTATTTATTTATTAGTCATTTTGAGGATGTTATTGTGTTGTGAATTTCCAGAGAAGTTCTTGTAAAACTGACTGTGCAGCTGATAATTTTAGATAATAAAAAGTTCCTTCTTGGTGGTCAAAAGAACCACGAAAAAATTAGGCTTAAATATTGGGATGCGATGTATATTTAATAAGTTAATAGAAATATTTGCATAAGTGCGTACTGCTTAACCAGAGTAAGAGAGGATGATATGTTATTTTGAGGATTATTATAAAATTAAAGTAGATGACACACTGTAAAAGCCAATTTCTGAGACCTCCTTGCATAAATGCCATTGGACCTACTTTTCCAGTAAATGATTCATTAGAATACTACAATTCTTAAATGTTTCTCTTGCTTTCTCTCTACGTGCCTGTGGTTGGAGGCACTACACTGATTATTAAAAACTCAAGTGGCCTACTTCACAAGGTCTACAGTGATTGTGGGGAATTTGCTGCAACTACTCACCCTGTTTTGTGAGTTTGGGTTAATCTATAATTTAGCAATCGGTTTATAATATGAGTGCCTCCTGAATTCATTAATCGCAGCAGTGTGTTTGGAACCCTGATTTATCTAAGCATGTCAAGGACTGATCCGATCAATCTTCATAAACTCTGTGCAGGTGGGGTGCAAGATTTAAGATCATACTTAAAACAAAACTGATTAACTCCTGGTGTGTGTGATCTCAGCTCACAGATTCCTTTTTTTTCTCTCCCCTTTCCTTGGCTGTATTCTTGATAAAGCAGTTGAAGATGMCAGGGAAGAAAATACCAGATTGCAGTGAAGATTTAGGAGAGAGAAATAGACTCAAGAAATGAGCTGGATCCCATTTTTGTTAGAGTCAAGGGAACTCATTCTGATGACTTTAATAGGCACGAGTTTGTTCTCCATTATTGTAACTGCTGGATATATAGYAAATTAATTGTCAGATTAATTAATCTAGATTTGGGTTAATTGATGTTTGTGAAGTGCTTTGAAGATGAAAGAGCTATCTAAATGACAAGTGTTGTCACAACAATTAGGGGTGCAAGTSGATTGCACAAGGGAAAGATCGTCTGATATACAGTGGTTAAAAAGAAAAGAGCTGATATTCACATCTCCAAGGGCTTGGGCTGCTGATAGAGAYGGTGGTAGAAGGCTGAAGAGCTGGTACATATGAATAAAATGGGCAGGGTAGCGAGAGACAGGAGTCTTCCTCCCATCCATTGGGTGACTCTGACGGACGGAATTTCAGAGGAGTAAAAGGAGATTTTTATCTGTAAAAGGAGATTTTTACTTCCCATTCCTTACCAGAGCCCCCGGTTCCATGAGCCCTGGGGCAGAAATGAAGAAACTTCCTGTGACATTGCAAGGAGCATTCATTGTGTGAAACAAGGGCAAAGAGAGGACAACAAACAAGCAAAAATGTTGTGTGAATTTGTGTGTCTGGATTAGGGGATCYGGGGAGTGATTTCTCTTTCTTTTTTGCAAATAAGAGAGGATTGCCTCCAAATAATTTGTACATTGCATTTATTGTGAGCTTTCTTCCAATTGCTGACTGCCTCTGTGGTTCCATCCCAAGACAAATAAATACAGCCTTCTGCAGCTTTGCTATGCAAGTCATCAGTATGAGAAATGTTTTGAAGGGCTCTCTCTCGCCTCTCTTGAGCTGTCTTTGAAAGTGAGTTTTAATCCCCTGAAATGAAACAGAGGCTCCTGTAAGTGCTGCTGACTATAATCCAAATCAGAGGTGTCTGGTTCCTTCCCAGGCAATAGCTGATAAAGTACTAAATCCCATCCCTGGGACCATTTAAAATGAGACAAAGCAAAGCCCTGGTAATGAGGATCCATTCCACGCTGGAGGGTGGGGCATAGGGGATGCTCGTGAATTAAATGACCTCTACATTCTTCCCGATTTTCAGATCACTGTGTTGATAATGCACTGAACRCCCTGCAGACCCCAGTATTAGCTGCAGAGCTGCTTACTGTAGAAGTTTAGAAACCAGTGCTACCATTTTGAATTAAAAGAATAGAATGAAGCTCTGCTTTCACTAAAACAGACCAGGATTAAGGCTTAGCCYTAACCTTGTAAAGCAGCTGAATGCTGTAGTGAGGGAATTTTAGTGTTGCATATCTTAAAGAAAATCCATCAGTCTCATACCTTTGTGTCTACAGGACATTTTGCTGTGTGACTTACAGAGTCTCATGATATTAAAAATGAGAGAAAATGAAAGTGTAACCCGTTTTTCATAWTTTTTTTTTCATTTCTTTCAGCTGAGACTGGAAAGAATAGGGAAGGCAATTTCCAGACAATCTCATTTCAGACTCTCATAAAGTAGCAAAGCCTCACACTGGCTGACATATAACCAACTTATAAAGACCCTTGGTTTCTTTTCAGATATCTTTTTTACTGTGTAAATTGAAAATTACACAAATTGAAGGATGGAAATCCTTCTCTTGTTGTTAAATCTTGTAATAAATGTATTCTTTGCTATGAACGGTATATTTTTGCTACTTAAATAGAAARCTTATCTTAAAATTCTACTCATGAATCGTGTCTTTATAGTTTGTATGCYAACATACTGCCACACAAAAATGGTTACACATTGCAGATAATAAAATATGTGTATTTTAAATGGTAGTATTCTCAGGGAACATGGCAGAGTAAAATTTAAGGCAAAATAATATATTTGTTTAAAAAAAATTACAGTAAGTATCTTCAGGGACCTAATTACAAATTAATGTTTGTGATACTCTAGGCAGCATTAGGGCAGAAATTAAGTGTGTCTAATATTTTAGAAGTTGTCTCAGTACATAGGGGTCACTTGAAAAGTGTGAGCTTTATCTCACACTGGAAATATGTATTTAGCCCTTCCGTCCACAGTCATCTCACCTACCACACATTCTGTTAAAATAATTCAATCTGCGTTTTCCGTTTGCAAAAAACGTTTCCTCCCAGCTACCTGGCATACACGTTTTGTAATATGTACATACATGTGTATAATGTATATGCACCTTACATAATGAATGGAGCTGTGTTTTGTCATAAAAATGTTTCATCTGCCTTGCCAAATCTAAATCAAGCATGTTTATCGTGTATGTTGGATCTCCAAATGATTTTGAAAATTCTCGATAGCTATGCTCTACAGAACTCCCCAGAAAAAGCATTTGGCTGATCACAGCCCTCCTTGTGGTAATACTAGAAGAAACCAAGGCTCTTGGGATCGGAGACCTCAGTGTGTTTGTGGATAGTTGTTGTTCTGTTTGTGTATTACAGCTGCTAAAACATGCCAGGGAAGATTTACCATAGGGTTGGCCACCACTAGCTCTGAGCTTTGGGTGGGATTCAGTGTTAGGATAAAACTTGTTTGTGACACCTTCATCCCAGTCCCCTTCATTCAATGAGAAATCAAGACTTGCTTGTTCACTAGGGACAGTGGAGTTATTTTAATGGTCTGCTCACCAAGAGCAATGCTGCCAGTATATTTTCAAGAAGCCTGGGAGGAAGGTGTTCTCTTGTCCCCCTCTGCTCTGAGCTGCCAGTACAGCAGCCTGGGCACTTAGGCTCTCCAGGGCTCCTTACTGACTCAGGGCAGCTGCCGTGCAGCAACCCTTTCCCCCTTCGTGTCGCTGTTCCCACCGTACTATTCATAGACGTCTTGCGCAACAGAATTGTTCAAAGTGGCTGCTAGCTTAGTGTATCCRGTTCATTGCTGCCGCTGAACAACTCGAAGGGTGTGCAAGCTGTTTTGGGGGTAAGACTTCTCTGTGACCGTGGAGCTGATTCGTGTCCTGAGCATGACAGCCGTTGTGTCTGCTTTGCCTGACATTAACAAAGGGACAGYGTTTCCTATCATCACAAACACTCTAATCCTTCCCCTTCTGAAAAGTGCATGGATTGTCCGTACATCCTTAAGTGAAAAAAAAGGCAAGTGATGTTAGAAATCATTTCTCAATATTATCAGTATTACAGACTGTTGAGTTTTCTAGTCTGCTTTCAGAAGAGATCATTAAAAAGTCTATGGCTGGCCTGCCCCCTACACTTTAAATTGCCTTGGTCTGAAGTTACAACGTGTGAACACCAACAGCATCAGCAGCTGATCTCTTAGACAACTCTTTAGCTATCAAATGTCTAAGGTTTGTTCAGATCTACTAATCACCTGTTACATTGTTGACCATTGCATTTACTAGCCTAGAGTTCCTATTGAGTCGCCTCATTTATTTTATTTCTGAGAAATTCCAGGATTTACTGATAGCAGTTTCTTTTCTATACTAGGAAATCTTCTCATGTGATACCAGCAAGATCTGKTTAGTCTCACACACTTTTCCACACTCTTGCCAATACTTAACAAGTGCTCAGCAGTAGAGAAGGAGTATTGGACAGACAAGGACTTTGTAATACCTCTTAAACAATGACAACAACAGCAGGACAAGTTCTGTCATTCATACCCATCTCTTGAATTAATAACAGCATTTTACAGAACAGCATCTCAGAGATCTGGAGAGTAGTATCATTTTCAGTTTTAATGTAAATGAAGTATATATGAGACTTTGAATCACATCAGACCTCCTAAGTAACTGCAGGAGCCAAGATACTAGACCAGCGTATTGGGTCCCCGCAGAGGATAAATGCTGGGTCCATTCATACAGTTGTGCAGAATACAGTTAAAAGTGTATTAAGTAACATAGTTTCTGTTGACAGCTTTTCCTGAAATAAAAGAAAACAAACAAAAGATGGGAACAAATGGAGGAAGTTATCAGAAAGGTTTCTGTTTATCTCTGCTGGGACCAGATATTGTTTAAGATAGTCATAAATGACCTGGAGAAAGGGAAAAATAGGGTAACAAAATTTGTGGGTGACCAAATAACCTGAGATTGTTTTGACTTCAAAATGTCACAAAAGGATCTTAATGCTAATGATCGGCACTAAGATACAAAGAAAGTCAACAAAAATGATCATAGGAAGGCTTCCTTCTGTGGAGAGACTAAATTCAGACTGGAAAGAAAGATAATCTTGTAAAGGTAGCTCTGAAGTCATGAATTACTTGGGGGAAATGACAAGGGAATAGTTGATTATTTGTCCTCAGGGTACATGAACTTGAAAAYCACCATGACCAGGCAGAGTGCTTAAAACAAAAGGAAGTTCTGTTTCCATACGACACAGTTCAATGATGGGATATGTTGTCAAAGGATGTTGGGAGGCCAAAACCAGTAAATATGCTAAAAATGGGACTAGAGAAATTCATGAAGGATTACTGCATTGGCTGGCTATTAACAGCATATATCAGATGCTCTCTCCAGCTTTAGGAGAGCGTAAAGTTGTTGACTGCCAGTAACTGGGAGAATATGGTGAAGTAAAGATGAATGTACCTTTCCTTGTCTAAGTATTCACTAGCATCTGACAGAAAGATTATACTGGTACGATGTACTTTTAWTATTTTCTTATGGTGAATGCTTGTAGCTTTCAAGGTGAAATTTAAGTGCTGATTTTCATCTGAAAAAGCTCTCAATGGTTAGGGTTTCATTATTTGAGAAATTGTGCATGTACATAGCAAGGGTATGCACATACTGCTAGTGGGTCATGGTGCGAGTTTTTTTCTCCTCCAGTACAACTTCATGAAAAGGTGAAAGGTAAATGGATTATTTAGAGCTGAAGCGTGTCTAGTTTGCAATGTATAAACACGTAGATAAGCCAGGCTAGTCCTTTGCTATTCTGTGGCAGCTGCAGTAGAGCATAGGGAATGCTGTGTATGCCTTCAAATACTCACCCTGACCCTGGTTACACATGCGCAGCCCTCTGCTGCATTTCTTTCTTTTATATATTAGCTTATACATTTTTCAGAAAAATACTACCCTTCAACAGAATCCCTGCTTGATATCACCTATTTCTGTTTTTTAATGAATCCATTTCTAGTTGCAAGCAAAACATCTGAAAATCTGATGACTAGATGTCTTGAAAGGCTTATTTTTAAAGGCTAATTAAAAAGTAGGCTACTCACATTAGGCAGTCACGCTTCCTCTCTTAGACAACAGTGTTTCAGACACTTGCGCTTCAAAATATTGAAAAATACACTTTGTTAGAGTTGTGCCAAAAATGAGTCTTCGACTCATGACCAGGCTAAAATGTGGGAGTAAAAAATTTGCCTATTGTCAGATTTCAAGGGTATTTTCTTCATAATACTACAAGCAACCTTGATGAATAAAAGGGAACCAGGGAGGGGGGGAAATACTGCTGCAGGCTGATGGTAAATGTTATTAATAAATGAGTTATGTTGATCCAAGCAGTGCTGAAAATTATCACTTAAATGTTTGGTGATACTGTCACTGAGAAAGAAGGGTAGCAGGACACAACCAGGTTATCTGACAGAGGTTTCTGCGGGGAAGGTGTCTCCTTCCTCCCCAGGTGCCCACTCCCCAACCAGTCTGAGCTGTCTGGGAATAGGCAGGATCCAGCCACGGGGGACTTCACCTTGTAGTTGTCTTGGGCACGGTAAGAAAACCTATACGCCTTTCCACTTTATTTKAAGTATGGGATCCCTCTGCTACAGTTCAGCCCTTCCTCCATCCCTTGTCCCTCTCCTGGGAGTCCTGGATGATGCCGGCTCTGACACCTGGCAAGGGCTGGCCGAGATGGGGGAAGCAGAAGCATGGCCTGGCTCTAGCCATTCCCCGTGCCAGTCTGGGTATGAGGAACTCATGCAGATTGAAGCCTACCAGCCCTGGGGAAGGCAGAGGTGAAACAGAGTGGATGGGCTAGARCTGGGCAGCAAAAGGTGCCACGTGTGGTTAGAATTGAGGTTGTGATAGTATCAGTCCCCAGTGATACTATGGACGTTTGAAACTGTGAGTCTGCTGCAATGTTATTTTATGTCCTGTCCCTGAAACCTTTGTCTTGTGCTATACTGAAGCTGTGTTAAGAGCGTGAGATAATGGCATTCCTCATTAGAATGCAGTGTGTGCTTCTCCAAGCGGACTTATGAATATGTAAAACTTGCACAAAATAATTAAAAATCACTAAGTCATACTTTTAATCATCTCATGCACATTTTAAAATTTAGAATTGTGATTTTAGTAGCCTAAATTTGTTTGTTCACAGCACTTGAACCCTTAATCTCCTTGAGAGCTTTACATGCTCAACACTACATACCTTTAAGGTGACCTGCAAAAGTAAAATACAGGATCCTGGTAATGTAATGTTCATTGAATGCTCTCCTAGGCTGACTTGCTCCCATTTTCCTGGCTGTTCAGAGCATTAAGCATGTACTTGTAAAGTTGTTGACATTTGAGTTCTTTCCTTCGATCTTTAATGATACAGAAATAAGGGCCTGATCTGTCTTATATACAGCTTCTTGAGCTGATTTCTTTGGCTGTTAATTTCCTGCCTTCCTGCAGAAAGCAACACATCATTCTGATCACCACCACTACGCAACTGTCATTGTTGTGTGCACAGGGACAAACTTGCCACCGAGTTTAAGGTCAAGATCAGTTATAAGATAGATATTCAGAGGAACTTAGGAGGTAAAGGTGAAGTTTGGGGAAGAGGAATAAGCCAAAGAAAGATACTCCTATTTGTTAGTCTTGTATAGGTGAGCATTCTTTTATAGGCAAATAGCTGAGGATTTCTGTAAAACCAAGTGTTTTCTCTACAGGATATTACTTTTAAGCACTCTTTCATCCTAAAAGGCATGCAGAGGTTTGCCAGTGGTTAATTTTTTTTTTTTTTAATATTTTTGTTTCAAGGAGAACAGCATTAGCAGAGGCCAGTACTGGAATCAGTTCTGCTTGTGATATTTTGGATGTAGGATATGTGTCCCCCAGTTGCAGATGCAGTGATACTTCACAACCCCAAACACTACAGATTCCAGTGAATTCTGCAAAACACAGGCATATTTTTAGTACTGAAAGCTCCCCTTATTTGTTTGCCAGGACTGAGAAAAATGAACAGATGCACATTTTGTAAGCACTATTCTGTTAATAGTTGCCAAGAAAGACCTCCTTCCTTCACCTTCCATATTTTATCTGTCCATCAATTTATGCTGCTCACAGGATATCCATTGCTACAATATCTCAGCATTGTACAAGTTCTACTTGTCGGAAACATCCAGAATTATTGATCATTTTAAAAAAATATTGTCCTATATCTTTTAGGAAAGTTTGCACGAAATCCAATGATGCCAGGATCCTTTTGTGACTTTTAGATGTGTGCTTCCACTTGATGTTCTGGAGAGAGAGGAATGTCTGTGCAAGTCTGCAGTAGAGCCCTACAATAGCAATCCCACAAGAGCACTTCGTGAATAGCCTATTTATGCCAACACAATGCTGTGCTGAAGGAGAGCCTCGGGATAGCAGTGCGTTCGCTCCCTTTTTCATCCATCCCTTTGCTCTCACGATATGTACGCTTAACATAACATCTCCCAAAACCAGCATAAATACAAAGGGCCGAGAAAAGTTTGTCAGGATTTTCATCCCAACTTTTTTCACCAAAACCTCCTGCTTGGTTCAGCTGAAATAATTTGAATTTATGACAGTTTTGCCAGACTATTCATCAAAAGAAGTCCCCCCAAAAACAAATGTGTTTATTTTTTGCTACTCAAGACAGCATTTCACAGATAAATTTTCTTCTCTTACTTCAAATTTTAAAACTGGGAATTGAAAGCCCATGACTTTTTCTGTTTTCTTCTTTTTTTTTTTTTTAATTGGTTTGGCTCAAACAGGGCAAGTTTGTGCAATATGTTTTGCAACCTCCAGTAGAGATAGCATTTCACGGAGTTCTGTTCCTATCCAAGGAGACTGGATAGCGGCGAGCTCAGGGCGACGTTCCTGGGGGACAGGCAATACGCAGTCAGCATCTTTGCTGTTCAGGTGCTTGATTCAAGCCCCCTCACAGTTTGTAGAATAGCGTATTTCRGAGGAATACATTTCATATAGACAAGATCTGCACTTCCCAGACRTCATGTATGAAAAGGGACCACCGATCAGTCATTTTAATTTTTGACCTGGCATATTTTGTAAATGGAGTATCTTGAGTATATTCTGGGAATCTTAAAATACCTTGTAAATTTGGAATAGCACTTGAGAAGTTACACTGCCATTGGCTTTATGATAAAATACTGTTTTCCTCTACAGGAGACAGTTATTGAAATGAATGTTACAGCACTGCAAGGAGCAACTGCATGTTCCATTTACTGTCATTTCTTACAACGGAGAAACATAACCATGTTTGAGCATGAATACTTTTATTTAATGAACATGATCAGACTGGTATTTTGAAATTAATTGTGCTTGGAGTTTATAAAAACAGCTTAATACATGACTTCTTTTGTACTCCACTTCGATTTCTTAAAGGCTGAACAAGCTGCCTAACGCTTCTCCTCCTTGAGAATCAATTTTTCACGTGGCATTGCCATGCTAGTAATGATTCCTTAGTGCCTTTTCCTGTTCCAGACCTCAGTGATTTTATCTATAAAAAAGAGGTAGTAGTAGCTGGAAAAAAAGCCTATCAGCTTTTCTTCTCTCCTTCCTCTCTGYCCCAATTAAAAAAAATTGTTCTGAAATAAAATGGTCACTAGCTTTCTTTCTACTTTCTTTCTAGCTTATGACCCATCTCCAGTGCATTGCAATTCATGAAAAGTTGTTCTCATTGGCCCATGCTATACTTAAGCATCTTAGAGAGGGGCATTTGTTTCAGAACTCAGGAGTGTTTCTGATTAAGTCTTGGTTTTGTTGGGATTTTTTGACAGAAAATGTGCAAAGTCCTGTTGCTCTGAACGCAACAGTCAAGCAGCAGGCAGTTTCTTTGCTCATACTTTCAAGTTCTTTTCTGCTAAGCCAAAATGATTTTCCTGCTTTGTTTTTGGCTTTCCAGTGCTTTTCAGCGCTTTTCAGCCCAGCTTCTCCTCTGCTATCCCTACTTATCTCACAGACAGACAGAAATGTGTACCAGAGACATTTCAGTGAGACTCCTTTTTTTCAAAGTTTTTTTTTGAGGGGTGATGTGAATCTCCTTTTCACTTGGGAGTCTCCATTGCTTCTTAGTGATTTCCAAAAAAGGGTGTAATCATTTCATACATTTCTGTTGTTGATAATGGCTATTACATCTCAGTTAATGAGAGACAGGTGGATCTCAATCTGTCAAGAAGTATTTGATTTTAATACCTATATCTGACCTTGTTCCTACATTACCTTGAACTTTGTATCAAACCTACTTTAAAGCAGATACAGCTCTGAGCATTACTTCTTTGTTGTTTTTTTTTTCTCTTCACTGATAACTGAAGGAGTACAATCACGTATCCAAAAAGGATAATATATTATAATATTCAGGAAYGATACCTTAATTTTTTCTAGTTGTTTCTGTTTCAGTTCTGACACCRTGGTTAACCAACGTAATATCAGCACTTCTAAAGTGCATTTTTTTCTATAGATTTTATTAATGTTACATTTACTTCCAAAGCCCCCTCAGAAGTCCTTAAATATTTTATTATATCCACTATATTAATAGCATAAATAAAGCATATCATTGAAGTGACTTAAACTGTAGAAAGGCTTTCTGAGCTGGGATGAGATTGCAGGTGTTCTTCAGGCCTGGGTCTGTACTGAGTCATTGGATAATAGACCTCCCTCAGTTTCAGGAGTCATCCCCTAGAAAAAATGAGAGTAATTACACAGTCTTCTGCTAATATTTTAGATCTAGATACCCATAGATGATTACAAAATTATATAATAATTTAGCCTGGAAGGGACTTTAACATTTTGAATTCAAATGTCCTTGTTAACAGTATTTCTCTTAGACGAATATGTAGAACTAGAGATTAAATATGAAAGATGTCGTGTTTTCACCCCAGCCAGCAACTAACCACCACGCAGCCGCTCGCTCACCCCCCCACTCCGGTAGGATGGGGGAGAGAATCGGGAGGGCACAAGTAGGAAAACCCGCGGGTTGAGATAAGAACAGTTTAATAATGGAAATAAACCRAAGTAGAACAGTGATAACAACAATGACAACAACAATAACAGAATATACAAAGCAGGCCATGCACAATGCAGCTGCTCACCACCTGCTGACTGATGCCCAGCCCRTCCCAGCCACGAGAGCGCCCGCCCCTTCCCAGACCACGCCTCCTAATTATATACTGAGCATGACATCACATGGTATGGAATATCCCATTGGACAGCTGGGTCAGCCTGGCTATGCTCCTCCCCACCCCCCAGCTTCCCATACACCTGGCAGAGCATGGGAAGGCAAAGTCCCCAGTGCAAGCCCTACTAACAACCAAAGCATCACTGGGCCATCAACGTTCCTCTCATACCAAACCCGAAACACAGCACCCCCTCCAGCTACTGGGAAGAGAGTTAACTCTGTCCCAGCCGCAACCAGGACAGATGTTTTTATCTCCAAGCTCTATCCCTAAACTGGAAGTAAACTGAAACCATGTGACCTAATTCTGATTCAAGTGCTTTTAACTGAAATGCACTGGAGATTTTTGGCTAAGATTTAAAAAAAGTACCAGTTATTTTTGTGCACCTAACCTGAGGCAGTCTAGGAAGATTTGACTTTTCGAAGCGGTACGTTCTCACACTTTCTGAAAAATCTCTTGAATGGTCTTAAGCTGGAGGAATCAAAATCACAAGTCTCCAATGAAAAATTTTGGCTTGTGATGTTATTTCTGTATCTCATCTTTATTATTTTCTCTAGACATACATCTGGGCTCCCTCAGTACTAAACTGTCTGTTAAATTGACTGACTTGTTAAATTTTACAAAACAGAGGCAGCGATCGTTGTCTCTGGTAGGGGCCAGTTAGTTGTCATGTTTGATGAATTCCTGTGGTATTTTTCAGTACTTCCGAAAAGTACAGGATCTTCTAACACAGTGAGAGTWCATCACTAAAAGACACTTCTGCTAACTGCATTTGATTTTGTAACTTCAGCTGGTATGCTGTGGTAATAAATAGCCATTTTTATGTAAGTGATTGAAAAATTAGAGTCGTAACCACTGAAAGGAGCTATTCCTTTTCTTTCCTGCTTTCTTGTGCATTCATTAAGTACGTTTCTTTATTTCACAGTTTCAATGTGTGGAACTAATGTATCTTTCTTTAACACATTTACTTAATAAATTTAATTGGTATTTATTCAGAGCATTTCCTTCAAGGATTTTGAAATACTTTACAATGAATTATTTTACATACTTGTGACATGAAGCTGGTTAATAACAATACAACCACCCTGGAGAGAACTAGAGAAAGTAAAGCCTAGACCCTGCCATTACCTCAGATAATACTGCCCAGCACCATTGTTCAAAATAATGAATCAGTTCTCAGCTAAGTTACACAACTGAAATAAAAGCATAACATTTTTAAATACTATTGCTTACCTTCTGTTCAGGTTTTCAAAATTTCATATGTAAAAGGACTCACTTTTTTTAATATGTGAGTTGAGATGTAGTCACGGGACTCCAGGAGGTCAAGCTTAAAAATGTTACAATACCTGGGACAAGTTTGCAACATACTTCTGGTTTAATGCAGGGACATCATCGCCAAGGCAGCATAGCCAAGAAATTCTGCACCTTAAGTCCATTTTTTTTCCTAGTGCCAGTGGATGGGAAGAGTGAAAATGTGTACATAAATTATTTGATTGAGATCAGATCAGTGTTAGAACGAGCGCGCACTGCCACTTGTTCTTGACACTGAGCAGTGCTGTAAGATGGCTGCTAAGCATCAGTAGATGTTTTCCATAGATGATTGTTCACCAGAAGAGGTTGATTTAACTGCATCTGAAAATTCATGGAAATACACCTATTTTGACAAAAATTTTCCTTGAGAAATATTTTAAGCAGGATGGGAAATTCTGGTTAGAATGACAGAGAGAAAGAAAGAGAGCGAGTGATTAGCACTGCAGGAGCCCGTGGCCCAGAACAGCTGGCTGAGATGTGGAAAAGCCATTTGAATACAAGTCATTCGGATATTGGCTAATTGCAAGCTGATTTTACCAGTCTTCTCTATTGAAGCAGATCCACATTGTGTAATTGAACTGGGGGGAGTGAACAAGAGAAAGGCTGATGCTATCATCCGATATTTAAATGCTCTCCTTTGATGTGAGAAACTCAGGTTCAAAACCTTGCCTTAATAAATATTTAAAGATTTATGCAAAGTGAAGCAGCTCCAACAGAGAAGAATAAGAGAGAGGCACCGAGCAGAAGCCTAGAATAGCTCCTATCTCAGTGGATAAAGCCCATCACTGAAAAGCAGAGAAAATGGTGGAGCAGGAAGTCAAAGCAAAAAGTGCCCTACCCACAGGGCAGAAACACTATTTTCTGTTCCCTCCCCCCATCCCTAAGAGAAATGTGAACAGTTTTGGGTTTTCCCTGATCGAGAAGGAGGAAGGCTTCCAAAATCCTGAAAGTCCTCCAGGGAGAAGAAAACATTTTCCCCCATGCTCTCATTAGGCAAAAGTTTCTTATTTACAAATGCTATCGAGGACAGGTGTGTCAGGCAGGATCTTAGAGCTATGCAGGATAGCCAGGCTGTTGACTAAGGAAAGGAATTAGAATATAACATGAGGCACCAACAATGCTTAATAAAAACAATTCCCTTTAAAAGGAGCAAGAGCTCCTTCTTGGAGACATCTTCATTAGCATATCTGAAAAAAGTACTTAGCCAGCTTGATTATTGTTACCTCTTTTTAATAGACGAGTAAAAAAAATGCACAGAAGTTAACTCCTGGCCGCAAATTATTCTAGGAGTTCCAGACACTGTATCTTGTGATTTCAGAATATGAAGCATTTTGTACATACATTTTCCGACTGAATGCAGCAGTAGGATGGTGAGAATTTAATTATGTGTAACAAGTTGACAACTTTCTGTGAGTTTCATAGTTTATTTCAGCTCATACGTGCATAGTGCAATACTGAAATGAAATTACGACTTCAAAATGAGCAACCCACTTCCCGTCTGAGATCCGTTTTCAGTGATTTGAATCTCCATTAAGGACCATGCCAGCTCTTTATACACTACTGGAATTAAGCCTAACACTGCTCTGTGGGCAGTTGGAAAGCAAAGTGTATGACAAATATTGAAGAAATTATCCTATATGATGTTAGCTTGTCTGGAATACAGATTTCTCTGAGACTTGAGTACTCTCAGGCCCATTCATATAAAAGGTTATTTACCTATTTCTCTTTCTATTTCCTGTGAGATTCTACCCTGGGTTTCATCTTTCCGCTTGTGAGTCCCCTCTGACAACTCAGCCTCACCTTAATATCTTGACTGTTAACTGACTGACTGCTAAGCAACAATATTTTTCCTACATCCGAAGGAGGTCTCCCTGGGACACTCTATATAGCTCTGGAATGATTGATCAAACTGGTAGGTGGGGGCTAGCTTACAGGGAGATCGGCAGCTATTATTGACTTCAAAAACTCCTCCCAGTGATACTGCAGAAGCCTGAAAGCCAGTGAAGCTAATTGCTGACATGCTGGTGTGCAGCTAGTGGAAGTGAGTGCTTTTGTGTGCCGTACACCTTGCATGCTGGTCTCCTTGGTAGCAAGAGCTACCTCTTTTGAGTGCTCCACAGAAGTCCCCTGGGAATCAGTGTTTCTGTACACAGCAGAGTCATCACAAATTGGAAATATTCCTGTGTATGCACATGAAAGGTGGAGAAAAGTCTGTGCTGACTGCAGAGCTTCTGCGGTTAGCGTGCTACATTGGGTGATTTAGATTTAGACACAGGTCTAATGTATTTTTCATATACATCATAGCGCAAAATAAGGTAGGTGGTGTTGGAGTTCCCTCTTCTTCCAAGTAGCTCTGCAAAGCCAGCATCCTGTTCCTGCTAACTCCAGCACAAACTTCTTGTTATCTGTACATAGGATAGGGTCAGCTTTTGGGAGGATGGTAGCTGTGTACAAGATGGCTTCCTGGTACATTGCTTGCTCCTTTTGTAAAACATGATATAGTATTTCTACAGTTTCATCAGTACTTTGTGAGCAATGTTGTCACTTTAGTAACATTCCTGAAAATGTCACAGCTTGGTTTTTTCATCATTATATCTGCTCTTCATTTTCATCACAGTGCATAGCAGAATTAACTGCACTGTGGCATCTGCTTTACTCCTCACCAGCTGTTTTAAAGATAGAGATCTCACACTATTACGCTTGCAGATTTTTTTTTCTCAGGTGTTCCTTCTGAGGGCCCCATCCACAGGCCATTGAAGGTCAATGGGACATTCTCAGCTGGTGTAAATGATACAGCGCCATTTACTTAACTAATGTTGACAGTTTGCATCAGATGATACCTCCTAATCTTTGCCTCAGAGAGAATGGTTTTTCCTATATATGACTAGTATTAGATTGCATACTTYATATTCATAGAGTACTTCACTAAGTAGGTTAGGCTCCTCTGTGCTGCCTACTTGTCTCAGGAATAATGTTTCATTTCAAAATGACATAATGGTGCCACCTACAGTCCAGAGCCTTATACAATTGGTTTCAGATAATGTGGTTCATAATAATAAAAGCATTGAACACAGTAACGGGAAGGATGACAATAATCAGTCATTTGTAGAAATCACTGCCTTTTAAGAAGAGCTGCTTTATTTCTGACACCATAATAAGAGCTTAAATTTCTCACTATTTTCCTTGAAAATTAAGTCAATGAAACCAAAATCTTTGCACTGGTGACTTGTCAGGGGCATCCAATAAAGCTCAGTAACATTATTCTCTGTAGCTCTTTATGATACCAAGCTTGCTGGAACACTGCTAACACACTTCATTGCAAATGTCTGTCCCTGTGYACATATCACAGATAAGGAAAGCTTGTACCCTGTAAACTGTGTTTGAACCTGAGAGATATTTTTCTTTTTATTAGGAGGGTAAAATCAGAATGACTAACTGATTAATGCTGTTCTTTTGTGTCTTTCTTACCTGTCCGGTGGGGTTTTCTCTTCTATTTTTTTTTATATATGTCTCCTAATGCCAAAGGGTGCCCAACTACTGAGTATTCTGCTATGAATTCTTTATTACTATTACTTTTAATATGTGGATTTTGACTTTTTTTTCAGTGCTTTTTCTTCCATCTCGTTTTCACAGTTGTTAGAGTATATTTGTGCTTTACATAAATGTATGAAACTATATCTCTGAAAAGTGGCAACCTGTACAGAGCCAATGTGCAAACATATCACATGGTTTGGGAAACTGGGAGAAGGAATATGATGAAATAGAGAAGATATTCAAAAATCTTGTTAGTTCCACTTGCAGTTGTTTAATAGGATGAACTTGGTATTTATGACTTGGATTTTTTTTCAATTACTTTTCTTCGTGGATAGTCTTCAGGGAATATCTGCTGACCAGTTAGAATAATCACTTCATTCTGCCTGAATATTCTTCTCTGTGTAGGGTCTCTTTTTTACTGAAATCRTTGTTTAATAGCTAGCCTATTGATACAGGCATGTGTTTTACTTAAGTGTCCTTACTTCCTTTAATCATAGTGAGATAAATCACCCACATTAGGAGGAAATAGGGGTTATAATTACATTGAATTAAATGTTTGATTCTCCTTCTTCTTCCATTGGTAATTATTTTAATGATAGCTTCGTAATTCACCTAGCAGAGTAATGAAAGAATGTCCACACCTACTTCGTTTTCCTGAACGCAAAGGAAATTGCACATTAATCTGACAAAATGTTGACATTAGGGAATGAATTATCAGCTCAGTTWTAACCAGGGCTCTTTTTCTTCACTTCCAGTTATTTGTGGCATGATTTTGGTCATTTATGCAATCTAAGTACCTGATTGCATATTCAGAGAAGGTACTTAGATCTCTGAGCACTGTTACTTCCTATCATTTATTTGGAGTACAAACATAGAGCTCAGCTACTGAAAGTCTGGTTTTAGAGTACTAGCTACGCTCTTTACTGAAGTTCTCATTTCTCCAAAACACTGCATTTCTTTGCATTCTCAAATCACCCAAGCCCTCTGCTAAACCCAGTGGTAACAGGCATTGCTGCTTTTTTCCAAAACTGTTTGCTAGTTTTATATGCTATAAAATACTCCAGCATGATAATCATACTATTTTTCTACCATTCTACTTTGCAGTATTCTTCAGTCTGGGGTGTGTTAGTGGTAGTTTTAACCTGAGAGCAGGCATACTGAAATGTATGGGGTTTATTTTTACAGAAAGTTCACAGGCAATTAGCCATTTTCTTCCATTTAATCTCATCGGTCCTGCACACCCTGGGAACTGAGTTGAAGTGCAGAGAAGGAAACAGAAAATGAGCAGATATGTACAGATGTTTTCATTTTATTTTTCTATGCTGTTATGCCATGGAAGTGTAAGTATTTTAAGTTGCTCTTCACAACTTAGTCATCTTCAATAACAAAAAGGGGCTAGATTTTCTGCAGCTGATGAGGGTTGATGGAGGAACAATAAGGAGTGAAGGTCTTAGCTCTTAGTTGCTTTCAACACAGTAATTGCAAAGTCTTGCACGTGAGCAAGGCTTCCTCCGCTGCTGTTAGGCGGCCGTCTCTGGGGGTGAACTGTGGCAACTCCTCAAGAGCACGCAGAAGCGCTCTGCGGCAGTTCAGGGCAGGCAGCAGCAAATAACACTGTTCCAGCCTGAACTGCAGGGGTTGTTGAGATGGTAGAAATTTAATTGCTTGTGCTGGAATCAGGCCAGTAAACAGGGTCAGCTCTCCTGTCCTTTGAAGAAGTATTTTGGCACATCTCAGATGCAGCAGCAGCACTTGGAGTTGCAGCAGAAATTTTTTGCGGCAAGCTTCAATCCCATCCTGAATCCGGAGAGTCGTCCCTGTACTGAAAAACCCACCCTGTAACCCTGTTACCTAAGGGTTCACTCAGGTAACATCAGTGCCAGCCACAGTCCAGCTCAGAGTGTCTGTCTTCACTAGTATCTTTTGCCAAAATCTTGGCTCTCTGGGGTAGGGTGAAGGTGTRTCTCTGGCACCTCATTCATATGCCACTGACGATAGCCATGTGTCGGTTTCTTCGTTTGGCATTAATCTTTATTTACTTCTTTTGAAGGAGGAAAGGTGRTTGGATACAGGATTATTTTCAAAGCTGCTAAGTATCTGTTAGAAATGTGATAGTTCAATGGTAACAGAGAAATCCCAAAGATAAACTTAATACTAAACAACATTACCTTTTATTGTCACTGGAAAACATGCCAAGAAACAGAATGTGAATAGGTATTTCCTTCCTGAAAATCTTAATGTTGGGCTTCTCACTACTGGTTCTGGGCACTTTGGGCTCTTAATTTTGCTGCGTTGTGAATATGTCAGAGTTTTATTGAGGTTGTTTAATACCAAACTTCGAACCTTTGCTTAGTCACAACAAATTGCTCGTAAGTGATAAACAGGATAAGCACAGAAACTCTTCAAAATAAATGTATCATTTCACAAAAATCATCATCTGTTTGTAGATGGTTGAGAAGAGGGAGGGAGGCAAAATTAATCAAATACATTACTGTTTGCACATGCTTTGCTTTGCATATCTGGCAAAAAAATGTCACAATAGTGATTTAAGGCAACTACTTTCTAGAGCGTTCTGTGTGCAGCAGACTATATGTCTCTTAGAAATATTGTTACACTCACAGAAAGCTGTTTGATTCCTTCTTTTAGTTCCAGTATATGTGGCTGAATTTCCTTATGAGTCAGTGTTTACACAACATCATGTTTCCTTGCTGAAGAAGCAGGGAAGGATTCATATAAAGCAAGATAAATATATTATTTTACTTGTTGATTTGGACTGCATGTATATTATATAATATATGTAATACTATATATGATACTATATATACTATATTCTATAAATTTATTCTATATTTTTACATTAATATAGAATTATAATATGCTACATTATGATATACACGTATATTCCACAGTGTCTTATCTTCTCCATAGGGGAAGAATCTGGCCTAACCAGATGCTATAGCAAAGCACTCAATTACCTCGTTGGGCTTAGGCTTTCATCTGGTTTCTAGATCATTTCACCCATGTGGAAACCTCAGTGGTTCTTTCCTCCACAGCGTATTTTCTGCCACAGATTTTCTGCCTTCCTTCTGTGCCCCAATCTTTACAAAATGTTCTTTCAGAAGAGACTGCTGTGTTCAACCCATCCATATACGCCCATACCTTCAGGTTTGCCAGTCATATAGAGTAACTGTGGTGCTGGACACCTTGGGTTTCCAGTCTGTTCCCTCCTGATTTTCAAGAAATGTTGGAAACAAGCCTGATTGGCAAAGACAAGAGCTCCCTGTTYGTGTGCCAGTTTTCCCAGTGAGCTCACCCTCAAGTTTCCACCCCACCATACAGCATGTTTGCTTATACAAAATGTCACATCCATTGTTATGGAAAGAGATAAACCAGGAAAATACAGAGCAGTTACTGAGAACTCATAATTACAGAGAACATTTATTAAACACTTCAATGGATACAAGGGGAATACAAATAGGAAAGGAAGCCTGTATAGATTTAGACAGACAGTTAATGTAATCTATTAAAGTCTTATTTTCTACCCAGTACAAGAACAAAAACCAGAAACTAGGTTACTGTACGTGTACAAAAATACAAAGATCTGAGCAGTTACATAAAAAATATGGTATATGTCAACAGTGCTATTGTTTCACAGTTTTAGCCTGTTCATGAGCTTCCAAGAAACAGGAAAATATCTGCTATTTAGCTGATATGTAATCTCTTTTGAAAGATCCAGACACCATGTCATGATCTTAATTTAACTCTTACTGGAAATCTTTGACGATACATTGCCACGGGAGCTTGTGGCAGTGCAGGGTTTTAGATTCTTCATGAAGATGCTTTCAGCATCCATACAGGAGATTAATTCAACACTAAATACAACATAGGAGATAAAATAAGAGCCTGGCCGGAAAACTAACCTAAAAGCAGTGTTGAAAAAGGCTGGAGGTTTTGTTTTTAAGTACATAATCTGTGCACTAATCAAGAGGAGATACATGGAGGGTTCACCTTGAAGCAACAGTGTGTCTGTGTGAAGGCACTAACTGAAGCTCAGAACAACAGAAAAATAAAAGCCAGAAATGAGACCTTTTACACTCAGTGATGACTGCAATAACAAGTGCAAAATATTCAGTAGAAGTTTTACAAGGATGGATTTAAAAAATCCAGTATGTGAATGAGTTAAGGAACTGTGACCTTTATTCTCAGACCTTTACCCTTAAATTAAGCTTAGGTTTAACCTTTAATCTTGACCTTTTATGTTACTTTAGCCATTTCAGTTATAGTGGCCTATGCACTGTGTTTCTACCTAACCTAGAAATCTAAATATTTCATCTCTTCATTTTCCGTAGGAAGCATGGTTTAGAATATTGTTTTAATAAACATTTAGAATTGCTTCACGTTTCTTAATTGATTTCTTGTCCACTTTACACTAAAAACTTTCCATGTTTGGAACCTCTGCTGGTCTTAGTTTTATAAATTACCCATAATTGGGAAGATCCACCTCCACTGATGTTTATGCTGTGGTATCATCCACAGCATAGAGTGACCGGTTCAGGGCCATTAAACCCAATGCTGTTTGCCAGGTCATTCTTTTGGAATGATATTCAAGAGACGTGTAATTAACTCCCCCACTGATTGACAACAGAAAGAACAGTGTAATCAGTCACTTTGTATAAACACTCATCATTATTACAAGTGGTGTTTGGGGACAGATTCATGCTGCTCTGGTGGGGAAGAGCATTTCGTACTCTTTCTGCCAAATATCATCATCTCTCTTTCCTGCTCGAGATAGAAGGCAGTGGTTGATTTTTATCTGCTGACTTTCAGAGTGCAAGATAAAGCTAACTTGAGGTTTTTTTAGTAACTGAAAGTAGACAGTGGGAACTAGATAGAGTCTTGTTCTGTCTGAGAGCTTTTCGGTACACATCCGTGAATTACGATAAATTTCACTGCTGTGCCTGCAGCTTCTCCAATAGGTACATCAGAGAGGCCTGCCGATGAGCAGTGCCTTTTTTTGATATGCAGGGAATTGTTAGTTAGTTAGATGAGTGGAAATCTCAAACACATTTTGGTTACGAGAGGAGGCACTGCTGGGTCAGTGCACTAGCTTATCACCTCTCACAAAAGTTTTGGAAGACAGATTCTTTTGCATAGGGACAGAACAGACTGTGAAGTAAAAGGAGGGATACTCATGGAGAAAACTACCTGAGATGTATTGATAAACTCACAACAGGAGCCTTGGGGTAGTGTTTGCAGAAGGTTTTGCTGTTATTATGTTTTACTATTGGTTTTGTGTTTATCATATCGTATGTGGAAAAAGTTGCACATTATGTTATGGACTATTAGGCCAAAGACATAGGCTCAAAAACTGGAATCTCATTGACTGAGATGGAAGGTCACCATTTTATATTTGTTTTAAAAATGCTCCAGCCTCCTCTCTCAATTGTTGGACAACTAAGTCTTCATGAACACAAGCAGGATACTGAAAAATTGTCCCATTTCTGTGTTGCATATTAAGTTGCTAGGGGTGTTTTGGATGAGGAAATATAAGAAAAAAAATGTTGTAGTTAACATGGAGTTACTTACCCTTAACATAAAGTGTAGTTTCTAATAAATTTATAGGCATGCATTACAACTACACAGACCTCTGTTTTAGGCCAGTGCACAAATGGAAGTGTGCATTCACGTCCATGCTGAATCTCATCAGTAACTGCACAGTTTCTTGTATATATACTGAGGATTTTGTTGCATAAACCTAACTGTGACTGCAAAGTAGAAGCTTATTTACGTTGTCACCATCAAAACCTACAGAGTCATTGAAAATCCAGTTATAAGTTGTCCCTCAAATGTTGTAACTTATTATAGCATATTTCTGTGTTTCAGAGCAGTATCTCTGGGGTTCATTTGTCAGCACTGAACAGGGTGAAAGATCTATGTTTGAGGCTCCTAGGCATCCTTGTAATACAAATAAGGGTAATCAACAAGCTATGGTTTTAACTAATTGGTTTTGAAATGACCCTGATGGTCGTTACGTGCTGTGAGCTGTCAAGAAGAGGCAACATCCAACTGTGAGGCTTCCCGTCATTGCTGAGTCACTGCTGATGCACTCAAATCTCCAGTGGCGGTGTAGAGAGACTGGCTTGGTGATGATGGTTCTGTAAACAGTCCCTGTTTTCATTTGACAAGAAGTGAAATAGGCTCAGGCTGGTGTCATATCACAGCCGTCAATAAAATATGACTCACTCACACTGATCCTGAATCAGAGGACCTGCCACTTTTTGTAGAAAGATAAGAATTCTCCTTCCCTTCACTCTTCTGTCCCAAGCAGATAATTTTAAAATCAAACTTCCCATGTGTTTCAGTCCACAGGAATATTATTTTTCTTTGTGTTTTGACTGTGTCTTGGGTGCTATACTTACTGCAGTGTGTCAAAGGGAATGCTGAATCACTTACCATTAACCAAGAGGAAGCTATCAATGAGTGTCTGTCTCAAGTCTCCTTCAATAGACAAAGGATCTGAATCCAATACAACCCTGTCAACTTCTAACATATCAGTTCCCACCATCTCTGTACAGGAGGCACAAAGGTATTGATGAAATCCTGGCACTTGTTGAAGTTAATAGGAGAAGTCTCATTGCCTGCAACGGAGCCAGGATTTCACCTAGTGCTGATGGAGCAAACTCAGCTGTGCTGGTGGACTGATGAGTATCAGTCCATTCACATTCAGCAGAACAGAAGATGTAGTTTTCAAAAACAATGAGGCTCTGTAGTCAAGAAGAAAACTTTGAAAGTTGCTTCTACGTTGGCTTCACGGAGGCTGCACATAGCCTAATAGTGTAGGGTATGAGCTCTTTTTCCCCCATTAGTCCAGGTTTTTTTGAGTAGTTTAGTTTGAAGAATTGAGTTAATCTTTCTGAAAGGAAAAAATTCAAATATTTTATCTACAGTGCTCTGAAGAAGACTTTACTTCAGCCAGTGAGAGGCTTGCAAGAAATAGTGGTTCATTTCAGCTGGTTCACTCTATTCTCACTGGAGCCCAACTTCAGAGGAAATCTGAAATGAGCTGTAAAAAGTTTACTTTAACTTTTTGGAGAAGCACAACTAGTGAAAAGAGAAAACTGTGATGACCAGCTTAGATGAAAAAAAAAACAGAGTGAAGAATTTCATATACAGCAGGAAAGACTAAATTTCTGTACAGTTATTCTCCAGCATGTAACCCAGGGTTGTGATGTGTATAATGTAGAATTTGGCCTTGGAACATCATGACTACAGAAACAGGATAACTTGAAGTGTTTTAGCTTTTGTACTGACGGTTTTGCATAGCTTTTCTCATACCCAAGTGGGGAGAATGGGTAGGTAGTGGATAAAGGCCTTCCTATAAAAAGACCTTCTTTGAAGTATTCCAAGTGGGGTACATATACTTCATCATACAGTTCAGGGAGGTACAGTAGGAGGTTTACTTCATTATSAAGTAATAAGAACCTTGATGAGAGACAAACTGTTCCAGAAAAATCGCTTTAGTGATCAAGTAAATTTTTTTCGGAGATCTTTTTTCACCTTCTCTGTTTGGCTTTTCTGAGTCCTTTTTTTTTTTTTTTTTAAATGTTGTCACTGATCCTGAAGAATGAACCAAAGAAGACTTTCTGTTTGTAGCCTTTTGCCACCTCCTACCTCCTGCAGCTCGGGGTGATTCTAGAAGTAGAGCAGGTCACTGACATTTGCCTCTTTGAGAGATAGTAAGTGTCTTTGTTTCTTTGAGAGATAGTAAGTGTGATATAAACTCTACCTAAAAATTATTGTGGCGTTATTTTAGTTGAGAGTTGAATGGTAAGAACTTTATAAATTACTGGGCTGTAATTTATTACATTCAAGTCCAAAAATTAGCATTTTACTCCTTGCCTAGCCACAAGTTACCTTGTTTCACAGAAATGCAAGGAAAAGCCATCCAAGACACTTTCTGTTCAGAATTTAAACCACTCTTGTTCAGTGCTGTTCCCCTAACGCCTAGCTAGGGACTACAGGCAATTAATGGACAAAGATAATTCTCTTCCTTGAAAGGTATCCCTTCCACTCCTTATTGAGTGTCAGGGGATAGRTAATGAAGTAACAACACACGGAGAAATCTCCTTTTTAATGCAATATATGAACTAGGATCTCACCTGCATCAGAGCCAGATCAGAGTAGGGAGCCTCCTATTCAAGGGACTACTCTGGCTGCTCGAGGCTGCTGCCTTTCTGGCTGTTTTGCTCTTCTGCTAGCATAGAGCAGCTGGCCAGTGGACCAAGGATTTGGTCTTCTCTCCCACCCAAGCCAGTATGTCTTGTTTGCAAGTTAATGAGGTGTTTTAAGTTAAGTAATCTCTTATGTTGTCAGGATGGCTGTCCAACACTGTACCTCTCCGACTAGGTGGCAAGGTAGTACCAGCACAAGCCGACCTAATGTTTCATAATTGGACTTTGAGCATATGCGGAGCTGGAGAAACTCAGGCTGGCAAGACTGGGAATTTTCTAGTTTTTGCTGGCTTTGTGCATGCTATAATCTGCAGTGTCTGGCCAGCTGAGGGAAATTTAAATGGATTATTTTCAAGAAGTACATTTCCGTGGTCTGGCTATCAGCTGCCTCCAGATAGGATTTAGTCATGAGACTCACTGCCAGTCTTTTAAAAACTAACCTTCGGAGCATGTTTTGGGCTGGTTCATAAATTGCAAGGTTAAGTTACAAGTCTCTCCATTACCCCTGCCCAAAGGTGCTGTATATAATAGTTCTCTTATCGTGACAACCTAATGGGGACAAATCACTTGAAGCATTTCCCCAAAGGTATATAGGGAAAATAATCTCAGTACTACAGACACCCACACACAAACACATACTTACAGTAGTCAGTCTTTTCTCTTACTTAGTTATCCTTGTTGTTAAAGCTAGATGAGATGTTGAGCATGGGAAGAATTATTTTATGACAATTGTACAAGAATTTTTCTCAGTGAAAACATATTCTGACTCTCATACTGAGACTTGGAACACCACTTTCTTGCCTGAAGTCAGATCACAGAAATTAAACTTTAAAAAAGTCATGCTTGAGTTTAGACCATGTGATCTGGATCTGAGGTAGGAATTCTTTTTTTGCTGTTGGATTATCAAGCAGGAAAACTGCCTCACTCCGTGCGAGACAAAGGATAAAGAAATTGGTTTATTTTTTATCCAGGCATCATCATATCATGGAACATCAGTATTGGCTGGAGCTGGAGGATGGTCCAGATTATATTTCTGTGAAACATAATTAAAATCAGAAATTGTGCAAGTGAGTTTTTTTGCTCACGCAGAGGTAGCAAGATTAATCTAGCTGTCATCTTCTGGGGAGCATTAGGAAATTCAGCCAGAGAAGCCTATGCTGTTGTAGCTCCAGTGCCAATGCAATTTTTCTTGCATGCTGCTCAGAAGTTCCCTTTGTATTCCCTTGTAAGAGTATTGTCAAAATCCACGCTTGGTGAAAAAGCTGAACAGAAATAAAACCAGGGAAAATTTCCATCTGCATCCACCTGAAATATCTTTTTTCTTTTTAAAATGGACCTTTCTCCCTCCTTTCTCCAGTGAAAAGTTCGATTTCAGCCTGAAAGGAAATCTTTCTTTTTGTGGCATTTACAAGGGAAACTGAAGGAATGAAGATGTGGATACCCAGAAGTGATCCTCTGATGTCCTCTTAACTGAATCTCCTGGTTAGCTCTATCAGGCATAGCACCTTCCCTTGAGAGGGCCTGAAGCAGTCTTCCCTCTCCCTGCAGTCAGCAGGGATTTTGGGGAGTGAGGAAGGACCATGCAGGAGTGGAAGATGTTCTCCATCATTCTAGTCAGCGCTATTCCATCACCACRTGGCATTAGACGGAAGTTTTTATTCCCTGCATTTGAGCTTGTAACCAATAGGTAGGAGACGGAATTCTTTCACCAGTTATCTGAACACTGATTTACCAGTGTTTAAAATTAAGCATATGGAAAGCCTCCTTAAATTAATGAGACTTTTAATAGAGTGTAGGTATACTGTTAATCATCTGCTTAAGCAACCTGTAAGAGTACAGACCCAAAGAACACATTAAGGTTTGTCTAAAGATAAAGGATGTTTTATGGAGGATTTATTGAAAAGCACATCGGGCCTTCTTAAAAAAAAAAACAACCAACCTTAAAGTATTTCATAGGGAAATAATCCTTTGATTATCATTTCGGGTCTCTACCTGATTCTGGATTATTTGCAAAGGTCCTTCCCTGCTTATTTTATCTGTCTGAGTGGGTTTTTATAAAAACTTCTGGACCCCTGTATTTATATGTTTCAGAAATACTTTTCGCATACAGCTGAAATGCAGAATCATTACTGTGTACAACGTGTTTTTCTATGGCCAGATGTGAAACTCTGAAAAAAAAAAAAAGAAGTCTTAATGGATGTACTTGCAGGAACCCTCTTCTCCCTTAGCTCTAATTGTGCAAATGGCACTGAGATAATACTGTAATTGTTTGTCTTTTCCGTGAAGCCAATATGAAGATTAAAGTACCATCTGGCTTTCTGAAAGCTAAAGTTAGAAAACCTCTAGCTTGAAAGAAACAAGCAGTTGGACCCTTTTTGGGTGGACATTTTAAAAGTAATTTAACTTTACTCATCTCCAGTTAAAATTCTGACCACAAATCAGCACTCAGAGCTTTTCCCTCTTCATAAGAGTTAGCATCTTAACAGAAATTTTTCAAAGTACCTTTTTCTGGAGGTCTGTGATAACCTTGGGTCTGTTCTTGTATTTATGCTGCAATAGAGTTTAAAGACAGAACCTGAAAGTTAAATCTGGTTGGAAAATTTCACAGTAAGGGTTGGTTTTGTTCTTTGTGAAATAGCCATTTTTTCAAAAACATTTTTTGAAAAGTTGCCAGCATTACTAAAACTATACTTCTTGCACATTTTTATCAATTTTGCTATGACATTTTGAAAAATCTTTTTACTTAGTGTTACTTTTAGGATCTTAAATCATTTCCACAATCATTACAGGGAAAAAAAAAACATTTAAAGTCATGCTTCATCTGTGAAATCCCTTTTTTCATGAAATATTGAGAAAGTAATTTCAATAACAATTGACTAATTTATATTAACAATAAATTTCACAGAAAAATAAAATGAAGCTGTTTCAAGCTCTATGAARCAAAAACAGTTTCAGGATTTTGTTGTAAATTAGATTATTTTTTCTTGGACTTTTTTTGTTACCAACTCATCTAAAAATTGCAGTTGATAATAAGCATAGAGTAATTATTAGTKAAGATTTCATCATAAAGAATTTTCCAGGGCTGTTAGTGATGAAAATACTGTGTCTAGTTTTGTTCCAGGCAACATTACCACTATCAGAACCAGAAACCCACTCTCATTTGATTACTGTTGTATAAAATTTAGCCTATAAACAAACACACACAGGAACTTCCCTCTACACGCCTACCCCCCGATGTCAAAGCTGCTAAGACCGATCTCCAAGTCTTAGAGCAAAATATTTTCACTTTTTGATCTGGAGATCTTCCTTTTGTTTGGGATCCCTGCGTAAAAAAAGTAAGCAAAATTGCAGGTGATAGGATGGAAAAGTAACAGAGGGCTCAAGAATCAGGTCTTTGCCTGACCAGTGAACTGTTTCAACTGATTAACATCTGTAGCAACAAGAGATATGCTTGTACTCTTTCCCTATGGACAGTCCTTTGTACCTCTACTGCACATCTTCTACATGGATCAGAGAAATTCCTGTTGCATCGAACCAAATCTCTTCCTGGGGCTAAGTGGAAGAGCATTGAAAGTTCAAAAGAAAGCTAGAGTCGTCACAGAAAAAAAGGAACCTAAATGATAATGTGGGTGGTGGTATACTGCCTGGAGGAGTCCTGGGTATGAATTTTGTGAAATCACCACCTGTTTTGCTTCTACAAAGTCAAATAAGTTTCCTGGGCACTTAATAGCATAATAAATTCAGGTAACTGGCTTAGATGTAGAGATCTGTCCTGATTTCAGCTGAGATAGAGTTAATTTTCCTCCTAGTAGCTGGTATAGTGCTGTGTTTTGGATTTAGCATGAGAATAATGTTGATAACACACTGACGTTTTAGTTGTTGCTAAGCAGTGCTTATACTAAGGCAAAGACTTTTCAGCTTCCCATGGTTTGCCAGGTGCACAAGAAGGTGGGAGGGAGCACAGCCAGGACAGCTGACCCAAAGTGGCCAACAAGGTGTTCCATACCATATGATGTCATGCTCAGTATATAAACTGGGGGGRAGTTGGTCGGGAGGCAGTGATCACTGCTCGGGCACTGACTGGGCATCAGTCAGCAGGTGGTGAGCAGTTGCATCACTTTTTTTCCTGGGTTTTGTTTCTCTCTCTCTTTTTGTTGTTTTCCTTTTCATTACAATTTATTATTTTTAATTTTATTTTATTTTATTTTATTTCAATCATTAAACTATTCTTATCTCAACCCACAAGTTTTCTTACTTTTGCCCTTCTGATTCTCTCCCCCATCCCACCACGGCGGGAGGGTGAGCAAGCGGCTGTGTGGTGCTTGGTTGCTGACTGGGGTTAAACCACGACAAGATCAAATATCTTCCTACCTATGCTTCAAGTCAATGGACCTCACATGGACAAACATTTGTGTGGAAGAGGCTATTTRTTAACTTATGGCTGTGGTGGGAGGATGTTAGGTGATGAACACCCATTAAGGCTGACTTTGTGAGAGACTCTGCCTGTAGTGAGTTAAGTTGTTTTAGATAGTCTTTCTCCTGAAACTTTTTTGGTCCATTTGCTCTCACTCAAAGAATTCAGTCATTTTGCCCATATCTCAAGCTTTCTATAGTCTTTCCCCCTACCCTCACAGTGAATTTACAAACCACTGGTTTGGTGGTCCAGTAAAAAGGGATTGGCCACAGTGCTCACATACCAGCTTTGACTGGATTATTCAGGCTGGTTAGAAAGCGTAGCTGGTGGACATGGAAGTCGGTTTCAATAAAATGCCTTTCTGGAAATATTAACATCAAGATCCAGTCAAGATTCAGTGATTTCAGTTCCCTTCTGGGTGAACTCAAAGTGCCTCTTTGGACAAGCAAACTTCAGATGGCTTAAGGACTCTCTGAGGAGCAAACATTGCTCTTCCTCTTGTGTTGTCTGACTACCAGTGCTGGGTTAAAAGCACTGAGCCTCGTTGAGACAAAGTGGCCTGATAAAACCCACTGTTGTTAAGCCTGGTACCCCACTATTGTTGCCCCACTACACCCAGTTATGTTTCATTCGCGCCTTTCTCAGCAGGGAGCTCCTCTACTACTTCCACCAGTCCAGTCGTCACSCCATACCTATGCACAGATCTAGATGACCCTGACCCTCAGGAGGAAGTCAAAGTTACCCTCAAAGCCATCTCATAGCCAAATGTCAGTGCACTTCTCATGTGACAGTGCAGATGGCTTTGAGGCATTTCTGCTTAAAAAAAATAAGAAAAAGATRTTTTCTAGCAGGACATTTTCAGTAAAGGCCTCCTGATTCTGTCAATGTATACGAGCTTTATCTAGGGAGGCCATGAGGCTGACTTTGGGATTTTGTTCTTTAAAGTTGTAAGCCCCTCTGTTGTCTTTGGGCCAGTTTTAAAATTAATATTTAGCAAAGCATGTAGTTATTGCTATGTGCTTCAGTCTTGGCTAGCTGAATTGTATTTAGCAATGTCTGTAAAATAAAATTCTCACAGCTCAAACTCATTGAGATATTCATGTATATGCATGAATTTAGGAACGACTACCAGCAAGGTTTGGTTTGAATAGTCACTGTTGAGCARCACTGGGAAACAGCCAAGATATGGGCATCAAACTGACATGTACAAATTCAAAGCCTTTTCAGAAAATGATGTCTGTAACTATTGTCTCACCTTCACTGACTGTAAAAATGAGAAAGGTAATGTTTGCCCATGGCACCTAGTGTTCTGAATTTATATTTGTAAAGCACTTCAATGAGGTAAGTTAGTCTTAATTCAGGACATCATTTGACCATGAACATGCAAATACACATAATCCTGTATTTTTACACCTAGCAAAAAGATGGAGTCAAGAAATCCTTTCTTTCTAAAATACATGAACTTGCTTTCATCAGCTAACTCATCACACACAACTGTCAGTAGCAAGCTGTGTTGACATTCCACTTGTCATTTCATTTTGATCTGGACAAGAATATGTTTTTAATATGTCTTCTGATTTCCTTCTAGATAAAACACTCCACTCAATGCATATCATAATTTCTCCTGTAGTATTTTTCAATAAAACCTGTTTTCTATCTGAAGAAAAATGTACTTTCTTGTTCTTTTCCCCTTTGCCTCCCCAGTGCATAGTTTGGGACTGGGATTCCAACGGAAAGCATGACTTCATTGGAGAATTTAGCTCGACTTTCAAGGAAATGCGAGGAGCTATGGAAGGAAGACAGGTAAGTGGAAACCACCCAAGCAGTCTCAGTATGTAAGCTTTGTAGAGCAGTGTTCCTCAAACAATCCTGTAATAAAGCAAGTGGCATTGCCTCATTGTCTCTCAGAAGTTAGTTGCTGTGTTGATCTCTCCCATAGGTTTTACTGTTATCTGGACATGATAATCTGAAAATGCAAAAAGCAATCTTTCCTGTACTTCCATGGCTGGAATACTTAGGGTCTTTTTCTAATTCACATTCTACAGGCATTTTTTTCTGCTAAGATTTATTTCCTTTGAGCCTAAGCACATGGTTTCTACGAGGTGCTGTGCTGTTACAGCAAAGCAGATGCCCAGTCTGGGTTCTCAAAGCATTTCCCTACCAGCCTAAAGGCCTTTATTGGGTGGAATTCTCTGTCTTTCTCCATTTCTCATGTGCTGCATTCATTGCTGCCAGCTCTAACTTGAACCCATCATGATGAAACTAAYCAGTTTCCTAAATATCTCATGAATTACAGTCCTAAGGGAAAATGAAATTGTTAGCTTATCAATAATTTAACCTCTTTGTGTCAGCCTGATCTTTTCAAATTGAAATTGATGGTAATTATTGAATATGATAAATGATTTGGCATATCTAATTCCAGAAATTGTAATTTCCTATTATTACTTACTCTTGAAGGTGTTAATTTTGATAAATTCTCTAAGGGGGAGTTAAAAATGTTGACTTTCTAATATGCTGATAATTTGTATTCACTGCTTCATGGTGATCTCAAAACCAAACACAAATGCCTAATAAACTTTATTTGGGCTTTATATTAAAGTTCTGTTTGTAATGTGTTAATAGAAAGCTAAAGAAGAGTCAAAAGGTGTTTAATAAATGGTAAGCAGTCAGGCTATTCCATAGGTCAGGAAGTTTTTATGATTCTTCTAGATATTTTGTATTGATGTTCTTAGAACATCCTAGAGTTTAACAAATGTTGCTCATGTSTGTAAAATACTGTTGATACGTATCAGTCATATGTTAACGCATTATAAATAACTTCTGAACAGAACCTGAGTATAAATGAAACCCTGTTTTGTTCTCTCAGATGAAGTCAGAGGATCAAAACTTAAACAAACGGAATTTGAGTGGAAATAAAACCTRCCTAAAGAGGTAAACAGATTCCAGAGTGAGGAACATTAACAAGGCCGGTGATGTGACAACACTCCAATTTTGTATACAGATACCTGTGGCTGGAAAGGGACTGTGTGAGAGTGGTAAAGGGTGTGTATTCCCAATGTAAATGTCTTCAAAAGAGCATCACAGTCCTTCCCAAACAGACAGCTTGTTGGCCAAGACAAGAGACATGCAGTCCAGAGTGTCAGGAATGGCTGTGAAGGATAAACTAGATATTCTTTCTTATGATGGAGGGACAGCGTGCTCTTTTCATCTTCAGCTAGCGAGAATGATGGTTACTCTTTCAGAGGCATAAGAAGTTAGTATAGCCATTTGTCAATTCTTGTTCTAGGTTGACATGGCACTATCAGAGTGCCATCCGGCAATGTTTTAATGTTGCACAATGCTTTAAGTGCCTGAACCTTTGTCTTGCTAAGGGCCTGCCATTTGCCATCCGGCAGGCTGTCTTTCACCTGTAACATTGCAATCTGCCTTCCACTGCAAAAGTGCAGCTTTTCTCCTCCACACGCCTAAGGCGTTGTGGCATTATTTCTTCCTTGTTGCTCTCATTCTGTCGTTACTGTGCAGTTAGTCTGTGGGCTTGCACCTGCAGAACCCGATGCTGTTGTTATAGCYGGTTCTCATGGGACACAATTGCCACCAATGTGAGAATCAGTCCTTCTCCCCCCGCCTCCTCTTTTCTAATCCATGTTTTGTAGTCTATTCTAGACRGAAACAAGATTTAGTGGATAAGATAGTAGGTAGTCGTCATTTAAGTGGCTAATAAATATTGCCCAAGACATGCACATGCTAGGTGGCTCTTGCACCTGATGAAAGCAGGCTTCAGTGAGCACTAATAGCATGACAGGCACGAACAAGCAGTAGGGAGTCTGAGCAGATCCTGTGAAAACGATATAGTTATTATGGAAAAAGTATTGTGATCACATGTTGTACAGGAGAGGTCGCTTGTGTGGGAGACCATGTCACTTGTCACTTAGCTGGAGCCAGAGAGCAACTTCTCTTTCCCTTTCCCTCTTTCTCTCTCTCTCTCTGTCCCTCCCTCCCTCATCCTCTCTCCTTTTTCTCTATTCTTCAGAAGTAATTATTGCTCCTAAAGACAATATATGCCATTAGCTGTGGACCCCATAAATACATCTTAGTGCATATTTTATCTCAACATCCTTTGTGCAACACCAAGTAATGTGATTAGCATGTGTCAGGTTTTTTCTTTAGTTTTATTATTCCCGAAGAAGCAGCATGTGCAATGGAGTGTTTACTTTGAATAAAGGGGGTCTAGTAAACCTTGAGGGAATGGCAGAGGAGGAGGAAGGTGTTTTGCCTTCAAGTGGATGTGTTAGGTATTTCTAATAAGGAGGGCCACATCAGAGAAATGTAATTATATGTAGGTGAGGAGATGAGTAGGTTAGACATAGTCCTTCGTTCCTAGAAGGGACTTTTTCATAGCCTCAGACCAGAACATGTTCTGTTTGCCATTTGGTACTCCTTTCAGTCAGAGGAATAAAACTGCCAGCTACATCCTTCAGCCATGGCACCGATGGCACGGCTCTCCCTCTCTGCCCATCAGCAACGTCTATATTAGTTGGTATCAGCTCCGCAAGATGTCATAAAAGCATTAAGAGTGGGAGTAACATAGTACTTTGTGCTGGTGAGCAAGAAGAACTGTGTGTCATCTGTGAACTGCTAGTACTTCTCACCATTTCATCAGTTCACCTCATCTCTGGAGGAGTTGACAAGGATCTTGAAGTTGCCATTTAATTGTACATACTTTGTCCTCCAGAAAGCACAGAGTATTCTGATCCGTTCAACCTCCCCCTCTTGGCTACAAGATAAAAGTATCTTGTAGCCAATCTATCAACTGCTACAGAACCACTTGAGATGGTCAGAATGGATATGTGTCACCTACTTACTTAAAGGAGTTGATGGTGCTTCTAAGACTGTTTCAATTCCATCCCTGGGCTGGGTACTGATTATCCCAAGTTTTGAGTGTTAGCCTCTGATCAGACGAGCTTATATTTGGCTTGCTGGCTTGTGAGATTTCTTGGGAATTTGTGCTTGAGACCAGGCATCATTTAGATAAATGGTGTGAATCTAGCACTGGCACCTTGCTAGTGGTTGAACGAGTAATGTGTGAAGGAAGGAGAGAAGATTCCTTTTCTGAATGATTGATCACCTGTTTTGATCAGGAATGGCATGAGTAGTTTATGAATTTCTTTCCTAAATGTGCCAGATCCTGGGTGAGATTCACAAGTCTTGAATTATGACTCCTTCAGAGTGACAGTTGCTTCTCAATGACTGAAAGGACTGAATTCTGAGAAAGTTTGTTGGTCTTTGGTTGGTGGTACAGGTGAAATTAATTCATGCTGTTTAAGAAGACTTTCTGATCATGAACAACCTCAGAATAACAGCTTGGTGTGTATTTCTGTTCCATAATAACTACCTTGTTGTCACAGACTTTTATATTCTGACACCTAGCCTGTTTTCATACTGACCACCAATAAAAAATGGCACAAAGACATCCTGTTGTTCAGATGCATATCTGAAGCGGGCCTTTCTAAACCTCCTATTTAACATTTTCCATCATTCCAAAATTCATCATTTACTCCTTCACCATGGTCTTGACACAAGAAAACACAGTCAGAACAAGTYCGTCCCTGTTTGTGACAGTAATTTTTTTTAGTGACATACTAGTAAATACTTTGAGTTTATTGTATGCTTAGGATTTGTTCCAAATAAATGTATAATATATATTTTTAATATGCCTGTGCAGTGGCAGTTTTATAAGRTGTTCTAATATTAAACTATCAAACATTAGAAAACAAGATTAGAAAAGCTTGATACAATTTTAAGGACTATTAAAGCTTTTCATAGTTGAAAGGAGAAATTCTTCACTAATTAGAAAAAAGTGACAATTTTTTTTTAAATGGAGGCAATAAAACCAGAGGGATTTGGGGGAAAAAAAGTCATAGAAACATAAACCACCTGGATCCTGGCGCAGCACAGGAGTTATGTAAGGGAAAAATCTGTTCCTGGATTACATAAAAATGGACACGTGTATATACACACACACACAAAAGGGAAAGGGGAGGAAGAAACCCTACTGTACTTACCACCTCCACTGACATCCCCACAAGTTCAGGGTGTCTTTAGGGGGGCGAGGAGGGCTGCTGAGGCGCACAAGATTGGATGAGGTCCTGAGGGGATCTGAGCTGGGTTCCCCCATTTGTCCAGATATCTGACTACGATCCTAACTCAGGGCCTTTGCGTCACGTAGCTCTTCAAATAACTGAGCATGGATGAGACCTTTAAGCCTGTGGTAATGGGCCAAGGAGTTTATTGACACCGGTGGACCATTCCGTGTCTAGTTTTATCAGGAGACAGGCAGGTTCATCCAGGACTGTCTGCAACATCAGCAGCTGCTGCTGGCCCCAGACGGGGCCAGAGAGGCCTGAGAGGAGGGTGCAGCCATGTCAGGCACCTGCCACATCCGTGTGATTAGGCAACCAGTGGTGCACCCTCAGAAGCACGGATGAGGCTGGGGGCCTTGGCTGGGGAAACAAGAAACACTTTGATTTTCACTTCATTCCCCAGGTGCAAGTTTCCAGAGGAAACCTCTGATAGTGATTAAAAAAACAGCTCGTCTCCCATGGTGGATGTCTTTCTGGGACAGAAGGAGAAAAAAAAATTCTGTCCTCTTGCCTGAAGGGATGGCAGGAAAAACGAGCCTTTCGGGCAGGAGGAGTTGCACTTCACTTGAAAGTGACTTGCTTTTCTTGAGGCATCAGAAAGGAATAATGCAGGATATAATGCTGCCTGCTATCGATTGGGTTTTTTCGCCCTGTCCATTAGACCGTAATGCCTCCTTTGTCATTTACAAACTATGCGATTTGTTGCAGCAGCTGTACATGAAGGAACAAGAGTGAAACAAAAGAATTGCCGGGGAGGCAAGAGAACATGCTAATGATAACCCAAGCTTTGCCGTCGCGCTCTAGCCCTTTCCTCACAGGACTACCTGATGTCCTGGTGTGCAAGCATAGTGTCCCAGAGAAAGCAACTGCTCTGTATCATGATTTCTCTTGCCTTAGTGTACATGAAACTCTCCAGACWCCTTCATTTCTTTCTCTGAATAGCTTGCACTATTGGTAGTCCCCCACTGTTCAAAATTCGGTTCTACAATGGTCACCTCCACTTCCCTTTGCTGATGTGTGGCATGGGTCATTGCACCATTTGCTCTTCTCTTCTGAAGGTTTGGTATTAGAAGGGGTAAGGATGTTTGGGAAGGCAGCATCCTTCACTGCAGAGAGTAACATCTCCCATTGAGGGATCTGTGTCTCCTCATTACAGCAAGGAGAGGATTAGGACCTTACAAGTGTCATCATTAGTTTGCTGACTTTCATTGAAGAATAACTGGATGGAGTTTGTTTTACATTCAGAAATTCTCCACACAGTGGTTTAAATTTCAGGGTATGAAAGAAACACCAAAGCAGTATAGTCTGGGGGTTCATTACCAACATTTGCAAGGAGATAGTTAAAACCAGGTTGCTTTCTGTTTCAGATTCACTATGGTGTTTGACAGGGAAAGAGCTTGCATAGCCCAGAGCTGCCAGGCATTCGGAGGAAGTGCTAAGTGACTTTCGGAATGATGAATCCAAACTTCACAATATTTACCGTTAGTGTCAGATTGCAGACTCTTGCATTAGTTTCCTCTCAATTGAAAAGTTAATTTAAAAGAAAAAAAATGAATCAATAAAAAGCAATGTCAGATACCAAATCAATACTGGGAATGTAGGAACAGATTGAAAATTGAGCTTGGCCTCACAGTGCAAGCAAAATATTTGAAAATTGTTTCTCGTTATTACTTACCTGCTTAGAGCTGTAGTCTGAACTCTGTTCCCTTTAGAAGAGCTGGAGGTATGACAAGGCCTGTATAGGGAATTTCCTTCAAATGATGCTTGTCACATCTTCAGCTCGAACTGTGGGAATTGCCAAGGTCAGAACTGGATCTTGGTGGGTAAGTGAAGATTGAGAATTTTATGTAAAACAGTCTTACCATTTTTTTAAGCCTATGAATTGGGAAAGGACTTCTTCCTCCTTTCCTCTCCTATTCCCTTCCCTTCTTTATACTATCATATCAACAGATTTAATAGGTGCAAAATTGTTCTTCTCTCTGTTTTCCTACTTTCTAGGAATTTGCTAGTCTGTTCTTTCCTTTGCTTTATTATTATCCACATCAGCCGATGACGTTAGTGACTTGCACATGGAATATTTTAATGAGCTTTAGATAGTTGCTGAGAATTGTTATCCGTACATCTCAAAATGCATTGCAAAGGTAGGTGAACATTCCTAGTTGCATTTTACAGTTAGCACAGAGAAGCTGAGAGGCTGGCCACAGGCACAGATTTTTACCCCCTGAAGCAGTGTTTTATGCCGCTTTGGTCCTTGTATAGTGTAAACTTCTTCCAGAAACCAATTACATGACCATAATGTTTATCAGGCTTAAATAATTCGAGGTCAGGTTGGACGGGGCTCTGAGCAACCTGATCTAGTTGAAGATGTCCCTGCCCATGGCAGGGGGGTTGGACTAGACGACCTTTAAAGGTCTTTTCCAACCCACACTATTCTATGATTCTATGATTCTAATCCTTTTCCCGAAGAGAGGAATTATGTGCATAATGTAAGGGTTCATATAGGTCAGGCCTTGTTTCAACATACACATTGAAAAGTGTTCGTGTTGGAGGATGATAAAATTAAGGAAGTGCACCTTGGACGTTCAGGGGAAAGCAATGAGGTCTCTCCAGTGTAGTTCAGTGTCATAGGGAGGAACACAAATCCTGACTCCTATTTTTTCTCTCTATTCAATATATTACAGTTTCTTTATGATATACAGACAGCACAATTTCTCTGTAGGAATGCTTCCAATAAGTTTGGAGACAACTGTATGCAAAACCATTTTGCCAGACAGCAATGTATCAAGATGTGAGCGGGCAGTGCTTTTGCCTCACGGTCAGATTGCTTTCCCAAATATGAGCTTATTGCACTCTGGAGCCGTGTCACAGAGCACTCTCTTTATTTGGAGAAAAGGGTTTTTATTTCTTAAGCCTGACTGCTTCTCTTGAGTAGAGAAAAAATGTTTATGGAGGATTTCCCTTGAACATGTGGGCCTGTGTCTGTCTGTCTTTTCAGCTGGAAAATTCATTTCACAAGACAAATAATTGAGCTGTAGGCTAACTGGAAGAGCAAGCAGATGTGCTTCCTGCAGTTGGAACATTTTTTTGTCTTTTCCCATTCTTCACTCTGTCACCTGTCTCCAGTAACACAGTGATGAAAATACTCCTCCTCTGCTGTGCAGAAAAGGTCCCATATTGCTCCAGAGCCATATGTTTTGTCTTCCCTTTTTTGACATTTCACAAAAGCTCTAAGTTTGCAATACTTCAGAGACATCCAAATAATTGCTGTTAGGCAGTGGTTTGAAGCTTGATGAAAGGTGTTCATAAGGTAAAAATGGTTTTATGTGCTCAAACACTTTGCTCAGACAGATCCTATATGAAAGTCTTCACTATAGACAAAGTATTGTAACGCTTACTACAGATATGTTTCATTTCAAAATGTCATGATAGGGATTTTTAGATAATAGACCATCCTGGTTCCCTTTGGAGATATATTATGTTACCCAACATATAACATTAGCAGCTCACGTTTTCTCCCAGCACTTGAAAACAATGCCCTGAAAGAAAATAGTAATGTTCTTCACCATATTTAATAACWCATTACCTGTACAAATCTGGATTTACAAATGCCAATAAATACTTGCATGTACAAACATATATTTTAGTCCTACACTAAGCGGCATGAATACTATGTAGTCATCAGAGGTCAGGGTCTGAAAGCTTGGCCTTATCAATCTGCCTGAAACGAGAGGAGGGCAGAAGATTTGAAGTGGCAACCAGTAAGACTCTGGGAGATGTTATGATGGGAACAAGACAATGGATTTCAGTAACAAGACAGGACTATTCTGCTGTAAAATTGACTATTTGTAAATAAAACTAATCAGAACATTTTCAAAAAAAGATTTTAATAAATTCTTAGGGATAATTTTCAAATATATCAGTAATTAGTTAACTGCATCTTTGTSTACTTTTTAGTGATTTTCTTAACTTTTTATTTTACTATCAGACTTAAAGGAGAAACTATTGCTCTCTTTCAAGAGAGAGCGAGATGTTCTCTGATCAGAATTTCTCTAATCATGAGTTTAATACAAAACACCAGTGTTACTGCATAGGCAGTTTTGTAGTTGATAAAATGCATTGGGTTGCTCCCTCCAGTATTTTCAGTTGTATTAAGTTCCCTCTCTTTTTCTCTCCTCTTAAATGTTCTCAAAAGATTCTCAATTTTCCTAAGGTGACATCTGAACCTACAAGACTGGAAGATGACAACACACGAATCTGGATATCTCTCTCAGCGCTGTGTCCACACGTATATGTTTGAAGACAGAATGTTTGCCCTGGGCCTTTTTCTGTTAAGATCATTCTCTGCATAGTTAATGGTTTTCATTTTTTCTTCTGTGTGCACCATTATTTGATAGGATTTAGTCAACTGTGGAAATCAGACAGTGCCATTTTTGTTAATTATTCAATTTGTACATAAATTTTCCTTCAAGGAGTGACTGCTGTTTTTCACAGGTACAATGGGAATGCATTAACCCCAAGTATAAGGCAAAGAAGAAGAATTACAAGAACTCAGGCATYGTCATCCTTAACCAGTGCAAGGTAAATACGTGGTTTGCTCTTTGGCTGTTTCTTTACTAAGCTCTCAGCAATGTATGTTAATGGTGTTTGAAAATGCAGACAACAGAGTCAAACTCCCTGTAGAGTAGCAATGGAAACTGATCCACTACAAAAAGTAAAGACAAGCACTTGAATCCCAAAAGTAAGCTGACCGTTCCGAACTCTCCTTTTTCATTTCTTTTGCCCCATCCCTGCTGTTGTGCAATGGAGTAGGCAGTACTAAACTCTTACACCTACAGGCTTGCCAATTGGCCTTTTGCGTGTTTCCCTTCTAAACCTTTCATCATTTCTACAAAATTGCTCTTGTTCCTCCTAAACCAATAGCAAAATTTCCACTGACTTCCCACTGAGAAGCAGAGCTTGATTATACTTTTGATGTGAATTTTCCTTTCTGTGGTTTTAGAATTTTGATATTTTCTCTGTTTACATTTTTGTTTCTGTCTCAAACTATATTCAATGAGTTCTTCCTTTACCTTATTTTCAGTTGGTCCCTTCCTTCCTTCCAATTTACTTTTTTCAGGCAGTTCTCTGATGTTTTAGTAGTACACAGCTAATTTGAATGTCTTGCTTTCTTGTCTGCAGATCCACAAGATGCATTCTTTCTTAGATTATATCATGGGAGGCTGCCAAATACAGTTTACAGTAAGTGTCTTACTTCTCTAACTTGTTTTCAAGAAAGGGAATCCCCTTAGATACTGATTCATTACTTTCACAGAGAAATTATTCTTACATGCCATGCCTTGGTAAATTATTAAGGTCATCTTGCAAAATGATTAAGCCCGGAAAATAAAACTACGCTTAATGCAGTAAGATTTTTCTTGCACATGCTGATTTACTTTGATGTTTTGCAGCAATGACAATCACACTGCAAAAAGTAAAGACAACTTCATACAGAGGTGACAAGCTAAGCTGGTGTAGTCCTACCAATTCCATCCATTTGGGACACCCAGTCCCAAAAGCTGGAGAACTGAATTAGCTCCAGTAACAGTGCTGACTGGCCTTTGGCTTTTGAACCTCAGTTTGTTCATAAAAATTTCAAATAAATTTCCTTGCTGTGACTGTGTCACAGGGGAGGATTTCATTTCACCTGCCTTTAGCTATTTAAATGTTAGATGTCCTGTTCATCAATCCTATGGGCCAGTCTTCCTTTCCAGAATGAGTCCTCCATTAAAGCAAGTTGTTTCCCCTCTAATGGTGCTATACAGAAAGTCACAGGCAGAGAGATAGGCCAGCCAGGGACCTCTCTCCATCAGTCTGGCCTAAATGCTAGGGTAAATGCTGATGTTTTGTACCTCAGCCATAACTACCAGCAGTAAGATGGCACTACAGGGAGACAAGGTTGTAACTTAGTGCAAATTCAGAAGCTATTCAGTTCAAGGAACAGGAGATAAAATGATTTGCAGAGCTCTCCGTAAACAGAAATACAATATTTTGCATTTCCAAATAATAATTTTTAGAAACATTTAATGCTGTGTGGTTTTGATGTGTTGGGTTTGTTTTTTGGGTTTTGGGGTTTTTTTGTATTTTGGATCTGGGAAATAAAGTAAAGTAAAATAAAATAATCATAGAATCATCAAGGTTGGAAAAGATCTCTAAGATGATCAAGTTCAACCGTCAACCCAACACCACCATGCCCACTAAACGATGTCCCGAAGTGCCACATCTACATGTTTTTTGAATGCCTCCAGCGATGGTGACTCCAACACTTCCCTGGGCAGCCTGTTCCAGTGCTTGACAACCCTTTCGGTGAAGAAATTTTTCCTAAGAGAGGAGACCGACACCCACCTCTCTACAGTCTCCTTTCAGGTAGTTGTAGAGAGCAATAAGGTCTCCCCTCAGCCTCCTTTTCTCCAGGCTAAACAACTCCAGCTCCCTCAGCCGCTCCTCATAAGACCTGTGCTCCAGACCCTTCACCAGCYTCGTYGCCCTTYTCTGGACACRCTCCAGCACCTCAATGTCCTTCYTGTAGTGAGGGGCCCAAAACTGAACACAGTATTCGAGGTGCGGCCTCACCAGTGCCGAGTACAGGGGCACGATCACCTCCCTACTCCTGCTGGCCACACTATTCCTGACACAGGCCAGGATGCTGTTGGCCTTCTTGGCCACCTGGGCACACTGCTGGCTTATGTTCAGCCCTCTGTCAACCAGCACCCCCAGGTCCTCTTCCGCCGGGCAGCTTTCCAGCCACTCTTGCCCAAGTTAAATTTGTGACTGAAGTGCAGGACCCGGCACTTGGTCTTGTTGACCCTCATGCAATTGGCCTTGGCCCATCGATCCAGCCTGTCCAGATCCTTCTGCAGAGCCTTCCTACCCTCAGGCAGATCAACACTCCCGCCCAACTTGGTGTCATCTGCAAACTTACTGTGGGAGCACTCAACCCCCTCGTCCAAATCATTRATAAAGATATTAAACAAGACCAGCCCAATACTGAGTCCTGGGGAACACTGCTTGTGACCGGCCACCAACTGGATTTAACTCCATTCACCACAACTCTCTCTGCTCRGCTGTCCAGCCAGTTTTTTACCCAGCTAAGAGTACACCTGTCTAAGCCATGAGCCGACAGCTTCTCCAGGAGAATGCTGTGGGAGACAGTGTCAAAGGCTTTGCTAAAGTCCAGGTAAACCACATCCACAGCCTTCCCCTCATCCACTAGGCGGGTCACCCGGTCATAGAAGGAGATCGGGTTGGTCAGGCAGGACCTGCCCTTCAAGAACCTGTGCTGGCTGGGCCCAATCCCTTGTTTGTCCTGCACCTGCCTTGTGAGCGCCCTCAAGATGAACCGCTCCATAATCTTGCCCAGTACGAAGGTCAGGCCAACAGGCCTGTAGTTCCTCGGATCCTCCCTCCGGCTCTTCTTGTAGATGGGCGTCACATTGGCAAGCCTCCATAATATATCAGTATTTCCCACAGCATAGGAGTACAGATTGTGGTTCAGTTCCAGTCTGGTTTATGTGACTTCCAATTTCATGCCAGTTACAAGGATAAAATCTAATGCTCCAGGGTGGTATTATTCTTCTGGAGATGTTTTCTTTTCCCGTAGCACCCTGCCCTGTTTCTGCTCCCAGGTATCAAGTATCAGACATTGGATGCTGCTGAAATGTTCCATTTCACTTTTTCCAGACAAGCCTTCATTTTCCGAAAAGATTTAACAAAAAAAGAAAGATTTTTTTTGTCCCAACAGAAAGTTCCAGCAACGGCAGCAGCTCTGGACAGTAATGGATTGTCTTCTATGTATGAATCAGCTTTTTGAGGTGTAAAACATGCACTTTGCCAGTACACCTCACAAACTCATTGGATAACACCCAGAACTGAGGACCCTGTTTCTGATTTTGAAGGAAATACCTACTATAGTGGACAAAGATCTTTAGAGTTGTCTTCTCTCAAGCAAAGCATCCTGTGTAATTACCTCTCCGCCTTACCCGGCTTCTTCTTCTGTTATCCCCACATGCCTGCAATGCCCATTTCTCCTCCAAATCTGAAACTCGCCAATCCCTGGAAACCCCTTTAATTTCTCTTTCCTGACATTTCCTCCCTAAAAATATGACTGCAAGAACTCAATTATCAAATGTGTTCAAGGTCATTAGCAGAAAGACAGTAATGTCTTCAAGTAATATTTAAAAGCCTTTTCCAGCCAGGGCAGGTGCTTAGGCACATGCAAAGACCAGTTAATATGCATTTCCCACAAGTCTAGCACAAGCACAGGAGCATTGTAACCATAAGAAAATGTCTAGGGATGTATATATTATTATGTTACAGCTGTGCTTTTCAAACTCTTTTTGATTGCTCCTGAATGTTTTCCAATGGAAGAGCAAGTCCTTACACAGCGCACTGAAGGGTCGTGGCAGTTTKCTTCCCTTTTATTTGCTTCTCGCAGATTTCCTATTTAGTAGGCTGTGAACCACAAGTTGAAAACTGCTGTGTTAAAATGGATTTCTTGATATATTTGACTAATAGTATTGCTTCTGCTATATTTTACTATTTTAATATTTCATTTTGCTGAAATGAAACAAAACCATTGATAATAGAAACTTAGGTAAACTCACCTGCAAGGATGGGCAGTGAGGAGAGAAAGGAACCACAGAGATCCCTGAATTACTGCTGACCTCAATGGTAAATCCACCAGCTAAAGAACTGTGTAAACTCATCGCTATCAGTTTTCAACCTACATGGACTCAGGGGAAGCGGCTGTGGATGTCTCTGTGCCTACAGCTCTGTTCATGCATAACCTATAGTGGTTCTACTTAAAGGTCGTCACAAGCTGACTGATTGCATATTTTACTACCTCCTACCTCAGTTGCACCAGTCCCCAGTGCTGATAGCACAGACTGGTTGTGAGATGTGTTGCTGTTTCCAAAAACGTATCAGAGATTCTCCAGTGGGCACTGAAGCAAAAGGGTGCAGCCTACAGGGGAGATACTCAATGCTCCCTTGCTTTCTGCACGCATCATATAACCTCCTTTTCACATAGTCCTAATCTGGGTAACTCAGACCACTGAAGTAGAGGAGGCCTATTCCTTCCACCTTCCCAGATTTCCATTTCTTTTAACTGCAATGGATCTGGAATTGTTTGAAACTCTCCTGGTGCATGTATTGTTGTTGTTGTTGTCTTAATATTAATTACATTTCTATTGAGTTCATGCTGTGGACAGGCAGTATGATACAACTGTGATTTGAAAGGGCACTTGCTGAGGGAGGGAAACTGGGATGCTAAGCATACATTTGATAACAAAAAGCTGTAGTATGGTGTACCTGCTAACTTAAGGCACTAATGAAGGCTTTGGTAACATCATGCTGTGTGTTCTTGGGATACTTTGTAAATCTATTGTAGAAACGTAGTTTGTAGTTAGAAAGAATGTCGCTGAAAAACAAAAGTAAGCTTTTCCTTCGCTTTAAAACAATTTATTAAGAAGCTTTCATCTATAGAGATCAATAGTGCTGATTCCAGTCTGCTACTTTTATGCACTGCTTATTGCAAAACGCTGTATCTCTTATCAGACAGTGTTGCCTGCTGCAGAAGAAATGTTCAGAAGTTGTCAGTGCAAATGGGTCTGTAGTCAGAAGACATTTTCATCACTTCAGGAAATACAGCAGAAAGGATGTGTAACATGCATAAAAGGAACTGTAATAGAAAGTTATATCRGACAGATTCTCTCTTAGGCAGGTCATGGTATTGGACAGGCTGATTCGTTGCTGCCAGATCTAGCAGGAGGTCCAAGCTATGTAGGATGTTTTCAGTGCAATGAAAATTGCCCTTTTACAAGGCTGAGAAAAAAAAGTGCTAACAGTGTAGTTATTGCCATGTTATGTTCTTATTTAGATGTGGGAAGATGACCGGTATATTTGAACTGCTGGGTAATGCTAAAAGAGCAGAGCTCTGCGTTGTTATTTTGGAATCGTGGCAAGTAACAGCAAACATCTTTCTTAAAAGTCCTCCCCTCAGGAATCAAACAGAGATTTGGATCAAAGTAAAGTACAGTGCATCTGAGTACAAATATTCATAAAGGCTTCATCACAGGAAATTAGAATATTTTTTCCTTATCAGCAGATCTCTACTACAAGGACCATTTCCAAAAAGCAACCTTGTTTTGAGGAGAGTTTTTTTCTTTCCCAAACAATAGCCACAGGTTTTTTTCCAAGCTCATGAAACCCATTGCTTATTCCTACACTGTCCTCTTGTTTTCAGTTTTTCAGCATTTAACAGACATAAGGGAATATTTGTCCAGTTCTGTCTGGTGTGTTGCTCCAGCCTCATTAATGTCTGTTTTGGGGTTATCGGTGAAAACACCTGCTTTTAACAATTTTACAGGAATGCCCTCTGTTTCACTATCATACAGTGAAATTTTTGCACTTTCTATACTCAGAACAAAAAACTAAAGTTAAATTAATATCAGATAAAATATGCATTTTTTTAAGAAAATATGCGTACCTTGGCTAAGATCTTTTAAAAATAAGTGTCCCAAAACTAAGCTAATCCATACAGGTACCTGTGGATTTACCTTCAGTTTCACAAAGCACTAGTGTTTCTTTCTTCCTCAGTTATGTACATGCATGCAAGTGAGAACATGAGAGGTATCCCATTAATTTATTCAAATTAAATCAAGCTATCATTTTTGGAAAAAGATCTATGCGGAAAACAGACTCACTGCTTCAGTGCCTGAACAGTGAGTAGGGAAGAGGAGGTGAAAGATGACTTTATTTGCAAGCCAAATCAAGCTGATATCTCCTGACTGAAATGCGGTGAGGTGGGGGGAGTTCATAGCTGATCAAGGCGACGAAGGGATTTCCAAGCTAACTAGAGCCCAGTGAAAGATATTTTTCTTCAGCCAAGAGTTAGAGGTGGAAAATCAGAAACGGTGGGGAAAAGCCATGTTGTGTTGACCCAGTATGATTCTTCCCTTTTAGCTTTTAGCAACAAAAAATGTTTCAGGAGGACTGTGCTGTTTTTTTAAGGGAGAATGAAAATGTCATGTTTCATTTTCATTTTATAGCTGGGTAAAATAGTCTTCCCTGTGCCAAGCAGAGGCTCCAGCTGGGGAAGCTGCACTTTTGCAGAGGCAAGCTGGGACTTCAAAGTTCTTTTTGCGGCCTTCAGCAAGGCCCTTACCTGTCAACTGCATTGTAAAACTGAAAACTGAACTCTGTGCATTTGTATCTATTGAAGATCCGGGTATAAAGGTTTTTTTGAAGGAATAGGTCATTGGACGAAATCATAAGGGAGTTTATAAATGGCTTTGTTCCCTCTATGAGACCCTTTGGGTTTCTTGTTGCTCCTTTTAGGTATTCCTAGAAAGCATCAAAAATTCAGAAGAGGGCTTTCTGGTCCACGACAGTCATATCACAGAAAGATGCATGCCAGAGTATATCTTCAGTGAGAAGTATGAAGAACATTTTAAAAGGGAGAGATGAATTTTAAGAGGATTCATTAATATTTGCTTTTGCATTGAATGCTTCCCACAATCTTCTCTAAGCCTTTTCAACACAAAAATCTGTGCAGAATTCAAGCTTTATTTTTGCCCTGCAACTCACCTTTAAGCTTGCTATCATCTATGAAATTGGGAGGGTTAATTATTTAATGCTTAGATGTTTTGAAGATAAAAAATACCAGACGGGCAGTATCTACTACTATTACTACAGCCACAGTAAGGTTTAAAATAGCTAAGAAATGTTCCTAACTGGAGTTTTAATTTATAGTTTTAGTAAGACTTTTAACTTTCTTGGGACATTTTTGCTGCACAGCTTTTATGTCCTGAACATCACCTGAACTGGAATAATTTAATTAAGTAGGAGAACCTAGAAATAGTTAATTTGATTCATCTGTATTAGGACATAATTTTCCACATAGAATTGTAATGCAGTTCTTTTTTTTTGCTAATTATGCCATTTTAGTTTTATTATTTCTTATTTTATAAGTTGTCATTTACTTTTAGACATATTTATCAATACTAACCTAATTCAAATTTGATGAAGTACGCTGTAAAATGACCTTTGCTTTAAGGCTGCAATCTCTGCAGAAAACTGTTTCTGGTAAAGATACATGGTTGGTGTGGGTATACTTATGCCCAGAAGAGCTCCACAACACATTGGCTTTTCTTCTTTTCCAGGTAGCTATAGATTTCACTGCATCAAATGGTGATCCTCGGAACAGCTGCTCACTGCACTACATCCACCCCTATCAACCCAATGAGTACTTGAAAGCATTGGTAGCTGTTGGGGAGATTTGCCAAGACTATGACAGGTAAATAACCACATTTGGTAAAGTGTTTTCACAGTGTGAAATCAATGACTGCCTGCTGCCGGCTGCAGTAGCTCCATGTTTAGTCACTTAAGAGAAATGAGTGCACGTCAGAAAGATTAGCGTACCTTAACAGGCTTTTGACAGTGACAGTGGGTTTAGATCAGATTCATGGTAATGAAAGGCCTGGTTCTTGGCTGTTTGGCAGATATGTGTGTTAAGTTTCAGATTTGTATTCACGTGCCAAAATTGCATGTTTGAGTGGATTTCTCATTTGTGTTAAACCTGAAGCCTGTTTTGCAGATGCTGATAGCATCCTTTCTGATACACTTGGGAGTCTGGTTCTGTCCCATCTTACAGAAAAGTGTTCCTGAGATTTTGTGGTTGAAACTGAATTTGTAGTTGCCTAAACTGCTTAGTGGCCGTGTCTGTTGTTAGAAGTAAATGTGTGGTCTTTTTCAGTGTTCTCCTGGCCTGTTGAATATTACAGTCTCTTCTAAAATAAATATTAAAAGATAGTAATAATGTGTGCATACAACGTGCCTTTAAATAAATAAACAAATTCAAGTAACTGCGCCAAATATGCTTTGATTACATTATGTACTTCTGTTGCTTTCAAATAAGCTGCCTGCTTCTATCAAATTAATTGCCCATTATTAATCTAATTACCAAGTGCATTTCCTTTAAATGTTCTTTCTTTCTTGGTGAGGCATAGTGTCTTACACAATTATTCTTTCTAACCTTTGCACATGTAAGAGACATCCACCCACCACTTTGCCATATGTAAATACCAGATCTCAAAAAAACAATGGTATTTCCAGTCAAATTTGAATTATACTTTCTGTATAAAATGTGGAGTGACTTAATACTGTGGTTTGCATGTTACATGTCGCATATACCAATTAGCCTGCTCAGAGGCACTTCCATCTGCATGGTAATGAAATCTCTTCTCAAAGAATAATGAGGAAAATACTGCCCTGATACAATTTCTGTAAGAATTTGATGGTCAAACTTAGTCAATGAGTCTGAGAAAATTAATTTTTATTGTAAATGAGCTGATAATTCCTTAGTGATTATCCAGTAATTTAATAATTACCAGCAATTATTTAGTGGGTAAATATGCTTCGAAATAGGGAAAGGAATAAAAAGGGCTGGTTTATGCACACATATTTTTTTATTTTATCACTTAAGGTGTATTTTTTAGGACAATGAAATAGTTAACTGGCACAGGCCCTCCTGTATGGAGATATTAATCCCAAATCAGGATTATCCTCTCAATATAGCATATTCCAATCAGTACAAAAAATAATGGCCAGTCATTTTTTAAATGCAATCATCAGCATCATTCAGTTCTATTGTACTGCAGAAAATGCCTATTGATGCTAATCAGTACAACTAAGGTCGTATGAGCTACGGACTGGGGCTGAACAAAAGCCAGAATTTCTTTTCCCAGGGAAACGTCACCTTTCTGGCATGTGTTTGACCTATACACGTTCTCAAGTTGTGACACTATACATACATTCCCATGGGCAAGTTGATTCAACATGGTCAATGCTTTCTGATCAAAATGTCAAGTGAGGACCCTTTCTTTATACTTGCACATTTTGAATCCAGCAAACTGGAAATGAAAACTTTTAATTTCTCTAAAGAAGAAAAGGAATTACAAGGAGCAAACCTTCGCACAAAATAATCTACAGGTTCTATGTAGGAGTTCTTCTTGTGTTTAGGTGCAGCCTTGAGATGTATGAGCATATACGACCTATAAAGCAAATCTTCTGTATATACACTTTAAAAAAAAGAGTTTCAAATTCAGTTAAAAATCTGAAATGTGGCACAGATCCATAACTCGTCCAGCGAGCTCAGTTGTGCTTCAAATACTGGAGCAGGATTTCTGTTTCCAGGTTAAGATCAGCCAGAAGTGAAAAGAAAGGGAACTACTGAATCTAAGGGCTGTTTAGAGCCAGTGTCATCATTTGCATAGGGGCATGTCTTTAGTAAGATTAAAGTATGAGCCCACAAAGATGGCAGGGCTCTTACCTGAAGTTTTATAGTTTGTACCCATCAATTACCTCAGATAGGAAGAACTGGCTGATTTCAATCCAAACCAAGGAAAATGGAGTGGCTTTCCTCGGGTCTCAGGATTAATGTTTTTACATCAAATGAAAGAATAGTTGGAATAAAGTAAAATCTGTTGTGTGCAATGGTTTTTTTGCATTCCAATAGCACAAATGTTGAATGCTAAGTAGTTTTGCTACACTTACATACCAAAAGACTGCTTTTTTATATTGGTAAAAAAAAAAAAAAAAAAAGCCTATGTCTATTACTTAAAATACTTCTGTAATTAGAAACATTCAAATTTATTTGTAATTTGGGAGGAATTGGATTGGCAAGTAATATATGGAGAGTCTACACTCAAAATCCAAAATTTTCTTTTATATACTCTAGTTAATTCTGTCGATCAAGCCATATGTTCTCATAATCTAGGTTTCTGTACATATCAGCCTAACATAATGTATCCCTAAGTAATTAATGCTCCAAAATAAGTGCTGCCTCACATCCCTTGATACAGTGGAATAATCCCTGCTCATCCAAAAGCCCGTTTATCTGTATGGTTCAGCGACTCCTGAAACAGTTAAATGAATAGCGCCATTCTGCATAGTTAAGCATGAAAGAATAAGATTCATTCTTTCATCAGCAATATTCAGAGAAAGAGAAATAGACTTTGATTATTATCCTGATTGTAGAAATGCTGCAGTCCTGTAGGAATAGGCCAATCTGATAATGGTATGGGAAATGGAAGAGCTGTTCACCTGCACAAAAGGCTTAATACTTTATCTATATGGTGGAATTGTTTCAGGCTATAATAACATTTGTTATAAGAGAGAAGATGAAGTTTGAATGTCATATAATCAGTGGCTAAGCAACAGCAGCAATGGACCATAAAGGAAGGAGAAACATTCATTAGTTTTAAGGAATTAGGCTCTAAAATGTAGTTAGAAATACTGGAAAGGGAAAAACACATTAAAAACTTATTATTGAAAATATTTGGTAAAATAAGCAGACAGCTCCATGGAGAAGAATTTATTTTAAGATAAATGACTCAAGAATGTTTAAAGATGACCTCATGAAGCAATAAGTGAGAAATATATATTTCCATTTAAACATTTTCACAAGCTTTCTTTTATATTAAGAATTATATCACTGGTATAATTTTACCTTGAAATTGAGCAAGTCTACTCCACCTTTTGTAACATAGAGAAACAGATGAAAATGGTGAAAAACCATGGGGCACTGAAGTGTCTAATACTAAAAGGAGCTGCTTCTGTATCGTTCCATATTTATTCTTTACCTCAGTAATTTCAATATTTTGAGTTCTCTGGATCAGAAGTCAAATCAAGTGCTTTCTGACGACCAGCAATATCAGCCTAGCCAGGATCCTGAAAAATCAGTTGATCACTACCAAATGTGCGTATATTCCCTCTACACACTTTGAACAATGAGTTAGCAAGTGTACTTGGGGCAGCTGGGGTTATACCTGGCTCTCTGTGCACTATGGCTGGCTTAGGACTTCTAACCGTCACCAACTCTGAACAGCGGTTTTGGCCACCCTTTTGTTTTGGAGCCTGGTGGAGACGCCTTCAAGAGAATGCTATTTTCAAAGGATAGATGGCAGGTGTCTTTGCTGGTTGAATACCCAGATATGAGGAAAGACAAACTCATTCATCARTTGAAATACCAGACCTGTGAACCAGAATCTTAGAAAAGCCATGAAACTCTGTAAGTTATACAGTAGTAATTTTGAATGTGTCCTGTTCTCCATGGCAACTGTTCCCCAAATACTTTTCATTTATATCACAAAACTGCCCCCTGCTCAGCATGGAACAAGACTCCTTTGTAAGCCAGAGAAACCTATGGCTAAACCGGGGAATCAGGGAACGTTTCCCTTCCCCTGTGTCACAGCGTAACGTCTGGCCACGTCTGGACTGCAAGTCAGGACCTGACCTACCTCTTCTCCCTTCCCCTTCACACATCCTGGCTTCCATCAAAAGGAAACAGAGGCAGGTGGTGTCCAGGGAGGAGCTCCCGTGCTCTGCAGGAGGATGTACCGKCTGAGTAACGGCGGGGAGGCAGCGCCTGCGAGCTGCACAGCGCAACACAGCTGCCTTGTGTAGGCGAGAAACAGCACCCAAATAGTACTGGGATGTGCCCTCAGCACATATACGTGCACACTGACAAGCCTGTTTCCATTATTATAATCTGGAAACATCTGTGAAAACTAGTATCTATAGATAAAACAAGTACTTTTCCCAAGATAGGTGCAGGTGTGCTGTGAATCTTGAATCTCTCACGTAAGCACCTAGAGCTATCTACCTAGACACACACACATATATATGTATATACAACTGGACTTTTACTCGTGTGTGTATAAATATATAGGTATGCATATAATATATAGGTATTATATATACTTATATATGTATAATATGTATGGTTAACACTTAACCATGCAGTAAAAAAATGGATTTATCTTTTATACTGTTTTATAGCTTCCCTCTCTGCAGAGCAAACCAATAAGTCACAATAACAAGAGTGTACACAGTTTATTAAAATGGCTGGTCCTTTGATCTTAATGATTTGTTTTACCAAAGCTGGAATACAACCAGCTAGCCATGAGTGTAGCTCATCTTTCATTCTGCAGTGATTGCTGTCTCTGGCAAAAGAAAAAGGGCTGGAATGGGACTGTAAATAGCTTGTTGGTAACGATAAAATGCTGTTACATGCACACAATGCTAAAGGCTGAAATACTTCCTAAATGATCTTACATTATTACAGGTTTTAATGATGATATTGTGAGTGAAGCCCTTGGCAGGACTTGCAAATCTGCTCCTCGGTTTGAAATCTGATTTCTGCAGTTAGTAGCTTTCCTTTCTCTTCTGCTTATTAAGAATCTCATTATATTACATTAAATATTTATCTTTGCGTTAAAACCTCTGTTCTGATTCAGCAAGACACTACAGCTTATTATCTAATCCCATTGAATTCAGTTTGACTCAAGCAAACACTGAAGTATTATGCAAAATATAGATGGCACTAAGATGGAGTTAAGAGTCTTACTGAATTTGAACTTTATTGTTAATTGTTCGCCCCACACCCAAATGTTCAGTGCCTCCCATATACCTGGATGATCTTTATGATTAATTTTTACACATAGTTTTATATTTGTGCCTACATTCAGAGTTTTTCACTGGATTAATAAAAAGTGCTCACAAACATGTGTGAGAATCAGCTTTTGTGTGGTCAGATCAATACTCATACCTTGAAAAAGACAAAGGTTAGATGTATTTTATCAAATACTTTTAAGTATTTGTTGCATTGGATATTTGTGGAACTTCCCATTCTTGATGGGCCATCCCTGTTCTGATCTACACACTCAACTCATGATTCCATGTGTTTGATCACATAATTTTGTAAAATGATGTCATAAAATTGGTCTTCATTTTATTTGTATTCAAAATCTATTTCAAAAAATAGTTCTGAATTGTTTTAAATCTCTATGTCTGTTTATTCACTCTTAAAGATACTGCAGATTTTTTTTTATTTCCAAGAGCCCTTGAAACACACGGAAGATAAATTCCATCTGTTTCCTGACACTAATGTCCTTTTTCATTTAGGCAAATAGCCTCCTTAACTCTAAATATTCAAGTAGCTCCTTAAAACTGGCGTTCACAGTGAGATCATATGTTAACAAATAAACTGCTTGTGTAAAACGCACTTGTCTAGCAACCTCCCCAAAGGCCACTAATGAGCAAAGAGTACATTATTCCCGCAAAGTGCAGAAATTATTTATGTATAGACCTCTGTAAAATACTTGAGTGAAAATTTAAAAACTGGGCCAGATTCCACAACAGATACGAAAGTTCTGAAGTCAATCTGAGTTTCAACATTAGCTTCTGCAATCGATGAATTGCAGCAGTAGCTGACTAGATGCAAAAATTCCTCTTTATGATTTCTTCTTCAGTATTTTAGGCCTGAGCAAGTGCATTCACTCTGATTGAAAATCGTATACAAAACCTTCCTTCCCTCATGCAATAAAGTGCACTTGAAAATTAAGAAGGGAAAAAATTAAAGGAGAAAATAAAAAGACCAGGGTTCCCARTCCAGCACATCCCTTTCACTGTAGATCTAAGAAGGGAAAAAACTAAGTCAGATGAAAGGTCCATCTGTCCCAGAAGCACATTTCCTGAGGTACCCAGCAGAGGGCAGTTAGGGAGGAGAAAGAGGACAAGGTATGTATAATGCAGTACGTGTTATGGAAGCCATACATAAATCAGTGCGATTGGTCCCAAATACAAAGATCAGYGCATACTTAAATGCTGTGTTTTGGATTGAGGCTCTAAGTGGAAAGGAGATCCCAGAGTTTACACCTTGCAGTGTGCTTTATTAATCAGAGCCTCATCCCTAAGAATTACTTAATAGGTCATTCATCCTGAAGCTATGTCTGGGTTTGTGGATGAAGACTCAGAGAGTTACCTTGGCTGGAGGGATCTGAATTAAATACCTTGAGGTAATTTTGCCTGACACAAGGAGAAAAGCAGAAACTCGCTTTGGTTGAGATAGTAGTATAATAGTAGTTCATTAAAACTGGAGCGAAAGAATGATGCCTAGAATAAGTGGCACTATATGCGACATTAAATATTTCATGAAATCCCTACGTAGAGCTATAGATGTTAAAATTTAATCTACCCATGCAGATCAATAAATAAAAACGTGCTTAATTATTAAGCATCTCTCTTTATCGCTTTAATTACAGAAACAACCTTTCTTGAGGCTGTTAAGCAAAAAACCTGATTAGCATATCTAAACAAGTTTAAAAACCATGAGGGAAAAGACATGAATCTTTTTATTTAGTGCTTTAATAGGACCAAATTTGCATAGACGTACAACAGAAGAAAAATAGAAAAACCGTAACCTATACAGACAAACTTGTAGCTTATGTTTATCAATAAGCTCAGGTGTGGGTAAACATGTTCTGAAGTGTTTGGATAACCCAGGACTAGAACTGCATTGGGAAAAAGGAATTGCTAATACTTCTAATCACCAAACTGGATTGAAAATCCTTGGATTTAAGTGTTGAGGACCTAGGCTGGCACAATTACATAATATATATGTACACATATTTAGTATTTGCCTTTGCAGAACCTGTATTTGCCACACAGGGGTTTCTACAATCACCACTTTTTATCCCGAGAATCATTACAGGAGAATTAGTCTAGTACAACAACTGTATTAGGAAGATGACTTCATAACAGTTTCTTTTGTATGTGTACATACATACATACACACTTACACACACATGTGTGTATATAGCTGTATATATACGTGTATATATATGTATATATCTGCAGGGCCTTTATCTGGGTGGATACTTCAATTCTTAGAGCTCTGCCTTTTCCCTTACCAAGTTTTCATCTTTGTGTCTTCTTTATGCTGCCTCTTCTTCCAGGAACTCGGTTCCTATGTCAGTGTTATCAGTCACAAGCAGTCCCTTCCAAGTTTCTCAGCAAAACCACTGCTTCCTCAGCGTGCTTTTCAGAGACCTCTGCTGCATTCTGTCAGCTGGTAGATACATCAAAATCTGAACCTTCTGCATGGCTTTTCTATGCGGTCTTTACTATTTCTCAATTCAGCTTGAAATCTCCTCTGAGGAAGAGCTTTGTTCTGTGCAGTAGTTGACAGTTCTCCGGGACTGTGCAGACTGGTACCGCTGGGATTTCTCTGTCAGCATTTCTTTCTGAAGAGAATGACTTGAAGTATAAAACCCTACAAACTTTATGTGAAATTGCGTACCACCTACTGCTGTAGAGACTAGACATCTGTGTAATTAAATAAGTATTAATAAGTAAATAAACATAAATAAAGGAGATGATAGCAATTTATCTGATGCCATCTGATACTGATCTGGTACACCTTTACTCAACGCAACCTTTCCACGATTTCAGAAGCATGAATTTCCTCCTTGCATTGTTAAGGATATAACTATTCTAGTCACCCACTCCATTATATTAGCATATAGCTGAGAAGCAAATTATTCCCATTTGGAAACCCATCTGTGGATAAATGGACACCATGTTCTAAATCTTCTCATGCAAGTTTCCTCCTTCACARCAAGTGGACGCTTTTTGCCTGAGTCAACCTTAACAGGACGTTTGTAAGTCAGTTGCTCTCCGTTAAAGCTAGGCAATTCTTGTGAATTAGGTTCCATTTACTATCTTACTATTCCCTCCAAATTATTGTGAAATTAACCTTGGTCAGAGATTCCAAATCAGCAGACGAACAGAGGGTAGTAGCCCATTTTCCCCTGCATATTCAGTGATGCCTAGCTGAATGTTTAGTCATCAGTATATTTCACTTACAATTTTGCTCTAACTTGTTTTGATAGTGTTCTTCATTTTGACTTAATGTCATTTTGATTTTGGTAAAATTACATCAACAGCTCATTTGGTCACATTAAATCACAATATCATCTCTATAATGGTTTTATCCTGCTCATCCTAGAAAGCTCATTTGTATCTTGAGAGAATTTGATGAGAAATTCCTCTCCCAGCACCTCCCTGCATACATATGCCAACGCAGCCCTGTATTCCCCTCTTCCCAGCATGCCCCTTATAGATAGATATTTTCTGATAGAAAATTGTTGCAGAGGAAGGTCTCTGACCAACCCTTTCCGCTGTAATTTGTAAAAAAAGGACAAAATTATGTGCATATGTAGCAAAGCTTTTGTTCTTGTGGTTGCTTAGTGCAGTACACCCTGAAACTTGAAAGTTGCACTTGTGTTTCAAGAGGGCAAACTGTTCGGTTTGGGCTTCTGCACGATCTGCACCTTACATGATGGAATTCAGCCTGCTGCCTGAAGTGTCCTCTTTAAGTCATGTCAAATTTTAAACATCTGAGATTACAGTCTGTGTGAGAATGACCTTTTCAGTGATGGTACAGTTTTCCATTTATGATCCCACAGATATGCCAATTCACTATAGAGTTAAGGTTTTGGAAGGTACAGGGCCATATTTGCAACCACTTAAAATACATAGGACTGTCTGGAAACTGCCTGGTTTTGGAAGTTAAATATAACTTGCTGTAGCCTCTTGCAGCATCCCCTTCCCTAGTTTATTCCCAGTTACAAAGTCCCATTTCTTTTTCAAGATACATTTTACTGAATTGGGTCATTCATGTAGGTATAAATCAGGTCATTGCAATTTATTTGTCATCTTGCAGGGAAGCTTGACATTTTGTCTCACCTTCCTGAGTATGCCATTTTATTAGGCTATCCTTCTAGCAAGGGATACATCTTGCTGCCATTTCATTTTGCTTAACCTATTCCTCCCTCAAGCTCTGATGAATTTTTTTTTGTGGGTATTTACTTTTCCCCAGTCTAGGAATTTCTGAGTTCACTTGACATTTTTACCCTGCAGACCTTCTTCTGCAATTCTTTTAATGTTAACAAGGGGAAGTTTAAATCCATTCTACCTGGATTTGGCTTTGTTAGTTATTTCATGAGTTGATGCCTTTCGGTGATCCGCTTCAGGGAATTTGTATTCCCCTTCTTCATTAAATATTTCCCTCGCAGGTGAGACAGGCATTCCCTCATATTCTTGAAACCCAATTACATGACAGTATCTATTTCTCAGTATTCAGCAGATTCTAGCTCCCCTAAGGTGACTAAGAGCTGTAATTAAAGATAGCAAGTGAATTTTAATGTCAGGATTTTGCACATGATTGTGTAGCGTGTCTGTTTGTGACAGACCAAACAATGTAGCTGTTGCAATGATTTACCACTGATTTGCATGCTCCCAGCTCTCTTTTGTGACTGAGATGTATGATAATCAGTTCATTCTTGCTGCTCCGTTAAATATGGTGAATGGAGTCAAATCCAGTTGGCGGCYGGTCACGAGTGGTGTTCCCCAGGGYTCAGTTTTGGGGCCCGTCTTGTTTAACATCTTTATCAATGATCTGGATGAGGGGATCGAGTGCACCCTCAGTAAGTTCGCGGATGACACCAAGCTGGGCGGGAGTGTTGATCTGCCTGAGGGTAGGAAGGCTCTGCAGAGGGATCTGGACAGGCTGGATCAATGGGCCGAGGCCAATTGTATGAGGGTCAACAAGGCCAAGTGCCGGGTCCTGCACAACCCTGGGCAACGCTGCAGGCTTGGGGAAGAGTGGCTGGAAAGCTGCCCGGCGGAAAAGGACCTGGAGGTGCTGGTTGACAGCTGGCTAAATATGAGCCGGCAGTGTGCCCAGGTGGCCAAGAAGGCCAACAGCATCCTGGCCTGTGTCAGGAATAGTGTGGCCAGCAGGAGTAGGGAGGTGATCGTGCCCCTGTACTCGGCACTGGTGAGGCCGCACCTCGAATACTGTGTTCAGTTTTGGGCCCCTCACTACARGAAGGACATTGAGGTGCTGGAGTGTGTCCAGAGAAGGGCGACGAGACTGGTGAAGGGTCTGGAGCGCAGGTCTTATGAGGAGCGGCTGAGGGAGCTGGGGTTGTTTAGCCTGGAGAAGAGGAGGCTGAGGGGAGACCTTATCGCTCTCTACAACTACCTGAAAGGAGGTTGGAGCGAGATGGGTGTTGGTCTCTTCTCCCAAGTAACAAGGGATAGGACAAGAGGAAATGGCCTCAAGTTGTGCCAGGGGAGGTTTAGATGGGACATTAGGAAAAATTTCTTCACCGAAAGGGTTGTCAAGCATTGGAACAGGCTGCCCAGGGAAGTGGTGGAGTCACCATCACTGGAGGCGTTCAAAAAACGTGTAGATGTGGCACTTCGAGACATGGTTTAGTGGGCATAGTGGTGTTGGGTCGACGGTTGGACCTGATGATCTTAGAGGTCTTTTCCAACTTAATGATTCTATGATTCTATGATCACTGTGCATTATAGACTGGATGCCAAGCCTTGTTAGGTACAGTGCAAGTTTGATTAAACATACAGTAACCTGGCCAAAACCAGAGATGTGGTTGTAACGAACCAGGCGTAACCGCATAGTGAATATGTGGTGACAGCGCAGCAGTCCCCCAGAGATTAACATAGATTGGGGGGAGAAAACACTGCTGCTGCTGAGCTGTTGTGGTCTTTCTGACTGTGACTGGGGCAGGCTGAGAGCTGGACCACAGCCTGGCTCTACCCCCGGCCCGTCCTGGAGGAGCACTGGTGGCTGTGCAAGACTGCAAGGGGTGAAGCGGACGGGCTCTGGTCTCTTCCACTTAAATCATTTTATTTAGCCCTATTCGATCATACAGATCATGKCCTTTATTTACCTAGCTCTGCTTGCAAAGCAGGAACGGAAAATGTTTAAATATTTCAGATGATTTCTGTATTTTCTTTGGAACTGCTGCTAATCCCTGTAAGCTGTTATGATTCAGAATTTACTGGCATCAAGCCCTTCTCAGATAAGTACTAAATAATACATTCAGGAACATGATTCATTCATATGCTTTAGAAAAGAAACACTTAATTCATCTCATATTCTTCCAGTTTGCTCCCTGAACATGAAAGATTACAATTTTAATTGAGTTTAGAGATGACTCTATTTTGTTTGTGGCATTTGCTGTTTTCTTTTCTTTTCCCTTCCCTGTTCCTGTCTCTTCTCTCCCTCTTCCTCTTCCCGCACTTCCTCCCCTTCATTCTCCCCCTCCTCACATTCACAATTTTTTCAAYTGTATATGTAACTCCCCTTTTATTTTGGCAATTTGAAATTTCTTTCTAACACAGGAAAAATATCTGATTTCCTCACGGGAAAAGTATGTAGAGCAGAGCAGATCYACAGTTTATTCTTTTAAGATTGGAATTGAAAATGAAAGGCATAGTAATTGATTTGCTGCGTCCAGCATAGTACTTTAAAAATATCTCCCTGGAAATTCTGATCTGACCCAAAACCAAAATTACAAGTGACAGCTTAATATCCAGGGATTCTAGTCAGGTATATTCCTTGCAAGAATTTCAAAGGGCTGTAAATTTAAGATTCTTGGTCATTTGAAATTAAAAATGGGTTCTTAATGTTTCTTTCTCCCCATCCCATGTTTCTTTCTTTTCCCCCCATTCACCGCATCATTGGCACCGCTAGTGCTGTTATGTTGCTCTAGCATAAAGGGAGCAGGTTTCCATGCTGAGGCTCTCCAAGGTCAGTTCAGTAGCATCCATACAAATTGCTGCATTGACTTCAGGAGCTTAAAGGTAAGCACATCTATAGCTACATACCAAAGGGCTTTCATGAGCACAAGTAAAATGAGTCCCAAACAACCTGTGTAAGTGGCTAGTTAGAAGTTATCTTTCAGAATGAATAAATGGCATATGGAATGACYTAGGCCTTTTTTCCCCCTACATTTACTCCATACAATTAAGAACTTAGATTCCCAATTTAGATTTTAAGAAGCAACTAATTTTCAGAGACTGTAGTCCTGGCAGCTCTTGTTTTCCTTTCTGAATACAGGTATTGCCACACTGGTGAATATCTAGCTCTATCTCAAGCATCGTCTGTCTATGCCAGCAGCTTCAGAGGAAGTTGCAAACGACTCTCCAATGTCTGAGTAATTAATTTCACCCAGTGGAACAGTTTTATCTGAATTCTCCTCCTTGTTACTAGGAATAGCAAATCCTCATAATAAAGCTGAAGTGCAGGTTTCAATGATACTACATGTCAGAGGGCACCAGTGGTTAACRAGACAAGATTTTGAAATGTTCTTTATTTTGTCTCCTTATCTTTATTATAAACTCATTTCTTACCTTCCAGTAACACTAGGCTTCCTAGTGAAACAGAAAAAGGTATCATTACCTGTATCACTTTTACTAATTTACAAAACCTTACTGTTTCCACTATTCATCTCTTTCCTGTCTGTGYAGTACAGCTCACTGAAATCTCTCTCCTCTCTGCCTCTATGAATGTATTGATTTGTCATTGCACTTCCTCTGTTTCCACTAGATAGATAGCTGGAAGGATGGGTGACTAAAACTGAGCAGTGTTCCAAAAGGATAATATGGATATTTTCAGAATTTATTTTCTGCTATGCATTATGTTATAGTTGAGGTTACTGAGGGACTTTTCTCTAACTGGTTGTATTTCTGTTCAGAAGACTGCGGTCTTGGAGTCCTGACAATTCCTTTCTGTGTGCATTAATTTACATTTACCAATTGAACAGTGAACCTGAACCCTCTCCCTGATTTTACCTTTAGGGTATAAACTAGATCTGCTCAGTCTTTGGTATCTTTCAGTAATATACGCCTGTTTTGACTGGAAAAAGTAGTAGAAGCCATATGTATGCTTGCATGACTGCTCATGGCCCTTATATAACCACATATAAAAGTCAAAGTCCARTGCTTTTGCTTTTTTGATCTTCAAGTACTTCAGCTTTTTGAAAATTATGCCAAGTTTTAATTTTCAAGGGAACCTATGTGAAACGAAGAACAATATAAAATGAGAAGTAGACATGACAGAGTAATTTTGTAAAGATTCTGCCAAGCCACRATCCTCTTTTTCTTACTTGATTTTGTAAATTTCAGGTTTTATGGAATCAGCTCGGTTTTCCACTTCTGTGCTTCTCTCCTGTCCCTTTAGCAATCTGTCCCCAGCAGGACAGTGCAGGCAGTTTCCCTGCAYGTGCCAAGGACCCTGTGGCTAGGTTTAAACAAAACAAGTCAAAGATCCTGACGTGGCYGGAGGCCAAGGACATGACACTGCCCATGTCCTTGCATCTCAGCTTTCTTCTTCCCAACACAAACTGGTGATGCCCAAACTGCCATTTGGGAGCAGTCTCAAGCACAGCTGTCCCCAGCGCTGTGCCGGGGCAGTCTCTGGGGGCTGCTGGTTGGCAGGAGCCAGCACTGTGCCAGGGGGAGAGCTAACAGACCATGTCTATGGCCATGTCCCAGTGCTTCAGCCAGGGTCCCAGGCCTATTTCCTGGTATAAATGAAGCCCAAACGCCTGAGCAAGCAACACAAAGGAAAAGTTCTCACTTTTCTTCTTTTGAGTGATTTTAAATTACAAAGGAAGAAAAGTCATTAAAGCAGATCCCTTTCCTACTGAAATGCCAGGTTAGGAAACAGGGCTGGAGTCTCTGATGCCTGCAATTCACCCTTGAGGCAGGAGGAAACCTTCTTTTCATTTTCTGACTGTAGTTTCAGTTTCTGGATGGCCTAACCCTTGACATAGCTTCCAGAAGCTGGGAGGCTGCTCTGCTTTCTGCTGCAAGCTGCCGTGATAGCCCTGGGTCTGGCAGAGCAGCTCTATCACGCCTCTATACCATAAGGGATTGTCCTGGAAGCGAGAGAGTCCTTGGCTGCCCTTCTGGGTCACTTTTTCCCTGCTGTGTCTCAGTAGTGCAGGATAAGCAGAATAAGGGCAGCAGGCTCAGCTGCTGGGTTTTTTCTCATATGACAAAATGAGGGGTGGATGGAAAGACTAGAGAGGGTTACTTCATAAAATATCACTAAGCCATTGAACTGCATACTTACTGAAGAGTGAGACCTTTATATTAGCTAAACACCTTGTTCTGTGTGATAGGAGGAAGAATATTGCTTACATTAAGATTTTATTTTATTCTGAAAGCTGTCAGCCACAAATTTTGAGGTGTGGTCAGGGTATAACATGATTATCTTTTTTATGCAAGGGATGTCATGAGTGATAATCAAAAGGTTCCTTCTTACCTTAAAGATCAAGTTCCAGGAGCACACAAAAGTTAGTTTCTTGGTCCCAGCAACTTGAATCAGAATACCAGAGGTGTGTACCTAAATTCTGGAAAATGAGGAGCTTCCTAAGGAGAGTGTGGAGCTATTCTGAGTGAGGCAAGAGAAAGTACTAAGCACAGGAGTAGACCCCAGGATACCCCTCCTCTCTGGAGTTCATGCACTTCCCTTTAAAAAGCAGCCACGTGGAATCCCATCTTGAGGGTGTACATGATCAAGCTTTACTCTTTCACGAGGCAATTGTAGCAGTAACTAGCACTTGCTCAAGAAGGAGATAYGGGAGATTTAGACATAAAGGCAGGTGTCCTGACTGTGGTGGTAAGGTGTTCTGGGTGCAGAATAACAGTGGGGACTGTGCCACTGTGTGACTGGGAACGTGGGAGTCTCGCCACCAGAAGGAGAATCCAGGTTGCTGGAGGTATCACTTAGTGCTGTCTCTGAATTGCTGCAGAACAGAAGATGGAGCTGCAGATACGAGAGTGCCTACACTTGTTTACACTCAAGAAACATTGCAGTACAAATGCAGGCATTGTATGGGTTTAGGCATCTCCCAGGTTGGGTAATTGCTGCCAACATCAGCTTKTTGGATTGCTTTATTGAACTTAGACACTTACGTTCTGCCTAAGTAAAATTCTTTCTTAGTCTTTGTTTGCTCTTGCCCAAAATCAATTAACTTGCAGGTCCACAGGGTTTGATTTTCTAATCCAACCATGCTTAATCATTGATGTAAAACAAGATTTTTTTCTCCCCTCAGATTCTTTTCTAATGGCTTCTTATTTCTTGCCCTCTAAGTGTGCGCCTGAATTCTCTGCATCTACTTATAAGGGCTTCCCCGCTTCCAGGAGTGTTCCATCAAAGAGAAGGCTATCAGCAGGTGGTTAGCATCAAATGTCAGCAGCTACTTCGTTTCTGACATCTCTTGAAAAAAATGTTTCATTACCATGCAAATGATGTTAGTCTTCCTTTCCAAGATCTATTGTCACACAGCGTAACATATGGTACACAGAATTGTGCTCCCAAGATTTATGTGGCAACTACATTTTGTAGCAGAACAACAATTGTGAGAGCTAAGCCATCAGATGACAGTCATCACTGTTTCCCAATGAGCTGGTGAATATTTCTGTATCTAATGGTTACTCTAACTTTGGGGGGGGAGAGGGGCTTATTTCTGCTTTCTTTTAAACTCTTCCATTTTTCTTTAGCTTGTATTTAGAAATATCATGGTGCTTGTTACAGCCTATGCCAGACAGAATAGCCCAGCAGCTTTAATGGGTGCTATTATCTTTCTTGAGTATGTCTGGGAAGTGAATTATTCAGTTGATACTTGGAGTGGCAATGTCTTGAACTACACAAAGAAAATTGAAGCTGCTGGCCTCTCTTAGCAATTTTTGAAAGTAGCAATTTTTGAAAGTGCCAATAATGGTAGTAGGAACTCAGCTTTTCCAAGGGCCCTGAAACCCTGTAAGCAGAACAGCATAAACCTATGAGGTGTTTGATTCATTAGAGCACTGGAGTACAGTTCAGTGACTTCAGCAGGGCTTCAGGATGTGTTTAGAGTTAAGCATATGTTTGGGTGAATTGTTAATCTCAAGTGTGTGATCAAGTGCTTTGCTGACTCAGGGACGAGACATTCCTTACAGCTTGTTGTTTTCCACTTTGCCATCTGGGAAGAGGCAGCTTGACAGCACGTGGGCTGTGTGAGACATTATTGCATTTCTGAAAGGGTATTAACAGCCTTGAAGTTTCCAGGTTCTCTGAATCAGGAATTTTTGTCTCTACAGAACTAATTCAGGTAGAACAACCTCACTGTACTGTTTGAAAGCCAACTGACCATGCCACGGCATTTGCTATGTTATCAGTCAACCTATGCCTAATTAAAGTAATCTCATGTTTTAGTGGAACTACTAAAGATGCAGGTAGAAAGCTTTACAGAACCTGCAGTTTGRGCGTGTGAAATTGCCCCTTTTGGATATTTTAGGAAGTCTCTTTTGCACCTGGACAACTGTAAGAACCCAAACTTGCAAACACTGTTAATTACAGAGTCATCTCTTCACTACATCCATTTTCTAAGCTGGGGGAGCACATCCATATTTATATGAAAAAATGTTGTTACAGGCTGTTAAGACAACTCATCCTCATGCTGCAGCCAGGTAGTGCAAAAGAGTGGGTAATACAGACCTGTTATTGCATTTGTGGGAGAAGTGCAAGATATCTTGATCCCTCGGTATTCTCCAAGTTATTGTAACTTCCCAAAAGTACTAGGGGTTCACCTGAAAAATCTCCCATATCACTCCCCCATCTGGTCAGCACACACCCCTGCTTCTCTAATCCGATACTCTTCCAGTCTGCCCTGTAACACTCTTGACCTCAAAGCCATTTCTGTACTGTTGTGCTGCTTTGCATTTTTGATGAATGCTTACAGAAGAATAAATGTTTATTGTAACAAAATGCATTTCTCTGTAGGAACTCTTCTTTTTTTTTATTCTTTTCCAGTGACAAAATGTTCCCAGCCTTTGGATTTGGAGCAAGGATACCCCCAGAATACAAAGTAGGTGCATAATGACATTTTCTAGTTTCCTTGGTTTATGAGGCACAAAATAAGGGAGAAATGGTTCAGTGCAGGGCAGGGGCTAGGGGGAGAAGCTCCTACTGCTTGGTTTCTTTCATCTGGCTTTCTCACCCAGTGATACCTCACTGAAACCAGAAATCAAGTCTAGACTTAAAATAGTTGTGTTACACCCAAAATATTTAATGGTATTGGCAAAGTTTTGTTAATGGATGCTAGTCTAGTAAGAGGAGAACTGATTTTTTGAACAACACTTGCCAAGCACATTTTGAAGCTTTACAAGCCCTGGTTCGACAGAATCCATTTTTGGAAGATGTGGTTCAGTGAGCAGCCTAGTGTCCATGCTTTATGATGAAGACATTTAACATCCTCCTGAAAATGAAGACTTCAGAAGAGTTTTGCTTTGTGGCAAATTTCTGGGTCATGGTGGACATCGTCAATACCAGGAAGAGAAATATAAGAGCATGTATCCATGCTGGAGAGAAGTGGTATTTATAAACAAAGCAAAATGAGAGTGATCCACAGTGATGGTGCAATTGTGAGCATAAATATGCAGTCTGGTAGGACTGGAGTGAAGACAATAGAGTAAAAGAAGGAGCATCCAACAGAGAAAGGCCTAAGAAGAAATAGGCAGAAATTCAAAACCTGTGTTGCACACGCAGAGGTAGTGTGGGCAAAGAGTAGTTCTGCACAAATAACTAACCAAAAACTAGCTGGGGATTCTGCAATTCAAATACTATCTGGAAAAGAACAGCATTAGACTTCTGATCATGCAGACTTTATCCAGTATCCCCATGTCCCCTGCTCTGGGTTGTGTCTCTCAGCTGTGGCTGGGGTAGGGAGGGGAACACTGGCCGGGGGGAATTTCTGTGCAGAGAGGGATCCTGTGTCACTCAGCATTGTAAAGCATGAATCAGCAGATGAAAAACATGTACCAGTATGTTCCTCATGGCTTGTAGGTTTGATACCTGCATAACAGTGGTGATGTACAGCAAATTTGATATGTGTCTTGCAAATGGGTGTCTAAGGTAAGTCAACGTATGTCTTAACAACATTGCCTTCTAAGCTAAAAAGCACTGTTGTAAAAAAGAGGACTGTGCCTGACAAGGTGTTTTGCAGCGCTCTGTTCCTGAAAAGTAACACCAGCGTTAATGCTTTCCAAAATCAGAGACAGCTTCCAGAACTTTGATACGGATTTTAATGTGGTAAATGCGCACAGAACATCTGTGTCTGTTGTGTATCTGTTCCAACTGCACCAGCTGACAGCCATCTCTGCTATATAAGGGGGAGGATTTTGGAGAATAAACATGACCACCCTCTACCACCAGACACATCAGTGAAACACAGTAGCTACTTCGCAAATGTCCATCCCTTTGCCATGAATATGTGAGTCCCTACCCACGGCTGTATAGCAGTGTTGACTGGGTGAGTTGGACTATACATCGCAAGCAGATCGCTCTTTCAAGCCCAGTGCTGGCCATCACTGACAATGCCATGTACTATTGTGATTGTCCTAAACAAAGGTACCAGCCTGGTGGTGTGCCAGGGGCTGGTTTTTCCATCATCTGCGAGGTGACCATCATTGCATGGGGGAAAACCTGCAATTCCTTCAGCTGCAGAGAGCCATCCTTATCTAAGGACTGCTTGAAGGAAGACGTTACTGTGCCAGCTGTAGGTTTTTCACTGGTTTGCTGGTGACGGCAGTAGAGTAAAATTCACGGCACAAGACTGCTTCTTTCTCAACCAAAATAATCAGCTGGTGGCATTGATGCCTCAGGTCACATGAGCATATTGGCAACTTACCAGTTTTGTTAGTCCCCAGCAACAGCCTCTTCACCTGATTATGGGAGCATATCTCAGGTGTCAGCTGAAAAACATATGTCTGGCCAGAAAGTGATTTCAGGGGGACTTTGTAACCAGATATTCCTACAATCACCAACACCAGTTGACATTCTGCTTTGGCAGAACTGGTGTTTGGATAATTTCCTGACAAGTACTCTTAAGAAAGTCAGAGACTTGCATTGAACTTAGTAGCCCATGCATGGATGAAGAGTCTTGCCCAATAGYATGAGCTGCCCTGAAGAATCTGTATGTTACTAACCTCTCAGAGCAAGAAAATGGATGAATCAGGACCTTCAGATTTTGAGAAGTTCAGGAAAAGTAAGGGTAAACTTAAGAAGATGGGGCTAGTTGCTTGTGGATTACATATGAGTGAGTAAACAAAACAAATTGCAAAGTAAATAGAGAGGCAAGTGAGGGCCAGAAAAACAACTTTAATCTCCGCTATGGAAAATTGTGACAGAAAATGACAAAGACAAAATGACATGACATCAGCTTACCAATGTAATAAAACTTTGAAGAACAGAAGAACCATGTTGTGGGGGGACTAGCCCTTCTGTGCAACAGATGGGGACAAATAATTAGCTTGGTGTCTATCATGGGAACATCCAACTGGAACTGGATTAGGAATTAACAGTCATCTGTGCTATTGTTCAGTCCCTCCCTGTGATACTCTACACAGTCCATACAAGTATCTGTCCTCTTAAACTGCATCAACACTTTTGAGTCCCTGCTTGGCTTTGGCTGCACTTCTAAATTGAAAGATGAGATAGACCCTCTAAGAGAGTGAAGAGTCAGCCTCATCATGATGCATTAATAAGTCAAGACCAATAAACCTGAAAATCCTTCAGTAATTTAGCCTACACTGGTATCATAAAGTTAATTTAAAGCCAACAATTATTAGTGTTTGATGTGGAACATAGCCAAGATGCATAGGAAACAGAGAAGAAACTGATATAATTAAAAGTAACAAAGACTGTAGAAAAAAGTGCTCCCAACTTGTCTCCCCTAACTTCTTATCTTCTGCTGCAAAAATATGGTAACACTATAGACACCACAGCAACACTGCAGATCTCGTGCTATTCAAATGATCTTTTGATGTTTTCAGTCAAAGGTACTACAAGTCATACATATCTTTTGTTTTATTAAAGGACAGCAGTGTCATAACTGTAATAATTCACATCTTCCAATTTAGGCTGAATCATTATGAGAACTTCTAAGTTCCGACCCCATCATGTGGATAAATCAGCTTTCCATTTAGAGTGTCTGCTTTCGAGCCTGCAGTCCTAATGAGATGATCTAACCTGCTCATAGCACATTGGTCTCTGCACACCAGCAGATGCTCTTTTATTTCTTCCAGTAGACAACAAATCGCTAGGGCTGTGGAAGAAATGACTCCCACTGCCAAGGGTTTCTAAGTAACCATGACAGCCTCCACACAACTTAACAACATAGATTCCTTAAAAGTCTAAATGAAAGCTGACCAACGCATGCATGGCAGTAAACAGCGAAGGAAGGTCAAAGATAAGCAGCCTGATAAAAACAGTAGGCAAAGTAAGTGGATCGAGTGGATTCAGGTCTAATTTATGTCATGCTCAGTCACAAGCTGTAGAAAAATGAGGCCTGTAACTCACTATTCAGCATGACTCAATGCTAACAATGCTATTTAGGATCAGCTGAAAGCCCCTGCTTTCAGGCTGGCCCTAAGCTCTAAATTTTTTTGCCATGGTTTCCTTGGCGCACTAGACCACATGGGAGAAAGGTGTCCATTTGTGGGGTTGTCAGACCAGTGCCTTGGCTTCATACTGTCTTGAGCTCCTGCCAATAGCCTGGGATGGGTGCTGGAGGGCAATATCCTGTCCGTTTAGTGAGATTCTAGCCTTCTCACATCCTTTTACAGGCTACAAGAAAAGCAATGATGTTTGCTATGCCAACTATTATTCCCCATGGAAAAATACACACACACMCCCATTTTACACTAGCACTTCAGAACAATGTCAGTATCTACCTCTGCAGGCTCTTCATGAATCTCTTGAGGTTGAACCCCTTTAAAATCATGTTTTCATATATGCTTTCTACAGAATTTCCATTTCAAGAGTACACCGTTATGTTACGCTGACTTTATTTTCCTCATTTCAGTTCCAAATGAAAAACTTCAGCTGTTAGCAGAAAAACAGCAGTTTCTTAGTGGCATAAGGAATCTGTGGGAGTGAAGGAAGCAAGACATGCTATATATAACATTCTTCATCAGTCTAGAGATCTTTCATCTAATATTTGGCAATACGATCTTTTTTCCCCAAGGCCTGACAAATACATCACTCTGCTCCTTGATCTAAGCAAACCTCTGAGAGCAATATTCCTCTCCTGAGTTTCTATCACACAAAACTTTGAGAACATGCCAGTTATTCCACAGCAGTGTCTCCAACCCATCACTTTTTTTTTTTGCAATGAGAATTATCTGAGAAGTCTGATGTAAAGTAAAGAGGTGGCAGATAATATGGACTCAGACATTGCTGTAGAAGGTCACAGTGAAGAGGAGGAAAGAAAGCTGAACCACACACACTAATTTCTTAGCAGGCAGAACTCAAAGGAGCTGAAAAAAACACACAGCAGCACCAAACTTACTGTTAAAATGAAAAGTTAGAATTGTGTCAGCCCCATGACAGATGTATTGCCAATAATGAAGTGTTCTTTCCTAAAGAAGAATTGCTGGCTGACACCTGAATAGGTAGGAGACAACTTGCAGTTTGTTTTAAGACAGTCCTGGTTATTTCTGCATTTTTAATAGAAGCTTCTTCACTGCTTATGCTGGGAAGAGTTGCTGGAGAGAACCTCGCTGCAGTTACAGAAACAGTACCTCATCTTTACGACCCTAACCTGACCTGTCTGGTTTGCTGGACAGGTAAGGGACTTGAAAAGTGCTGTGGCCTTTGTGATTCCCTCACGTTTCAGGAGCTTGAGGGCAAAAATATACGCAAACCTGACAAAAAAGAACCAATAGAAGGATGTGTAATGGCCCAAGGGAAAAAACAGAATTTGTCACCTTATCCACGCAACTTGGATTTAGACATGGAAACTGGGCAGCATGCTCAAAAATCAAGTACAAAGGAAAATAAATGGCCAACCTTTGCCAAGCAGAAATGTCTATAATGTGGTCTTAGCCAGAGACACAAGCTGTCCAGCTCCCAAACTATTTGATTAATGAACATTCTGAAAATAATAGCTTTTGAGCAATGGTTCTTTAAATTTGTTAATGTCTTAAGCTTTTGCAAAATATGCAGGCATTCCATATTTAATTTTCAGACTGCAGTGGCTTAATAGTGTTCAATTTATTCATAGATAAGTGCTCAACATTGTGCATCTCGGCATTTACGCTTGCATGCATCTATTGTTCATGGATTTTTGACAATTTCTATTTAAATTAGTAAGAAAGTCTTCCTAAACATGGCTGAATTTGTCAGATTGTTTGTCAAGTAGTTCCAGTACCATCACCATAGAGGTTTCTGGAAAGCTGGAGCTATTTGGGACAGGGAGGTTAATTTAAATTAGTTCAACAATCTAGAGAGGGGAAAAAAAATTACTAATTTTCAGAATTGAGGCATCCATATTCAGCTTTTGCAAAATGAATGAAAAACATGGTTTCTGAGTCAAAGCAGCTTTTTATTTAAAAAATGGAAGTTCAGTTAGAGTAAAAGGGCTTTAAAAAATGTGGAGGCCAAAACAGCGTAACATGTTTCAATGCAACTTAAATAAAATGCCTTTGCGTAGTCCAAAAGCTTTCCAGCAATTTGCTTTATGATTTTGTGGGGCTTGATTATTTGTCAGATTCCAAAGTAGGGGTTTTGTTTGTATTTTGAGGTTTCTATCTGAGACCAGACGACTTTCGATTTTAAGAAATCTCAAAAATTCTCATGAGTTAGGGAATTATCCTTTCCTTTCAGCCTTAATTAGAAACCTATTTAGCAAGGGCCATGCTATGAGGATGAATTTCATTACATCCCAACATGAGGGAAATAAGTTACCTGCTATCAAGGTGACTTTTCTACTAAAGTGGTCATAAGCATGTGGAAGTATGGTTATGATTCCTTCAAGAGTCTCATGGGTGCCATCACATTGATGGACAACTGCCTTTCTGTATGCAGGTGCTTGTCACTGTGTATGTACAGGCCATGGAGGCATTGTACAGTGATAAAAAAAGAATTACTATAATCTGCCTCAGCAAAAATATTTTAGACCATTTATTTAGTTGATGTATCCTCAGAAATGCTGTTGTAATCTACATCACGTAGTATGGTAGAGCTACTTATTTTGCTTGTTAAAAACCTTGAAGAAATTACCTGAGAAATAATATGTTCCTGGTGCAGGAAGTTCCTGGACAGCTGTGCTTTAATAATCCCATATCCATGATGGTATCTGCTAAATAATTTATCTGGAGTCCTGCAGAGGGAAAAGATTAATACATTGCCAAGTGCAAGTAAATGTCCTTAGTTGGAGGCTTTGAGTGGTGTTTGGTGCAGCAACCCAGGTAATGCCATGCTGATCACATGTAATCACCTCTGCACTCCATAATTTCTCTCTTCTTTCCCTTTATGGATTGATTTTATGGACTGATGTTAAGAGAGAGGAGGAGGGCTGAGCAGACGGTCAGATACATATTCGAAACTTAATCCAGGGTCTGTGGCACAGTCACAGTTCTGCAGGGTTGTTCCTTATCGTGAGGTTGACTTCCACCACAGACCTTCGTCTGCAGTTCTGTGCAAAGTTCTGTGTGCCAGGTACCAATGTAAAACAGCCATTCTCTGTTTGTGTGGTTTGACATATTCCAGGATTTCCTGAGTGTTAGATTGATCCCTCATACAAATGACCCTAGTAGATTGTATAAACAAGCTTGCTTCTGAACAGTGTCTTGTTATGCTTGCTCTGAGGATTCCCAGTCTTCATCACCTTAGATGCTCACAGTTTTGCTTCCTTTTCCCCATTAGCTTATCAGTTCTGGGAGTGCATGAGGGCTGTGTCATTCAGTATCAGAAAGATGCCATTTAGTATACCAGCTTTTGGTCCTCTGTCATCAGCATGGTTTGCCTTTCAGTCACAAAAGCCCTTGCACGTTTAATTAAAAAAAAAAAAAAAAAAAAAAAAAGAAGGGAGGGTCATTACCTTGCACTGTTTTGAAAACAAAAGCATTGAATATTTGATCCAAACCACCTCTTGACATGGGTGGGTTTTACACGGAGTCCTATCAGGTAGGAGCCCAAGTTCAGTAAGGCCTTCAGTACACGTCATGTGCCTGAAGTCTCTGCTGGTTTGGACCCTCTTGAATTCTGGCCACCACAGGGGAGACAGCACAGGGACAGGTTGAAGCACAGCTGGGTTTACTCACCTGAGTGGGGAATGAGTTCTGAGCATTTGGAGAAACTCTGCTTTAAAAATATCTGCCGTTGGCTTGCCTCAGGTGATGATTTCCTGTTTGTGAACCATCACTGAGCTGGTCAAAGAACTTCCCTCCTTCACATTATACTTTAATCTTGTTTAAATTGTGATATATTGTTCAGAGAGCATAGGAAACAACCAGATACATCTGCATTCATTGTGTTTCCCGTCCTGCCTTCAGGATAACACTGTTTTTGGTGAATTAGGATGACACTGTATGAGGGCCACTTGTTTTGGGAGAATAGCAGCCATTGCTCATACAGTATTATTTTTTGGATCATTGTGCACACTTACTAGACTTGGGATTTCCTTATTGGCCTGAACTGTTGTCTACATTTTTCTTTAAAAAAGGAAAAAAAAGCCTGGGTGCCATAGCTCTGAACCAGAAAAATTGTTTGTACAGTGTGATCCTGAAAGAGGTATAGCAACAAAAGCATCCAGCCCATTCTTGCATGTGGGATTAAAATACTGTATTCATAGCTCTGGAAAAGAACTGTGATACTCCTTTTGCTATAATTTCAAATGCATTTGGAATAAAGAAATAAAATCACTGAAGAGGCACGGTGTTGGAATGCCTGCAATACATAAACATGCATCACCATCCTTCTTGCTTTTGAGATGCAGTTAGGACAAAATACAGAAGGCCTGAAGGAAGAAGAAAGGCTATTGAACAACAGAAAAATCATCAGGGAGTGAAAACTCACATAACCATTCTTGACAGCTGCAATTACCTTTGGCCTGCAGCTGGTCATGAGACTGGCAGATACCAGCTGGGCAAAGTGTGCCAAGAGACGTACAGGGCAGCCAGACAGAAGGGCTCTGGAGCACCCCTGAAGCGTATCTGACAGCCCGGCTCTTCTGTGCCTGCTCAGCAAGGAACATACGTCGTGGCTTTCTGCATTATCTTCCACGGCCCAGTAGGGTAGCCTGAATGGCCCACGTAAAACCCTTTGTAAGAGGCAAYTGATGCTTGATGTAGACATAGCAAACTCCTGGCTGGGCTGAGCTGGCTGCGGACTCTTCGGTGAGTTTTTGCTTCAGTCCTTTCCCATCATGGTAGAAGTCCTGCTTTATTTAACCTCTTAGTAAGTAATGGTAGGCATCACTGTGGTGGCCAGCAAGGCCAGCATATGATGGGRAAATTCGATTTCTCTATGAGAAGCTCTCTTTGGCAGTAATTAGCCAACTTATACCACTTCGCTTTTACAGAAGCTTCTCTGTAATCACATATTTGATCTGTTGGTCTATTAGTCATGGACCAATTTCTGTGCTGTGCTGTGAAGTCATCTAAACTAGCAAATAAAACAGTGACATCCAACAAACAAATCTCTGCAAATAATCCAGGCTCCATTGTACAGGGAGTAAACAGATTGCTTTCCATATGACTAGGACTGTTGGCACTTCTGAAGGTCCTCCAGAGATCTATAAAGTCTCAAAGGTGTGTAATTGGAGTTAGCTGTATAAATGCCTTCATGCATCTGGGATGATATACCTAAATTCAATTTTGAATTATGCAAATCGCCTGCTTAACTCTCAGCCATATACACTTCTTGCAAACCAAAATATATATGTGTTGTGCATTGCAAGACAAAAGTTGGGCTTCATTCAAGACAATTGAAGACAAACAGGAGAATTAAGAGACTGAGCTGAAGAGCTGAAGAGACTGAAAGGAGTCAAGCCTTGTCAGTGATCAAACAAAGGAGCAAAAAGGAATCTGGAAAAAATGCAGGCAAGAACAAACCTTAAAACCAGAAAAGAGCATCTGACAAAAGTTTCAGTCCCAGCAGATTCGTGCTGTGGATGCAGATCTCTAAGTGACAGACAGATAGAGGAAGCCTGGAACCTGAGACTTACATTGCCTTGCATTATTTGCGCATACAGAAGTCTTGTATTATTTTCCCAAGCCACTAAAGATACAATACGTTTTACTAGAAAACTTTTTGTATTTGCAGTCATTTCTCTTAGCAAATAGCTCTGTGGTATTTTATTACAGACAAATTGAGAGAGAGAGAGAATGGGATATTCACTAAATTTGAGGAAAACCAAGTGCCTTCAGGTTTTTTCTTATTAATTTCCCCCCAGCCTAATCTAATTTCTTAACCAGCTTAGACTCGTTACATTTCTTACATTATTATTTCACAGTGGGTCTGGGTGAGTTCCCTGATCTCTTTGGAGAATAAATTCTTTTCCCAGTAATCCCATGGCCTTCAAATGAGGAACTGTTCACCCGTGGGAATGCAGGATTCAGAAGGGGGCTGAGCTTGTGCTGTCAGTGCTGTATCACAGCCTGCTTTCTCCCTCCTGCAATCTGAGATGCTGAGCCTGGGAGAGCTGGCATTTAAATCTCCTCAGCAATAGATCCCTCTTATGCGGCTGGCATTGATAGCCCAATCCTGACACCATATTTATGTGATTTCTCATGTACTTCGGTGTTTTTTCTTTGTGCTATTTTTTCTTGGTTTTGTTGTTGTTATTGACAAGTTTGATCCCAGTTTTGTTACTTTGTTTCTGCAGAGAGTTCCAGCTGGGACTGTATTTCACACTTACTGGCTGAAAGCTTGAAAGATCTCTGGTTTAACACAGAAAGAATGTAAAAGGTGTTTAACCACAAGTCCTCTTGGAATAATTTTTCTGACTACAGGCTTCTTCTCTTCTTTCCATTTATCTGCAGGTCTCTCATGATTTTGCAATCAATTTCAATGAAGACAACCCAGAATGTGCAGGTAAGACTCACATTAGGACAGACTGCTGTACTTCTGCTGTGTCCAAAATGTGCTTGTATTTTTTTATTGTATCCCCTGAGTATTGTTTAAAGTGGTTTTTTTAAGAAAGCAGCCAGGAGTTTCGAAACCTGACAGACTCCAAGCCATCAGGCTTAGCTTTAGAAACTTTAGAAAGTGTCACATTAATTTCCTGAAAAATAGGTCCCTTTGAAAGTACACCATGTTGGACATTCAGCACTTGAACTTCTCCAAATCACTAGCATTTCTGAAAACTAGAGGCGTGTTTTCTAGATTCGTTCCAGACCTTCAGCTACAGCAACATCATCGGCTGTGCAGCTCAGAAGGGCAGGACATGCAAAGGCAGGCTGTGCACCCCTGTGATCACAGACTCCCTCTGCGTAGAGCCAGTTCTTTGGCCAGACCTACAGCAACAGTAGCCTGCTGCAGGTCAGCTCAGCGACGTCCAGCACCAAAGGGTCAGGGCAGCAGCTGAGGACTGCTGTAATAGAAGGAAGCACTTTCATAACAGCGAATGCAGCAAGRGGCTGTTTTAACACAACGTGAGTTATTGGCATGTTCTAGGAACAATCACTAATCCTCAGTAGTCAGAGGCCAGATTCATGTAGCAGATTTTGCCGTATGTCTTGTATTTGTAAGTGAGGTCTGCAGTGACTGATGCTGTCTTTCTAGAACCTCCTGTCACAATTCACACATTTTGTAAAAGGTGAGAACGACAGGACAATAATCTCTAAACAGTCTAACAGGTAATCCCAGACTAACACTTTATTTGAGAGTCTTGGTCAGATGATCATTGCTGTCTAAAATCCACAGGTTGTTATTCTTCCTTATCCTTCTGCTACCTTCCAAACACTGAAATGGGTGTTTCAAAATGCTCTTCCTGTTCAAATTTTCTAGCTGCCTCTTTCAGCCCTTCTCAGGGTTATTAGTTCATGCATGGTCAGCAGAATATGTTCAGGATGAGAATTAAGATGCCAAGAAATGAAGTGAGGAAAAGAAGAGAGGACAAACAATTCAAGGGAAAGAGACATTAAAAGAATTCAGAGTTCACGCATCTTAAATGCAAGCAAGACCTCTGTTTTCGGTTCAGTGGGCATTCCTGCTTTGTTGTTGCTCTTGGATTGTTGGACTGCCCCAGCCTCTGCAGGCCATATGCTTGAAATGTAATTGGGCATAAGTCCTACAGCTGCTTGATGTGTTCACACAGCTTTTTACATTGCTTTTATGGAGTTAAAAGAAGCTGAAATTACATGTATGCATCTAGATGTGCCTGTAAACTTGTAAGGCAGCGTGAAGTTGAGATTTTAGTCACACTGAGAGTGTGGGCTTGAGGTGGGGAAGCAAAACAGAGCTCAGAATTTTGCCTGGACCATCATATTTTAAAATGTAATTAGCTTGCCTGCTTCTGAACACAGACACATTGGCGTCTATGGAGGGCCTGATCTCTTTAAAACATCTCAGTTAACAATGGTCAGTATTAGGTGATAACATATTATGCACGTAGTGTTAGAATATAGCTTTGTTTCCCAGACTAACTGCAGGACATTTCTGACCTTCTGCGTACCTCAGAAAAAAAAAGCCCTAGCACTCTATGCAAAGAACACATTTTTTATCCCCCCTTTGCTGCCGCTTTTGAGTCCAAGGCTAATTCTTTTATCACGCTGATGTTGTTGCATAATGATTTGTATTGATTGACTGGTACTTGAAAAGGCTGTCTCATCTATATAGTGCCAGCAACAGGTCAGAGGTTGGACAGACAAACCCTCTGCAAGTACTATACATACCATACAACGCATGCAAAATAAAATGTAACAATGGAAATGAGAGGAGGTTAAAAAAAAAGGACGGAGCTGCTCTATGAGCTTTGCGTTGGCTTATGTCACTTAATATTTGTTATGTATTTAAACTTTATTTGGTTTTTTGCATAAGACTCAGTTATCTGTTAAGTTAACCCATCACCTAAAAGGAGTTTTAGGGCTGAGAAGACATAAAAAGATGGTTGCAGCACGAAAGAAGGCCAGCAAAGAAATTTTGCAGCGCTCGCACATGCATCTATGAGATAGATATAAAAAGCACTTCTTTGTCCTAAATGATACCATTTAAAATCATATGCATCTGGATAAAAGCAAGAAAAGGAGACAGATCAGAAAACGTGTTGTTTAATCATCTGCAGCTTGCTCATCACCTGCCTGTCATAGATGCTTGATTAGTTCCTACCGCGAATTGTTCTGTGATGTTTTCTAGATGCTCTCACTGTATTAGGTGACACAGAGAGCAGTAACACCAGCATATCACGTGGACAGAGGATGCAAGAGTGAGAGGGAGATAAAGTGCTTTGTGACGACACTATTTTTCCTTGTAATATTTAGCATACTTGCCAGAAAACAAAGGAAAATTGCTGAAGAGTATCTTGCTTTAAACCAAGAAACAGAGGTTGGATCCAATATAAAAAGTATGTGTGTAATTTGCTTTTGAGGAATTAAATCCCTTTCTTTGTGGAAATAGTGAGCTTTCACTGGCACAAGGTAGCGTGAAGCATCATGCTACATTGAGTAAGGATTGTGTATTGATATGAGGACCACTGGAATTCATAAAATACAATATCCTCACCTTTCCTCCCCTATTATCATTTCCATTCTTGAAAATATCAGTATTTATAGCCTTATATTTAGTATATTTATAGTATATTATATTTATAGTCTTATACTTAGTCTTTATTGTCTGAGGAAGAAAGTCAGTGACAACCTCTGATCTGAATGAATGCTTCTACACACGCATGCATTTTACAYGCATCTTAAACCCATATATATATGCATACACTGTATTTCATCAGAGGTATTGAAAGTGCATTCCATTTAAAAATGTGAAGAGTTGAATTGTGAAGAAAAATGCACATTGGCTCTCCTAAAATAAAGGAGTCCAAGAAAAGTAAGCTACAAAGTAAGCCACTCACATATCCTGTTGGATTTGAATATATAAGGACAGTAGATATTTCTAAAAGATATTAATCTGAGATAGCGTACAAGAAGTTATGTTTCTAGAACGTTTCTCTCTAAGATGAAAGCAACTTTCTGACATGAACCATGCTAAATCTGTGTGGAATTCAGGGAGTAAGGTTTATCTCATACTATTTTAATGCATAAGAAAAAAAACTACAGTGTATCTTGTCATCATCTTAGGGAAAATTTATGAGGCCTTCATGCAAGATCAGGAAGTATATGTAAAGAAATCCTTAGCAGGTTTAAAATTGGGAGTTAACAAAAGGTCGGTTTTGCAATGTGTAATTTAGTCACTGGAATTACCAAGGGAGATTTTGTAACATTACATTTTAGCCAATCATAGCTATAATTGGAGCATGTTCTTTTGCCTGTGAGCACTGCAGTGGAAAAATATGTTTGTAACTATCTACAGAGAAGACGGCGTTCTCCACCATTTTTTCATAGGAGGTTCAGGTGTACCGTTGTAAAGCAATTACAACTCCCTGTGATTTGTTAGTAATGGGTCTGCGCCCATACATCCTGTAAACACGGTTGAGTAAAACCTCATGAGCAAGCTAGTCTCAGCGCAAACTGAAACTGGCTTAGGATCTTATTGAAGTCATTTCATTCTTTAGCATCCTTTACAAAGCTCTTCAGTCTATCGCTTTCTTTCCAGCTTCAGACCTCTAATCCTTTAGGTCTGGTAAGCTGAGAGTTCTGAATGCAGAGGCTAATGTACATCACTTCAAGAAACCCTTCTTCTCAATGATTGAAAACACCAATTTCCATTCTGTGATCTGTCAAGCGTGTCAGCAGAAGTCTGTTCTCCCTAGTCTGGCTATATATCCTGAAATGAAAAAGCCAAAAATAGCTAGTTCTCCATCAAAACTTCTTGACTAAAGCTCATTTTTCTGTAGACTGCAAAGCATCCTGCTGTTTCTTCCAAGATTTCACAGCTTTTGGTCATAGTTGCACTTAAGCAATTATGCAAATTCACCCTGAAAAATTATTTTCTTAGCACAAGGGAGTCAGGTATTTGAAAAGATGTCTGAATTCCTTGAATTCCAGTTTCAGGTTGTAAGTACAAAGGGCAAATTTGTTGGTAACTACCATGATAAACAGAAATAAATATTTATCTGAAGAGGAGGAGAGAGAAGTGTTGAAGTGTTTTTAATTTGTGTCTACCCTTTTAGCATGAATCTTAGCTGGTGATCAGGAAGTGATCACTTACACCTTGAACTGAGAAGGATGGAAGCTATTGCATTGCAAGCTGATACCYGGAAAATAGACATTAAAAACTGCTGGGAAGGAGAAGCATGGTATAATGAATTATATATTACAAACTAGATTCAAGGTAGAGGCAGCTTCCTAGAGATTATCTGAAGTTGTTAGTCCTTGCTAATCATGTGATATTTTGAGTTTATTCATTAAGAACCCATCTGTTACTTACATTTTAAACAAGCATGATATTGGTGATGTGCTCCACATTTATTTGTGTTTTGTGTGGCTTTTCATGCCAGGAATACAAGGTGTTGTGGAGGCTTATCAGAGCTGCCTTCCCAAGCTGCAGCTGTATGGGCCGACAAACATTGCTCCCATCATCCAGAAGGTGGCAAAATCAGCATCAGAGGAAACCAATACCAAGGAGGCCTCGGTAAGGGCATAATGCTGTGTTTGGCTTTTTTCTTGTCTTATGATGGGTCTCTTGTAGGCCATCAAAACAAGGTCTTTTCATGTATGTGAATCATGCCTTCACAGTTTTCACTAACTGCCTTCACAGAAGGCAGCTTGAGTCTGTGTCAGCTGGAGCAGTGTATCTAGCCTTTATAGCTTCCATAGTCACAACTTCAAATTCTTCCCCCACTGTTCTGTTTCCTGCTTTTAGAGCTGTTTTACCGTAGCACACCCAGTTCTTCACTGTGGAAACATAAATGGCACCACTAAGGTTACAAAAATTTAGGGGCCAAGCCCTAAGGTGTTGATCATACAAGAAGATGAGTTCAAATGTTTCCCTACACAGACTACCCTATTTCAAGTCTCTAGCAGAGGCTGTACTAAAACTTTTTTGTTCAACTACGGGATTTTTCCAACCATTCCTTGGAAAATTGTAGTGATACAGTTTTCAATTTGCTATTACTGACATGGAGTATCATGTGCCTTTTAGAAATCAGGAGACAAGTCTGCTAGCCTGCATCTGATACAAAACCCATGACAGATTTCTTGGGCTAAAAGACTTAAGCATAGATTGTGTTTTAAATGTACGCCTTTGAAATGCGTTAGGCTTATTTTTCTCCTGCCTTCCAGACAGAATGGGAGAAAGGGAGAATGAGAGAATTGGAGAGAATATGTGAGCGAGTAGGTCTGAAACATTTACAAGAGCAGTGCTGTGGGAGTAAAGGACGTAAGAGAGAACTTGTATACTCCAGCAAGAAAAATGCCTAAGTATAGGAACAGAATAGATAGAGCTGTACATTGGCATGCATCTCATGACGAGGCCTAGAGCTTTCTCTAAGCTTTCTTCACGTGCTGAGCTTTTTTTTAATTCCTATTAAGGCAGTAGTTCCCAGACATTTCTGTTCATGAGTCTGAGCTTGTGATTGTCACTCCACTGCTGTTTCCAGAATCTTGATAGTATTTAGGGTCCCAGTCCTAAAATGGGGAATTGCTATGTTTGAATTTCCATACCCACCTAATCCTGAGGTGGCTCACTCTGTTCCCAGAGCTGCCTCTGAACTAGTATGGCATATTGAATAAGTGGCTTCATTCTTCTAGACCTAAGCTTCCCCTCTTTTTGACTGAAAAACAAATTAGCATGAGTCTTCAAGATAAAGTTTTCTCCCTGCGTGTTTTGTTTTATTCATGGCAGGAGGTGATGAACAGAACACTTTGAGTTTATATAGCTGTGTATACATAAACTTTAATAATGTTTAGTGTGTTGGTATTGCTCATACAGAGTGACCAAATTCTGTGGCCTATTCATTTTTCCTATTAATGCATATTTGTTAAATGACTCCAATGACTGCCTAACAATTCATAAAGGATCCAAGTGAGAGTCACTCTTCCCCACTACCAAGTGAAGATACGTCATAGCTCATGATCCCAGTTCAGTGGGCTTTGGACTTTTGGGAAAGAAATGACAAGCACAAAATTGCTTGCTCTCCTTTAGAGAATGAGAAAAACCTCTCTTCAGGGCTCTGTATGAAGTGTTTGAAGATGGATATATTCCTCCCTGCACACGCCCTTGCTCTCCTCAGGGACCCCATTACTCTGCAGAATGCAGTAGACCTGCCATGGTGCGGTGCTTCTCCCACAGGCAGCAGTGGGTCACCCTCCAGTTTGCAGACGGCTGCGCCCATCCCACTTGCCTGTTAGCAAAGCTCCTCTGCAAAGTGCTGTTATAGCTTCTCTGACAGCTCTGCTACAGCCTTGTAACGCTTCAATACCCCATTCCTCCCTGCCTCCCACTGGTTCCCAAAGGGAAAAAAAATGTTATCGGAAACTGTCAGCAGAAGTGATTGTGCAGCAGATGGAAAATAGGGCTAGTGAGGATCTCAGGACTATTCCAGACATCCCAGCCAAAGTCCTGACTCTCCCAGTCCTAAGAGCTAGAAACCTCCTTTTCTACACTGTGCATCCCTTGGCTTCCTCCAGCTCCTGGAAATTACCTGAACTACAGCTAGCCTCCAGAAGAGGAGAAATTAGTAGCTGAGGAGGTTTGGATGGGAAATGCACTTAAACTTTGAGTCACTATAAAGGCTCTTTTCTGTTTAAAAAAGTCCATGAGTGAGTTACCAGAAACACTTTTATACTGGAAAAGGGCAAACAGCTTTGGAACATTAACTAATGATACAATTTTTCACTTCTTGTCCAACAACTTCAGCAATATTTCATCTTGCTGATTCTGACGGATGGCGTCATCACAGACATGGCTGACACCAGAGAGGCCATTGTCCATGCCTCTCACCTTCCCATGTCAGTCATCATCGTCGGGGTGGGGAACGCCGATTTTAGTGACATGCAGATGCTGGATGGCGATGATGGGATCCTGAGGTCTCCCAAGGGCGAGCCTGTGCTTCGAGACATTGTCCAGTTTGTGCCATTTAGGAACTTCAAACATGTAAGCTGACTTTTCCATCCATTCTGCAGAAGGGTGAATGTATATAACATATAGTGAGTGGTCCCTGGGGCTGGGCCTAACTTCGGATGGGCATGAAGTGTTTAGTAAATCTATGGCATTATTGTGTCAGAAATGGAGAAAAAATGAATACAGAATAAAATGTGCTCCATTAGTGAGGTTGTGAGGGTGGGGAAAGAAGAGATGGGGCAGAGTCCATGTACTTCTTGTGGTGCCAGTCCTTACCTCCATTTTCTCCCTGATTTTAGTTTGGTTGTCCTCCCTGACTTATTTTTCCTAGTGTCTCTTTTCCATTCTCTTTGCATCTGTTCTGTTAGGACTACTGTATTCTGCTTTATCCCTTCATTTCCACAGGCAGTTGAAATGGCTGTGGATTTGTACTCACAGTGTTCCCCAGGAGGCTGTTTCCTTATTGAAATTTAGGTCACTAAGTTCTCAAAGGCAGGACTATCCACCCACAGCATCCTGGTTGCCTCCAAGCCCTTTACCCAAATTTTGTACAAGAACAAATCCAAGGAAGTGCTGTTACCAAGAGCTTCCCTGTGCCCTCAGCCAGCTAGCTGTTCCTGTCTGAGCCCAGCGTGGTGCAGGAGACACTCGGTAGGAGAGGAAGGGAGAGACCCAGCATTAAATTGCCAAAGTTGAAATAATCCCTTGGCCATGTACTTTTCTCCTCAGTCACCTGCCCTACATTGCAGCATCTGTCCCAGGGACTTTTTCAGCAGCTGGGTAGAGACAGGCGTGAAACGGCTGTTGTGTTCCTCTGCAATACTGATCACATCCCTTGCCCTCTGTTTTTCCATCTTTCTCTCCCTTCCTTCCCCTCATTCCTTTTGTTATATTTAAGTGGTTCTCCGGACTGTTTTTTTGCTCACCCCAGTGTCTAGGAAGGATGTCCTTGATACTTGATTTGAAAATTTCTTTACCACACAGCGTAACTGACTCATTCTCCTCATGAGATTGCCCTTTCCAATCTGCTCCCATACGGTAGTGATCCTTAGATCTGGATTTGCCACACAGAAGTTTTCAATTCTGGGTTGGTTTTGGTCTGCATATGGGTTTGGAGTGCTTACATTTCTTTAGATTTTCTACGCTTTTTGTTACCACAGGAGACTTTTTTCTTTTTGCTACTTCCAAAATACCTTCATTTTATTTTCCTCTTCTCAAGAGGTGTTCTTTTTTCTCTCCTCAAAACACAATTTTGCCATATTTGTCTTAGATCTAGACACACTTCTTACTTTTGCAAACCCTACTGAGGAATAAGAGAAACAGACTTGTTCCTCTTTTCCCTCTACCTTTATGTAAAGAATGGAGCCTCATAGGAGGTAAAACCTTGTGCTATTAGTTTGGTGACACCATGCCAGATGGCTGCAGATTTGCCACTGAATTGTAGATACATACATTTCTATGTTGACAGTGCCACTCAGTCACCTATCTATCTGCTGGAACAAAGTATGAGCACGACCTGCTTATAGCCCACGATTCTCCTTCATCAGATAGATAATCACAAGACCGTAGTGCTGCACTGTAGTCTATTGTAAAAGTGTTGAGAGGCAAGTTATTTATGGGCTAGTGCTAGACCTACTTTCAATTAGTTGAAAATATGTTTCTGCAAGGAACTGGCAAAGCCAGCTGCATTTGTTATTTTTAGTTTCATTTTGTGATTTTATAACAAAGTTGAAATCATCCTTGATTGAATAGATTAACGCTGACAGTTGCAGTTCTGGGCACTGAATATATTGTGCCTCTGGTGTTAACTTGTGAGTGATTCTATGAGTGATTTTAATTGCTAGCATTGGTCAAATGACAAGCATGTATTATTTTTAGCTGGTTTAGATTAACTTCCCCAGTACTGGGAACAGATAGCAATCTTAAAAGTTTATTGTTCTTGTTAAATAGTGGTATTTTTCTCCTCCTTTCTCTCAGTAGCAGAGATAATATAGATATAGAGACAGATCATGTATTTGCTGTATCAGAAAAGTCAATCTATCTTATGCAACTTGATATTTAGTCTGTTTATTGTGATCTTTCAGCATTTCAACAAATGTCAGTGTAATGGATGAGTGCCCATAACAATAGCCACTTCTGGTTGAATTTCTTTGTTGTCATATCCCAAATAGTCTCTCTCTCTGAACAAAGTGACATTCACAGCTATCTTGCTTACGTATCCTCAGCACAAACAAAAGACCATGCCTTTTGCATCAACTAATGAAATAATTTTTCATGGTAGAAATTAGTGTGATGTTTTGAACCAAACTTATTTTTTTCCCGCAGAAAAATGTGGATTTAACCCCTTTTGGAGATTTTTGTCAGATCAGTTCTGATCACACACAAGAATTACCATAAATCTGCATATTACATTTAACAGCTTTAAGTAAAAGATGTGTTTAGTTAAAAATCACATGCCTTTTGTCAATGTACCAGTGTTTAGTTTCGGTATTGAAGATGTTCAATTATTAAGTATCAAAAAAAAGATTTCTCTGATAAATCAAGTATTTATTTATGCCTAAATCCGTATTACCTCTACTACTGACGGAAGGAAGGAAAAAAATGTTATTTGTGAGCAATTATTTTTTGTTTTGCTGGAACAGTAAACCAAAACTCATTTGGAGTCAACCCAAACAGTATTTTTTTTTCATTACTTCAATTCTCAGGTCAGCCTGGAACTCAAAATCTCATATCTATCCAAAGAGATCAAAAATAATATATCCAAAAGCTGCCCCTGTGAGAAAACTGAAAGGAGGGAGAAGGAAGTTGTAAAAATAACCTATAGAGTGAATCCCTTTTATTTTATAAGTTTGACTTCAGAGAAGGTTCTGATCCTGCATGGCACTCATACAGGCATTTAACACATTTCAATTAGTTACAACTATTCACATACCTAAAACCTCATACCCACTTCAATGTTTTACTGGGTCAAGACCCAATGGAGACAGAAATCTTTATTATAGGGGTTTAATCTCCTGCATGATGTAGAGTATCAGGAGTACTTCAGTAAAGCATCTTACCTTTTTGAGTCTCTCTTTAAGGAAGGTATTTAAAGCTATCAAAATAATAATTCTAGTGATTCTTGGCAAATCCTGTAGTTGCAGAGGCTTGACAAAATCAAGGTAACCATTACTGTTTAAAAAAATGTGCCACTGTATAGTGGGTGACGTGCAATTCACTACAGGGGAACATAACAAACAAAAGGAAAATATTTCCCCTGAACCCAAGTGAATTTCTTCTCTCTAAATTATCACCACCCCAGCAATGTGAGTGTCCTTCACCTGAAACTGTAGAACAGTGATGCTTGCAATCACTGAAATGTAGTTGAAGCAAATCACCTGTCTCAATCCATTCAGAGTCATATTTTAAGAGCTGAAATTCTCTGCCTTTAGAATGCATGATATATTTACTGTGCACAAATCTGATGCCATAGGTAGATTGTATTCCACCCTGCATTTTATTTAATCATAAAGGCTAACAACTGTGACTTAATAACACATATATCACAAATGAGTGTGGAAAGCACAGCTCTTAACCACTACAAGGAGCAATGTTTTGCACTGTGCATTGTAATTAAAGATTAAGCATGGTGAAGCTATAGAACTGAATCAACAGTCATTTGTAATGTACACCAATTACCATCATAGGGGATTATTTTCCTGCCGCTGGCTGATCTGATTGTTGTGTATTAGCCATCAGTTGAGAACTATTCATCTTGAGGTGTTTATTGCTAGGATGCTCTTCAAGCATAGCAGGTAAACAGTGGAGAAAACATTACAGTAAAACATTCATGTACCATCTGTGTTAAAAACCCAGCAAAGGTAACCCTTACACAGCACTGCTGAACTGGGGCTGGTTTTTAGCTCAGAAGTTACTGGGTCTGATTCTTACTTACACAAATGCTGCTTTGCACCATCTGGTCTAGAAGTGAGAGTGCTTCACCACCACAAAAGAATGTAAAGTACAGGTGGCCCAAATCGTCAGACAGGAGATCACCCCTAACCCTGGTTTTGGGATGCTCCCTGCTAGAAAGAGCCCCAGGACTGACAGACATCACCAGCATGAGGAAACTCTGTAAAACAACAGTTGTCCATGTTCAGACTGAAGCACGGAGTCAAGCCAGCTACCCCAAGGCAGCTCTGTGTGGGGCCACAGGTTGCCCGTGAGCCTGTGGGCACAGTAAATGTGTTAGCTTAAACCTCAGTGAAAGGCTTTTTACTTCACGGGCACGCTGGGCGAGGAGCGCATCGCTCAGTTGGCTCCTCGAGTGGCGGTGATTCAGGCGTGCGTCTGAGCCCTGACAGAGCCTGTTCTGAAGGGCTGACCCTTCGCTCAGGACGAATGGATGTGGCGTCAGAAGAGAGAGAAGTAGCAACGGGAGGATGATGCAGAGAGGTGAGTGGTGGCCCAATGTTCAGACACGTGGACTACACGTGATCCAGAGAAACCGGTGGCAAGTGCTCCTGCCCAGCATTTTTAAAGATAGAGCAGAGTGAAGTTTCCTTGTGTGTGCAGCGATGGCCCAGGACTCTTCCCCCACTCCCTGTCTTTACCCTTTATGTAGGGTTGTATTTGTGGTAAGATGGCACAGAGGCGGGCTGAGTTATATGCAGCTTTGGCACACTGGGAAGGAGATTAAAAAAACAGTAATTCTCAGTAGCAACATAGAAATCAGCCATTTGCCTGACTCCAAGGGGTATTTTCTGCTGATTTCAGTGAAAATAGGTTTAGGCAAGAACAGGGCAACTTTGGAAAACCATGCATTTCACCTTGAAGGATTAAAATAAATGGGTTCTGTTACTGTATAACACCTGAGAACAGTTGCTGTGCTGTCACACAAAGCATGGGCTCTGCTTTGCCAGTTTGTTCATGCAGAAATGTTCCAGGCTCTTTCGCCTGCACAAATATTTTGGTATAAATGTCACAGTAGGGAAACAGCGGTTCATTTTATTCATTACTAATCACATATGTGACTCAAAGTACCAAAATACAAAAAATAGTTTTGTTTCTACTTTTGCTAGCATTATCCTTGTATTTGTAGTATTGTAACATTTGATACTGGAATTTATAACAGCCCAGGGGCTTTCTGCACCCCTGGATTAGCTTGCCTATGAATAGTTCACCATTTACATCCTGTGTAAGCCTAATTTTAAGACTCTGGAAGGATAAGGATCCCACCCCATGAAACAGAGTAGGGCAATAAATAGTCAATAGCAATACTTTGTGACATGATAGTTTTGAAAGCTGGCTGAAAATATTACAGAGAGTGAGGAGGAAGGTGTTCATTAGTGTGGGAAACAGTACTTGGTATGCAGAAGAGATGTGACCCAGCCAGCAGCTGAGGAGTTCCCATGCATCAGCTGAGCTGCAATGTGTGATCCATGTGTGCTCTAYCTGGAGATAAACACATTCATATAAACTTCTCAAACTGAAGTTTAAGCATTTGCATTTTTACTGCATTTTTGTGGAGGGCTCAGAGGGAACATAGTTGGGCAGGCTGGCTCCAGGGGTGTTGGAATCAGCTCTACCCAAATACTTAGAAACAAGMAAATCCAAAACACGGGGCAGGAGGGTGCTATTGAGCTGCATGGGAGAACAGGAGCCCAGTTCTGTCACTGCTGAATACAGGGGCTGAGGAAAAGCCCTGCAGCACAGGCAGGTAACGATTGCCCACAAAACATACCCAGGCCTCTCTGTTTAAAACAAAGCATTGTCAGGGTATGAGGCAGCAACTGTGTGTTGTCGATGGAGGGCATGGTTTCTCATTGCACTGAGGGGCAGCCCTCCTYCCTGGCTGTGGCGAAAGCCAGTGGCCATCTCTATATCCATCTCTATATTTCAGGGTCATCAGTTCTTAAGTCTGGTTGAYACCCACCATTTATACGTTGCAGGAGGAGCTTTAAAGCCTCCACAAAGCCTAGGATTGAAGCTTTCTCGTGACCATGGTTTAATTCCAACAAAAACAAAATATTTTTTATTAAATTAAAAACTTCCCCAGCCATTAAAACACCATGCCAGATCCCGAAGAGCAGAATGGCGATGAAGGCCTCCCTTTTACAGTGATGTCCATTCATGTTCAGCTTGAAGCTCTGCAGGGTTCCTCACTGAGTACTAATGAATGAAGTCTTTGCAGCCTTTTTCATTGTGATATGGTGCTCTCCCAGAGTGCAGGGAAGTTCAGTTACCCTGAACTTAAAATAGTCCAAACGGACCTGAAAATTATGCAGAACACTTTTGGCTTTAGTGTACTTTCARGCAGCTACAGCTACAAGCCCAAACTGACTCACAAAATGAGTTTCCAGCAATAGTGCCACTCACTTTGAGTCTTTTTTGCCTTCCACTTCTGTACCATACTTCCTACCTTGATCTCATGGCACCAGTGCCTCTAAAACCCATGGCACTTCTAGCAGAGAGACAGGTTAACACTTGTGTTTTCTACCATTTCCTGCAGGCATCCCCAGCTGCTCTAGCAAAAAGCGTTTTGGCTGAAGTTCCAAACCAAGTCGTGGACTATTACAATGGCAAAGGGATAAAACCAAAATGTATGTCAGAGTACGAGTCTTCCAGGACACTAGCTCCATGAACCTGCCTGCACTCTTTTACAAAATTAAAAAAGAAAAATGCTACTGTCTACAACTACTGTACTTAAAAATGAAACAAAAAAATAGCACGTTTTGGTGATTTTTAACTAAAATAACCATTTTTTTTGCATGTGTAGCCTAAAGGCTTAAATCTGTTAAGCGGTTGTATTGTTGAAAACTTTTTATGAGAAAAAATATCCAGAAAAAAAAGTGAACTCTTTACATTACAGCATGTCGCCTTGAAATAAAAAGTTATCTGTATCTGTTTTTTATACAGGTTTGTTGAAATTTTGCTAAATTTCTTATCTTTACACTGTAAAGCATTTTGAAATATTTATTGAGAGTCGATAGCCAAAATGTCTTTGGTTTAATCTGCTATGAACTGAGAGATTTTTCAAAATGGCAGATGCATGAACTGTATTTTGCATGTTTAAAATAAAAACAACACAGTTTTGCAGTTGTTGTCTTTATTTCTTTCTCTGCCACAAGGCTGCCTGCTTTCAACTTCCATATTCCAAGAAAAGGGTAATAACGTGTTTCAAGAGATACCTGGCCTGAAGCACCAGCATTTCTAATATTAGTAGYTTGTAACACGGGCACCCGAACATGCCCACTCAGTCTGTGGCCTGAGTAGCAATTTTTCAAAAGCCKGAGACACCCAGCTGTTATGAAGCGTTCAGACCTTAGCTGTGAACAGACCTGGCTTGCAGGGCATGATCCATCAGGATTGCATGTCTTAAAATATGCCCACTTAATCCAAACGATCTGGCTGGTTTTCGAACGGGTTGTATTTTGGCTACCCAAATTTATAATCTCTTATATTTGGGAATTCTTATTTTGTTTCATTTGTATTTTTTAATCTCACACCCAATATCCAACTTTGGATGACACATTTTTCCGAAAGAAATTTTGCACAGCCTGATTTTGTGACAAGCAGTGATTTGTAACTCATGCACACACAGATCACTTGTGTGTGATAGAAAAACTGGGTTTGTACCAAAAGAATATTCAAGCCACCTTTTTTTTTAAAACAGGACACACAAGAACAGATTGGCAGTGGATTGATCTTTCCATTGAAATATYTATGTATATAAATTAAGAAATTAGATCATTGTTATTCTTAGCATTTAAATTTTGGCTTCTTCATTTGCTAAAAGAYGACAGTGAAAGATGTGACTTGTTAGAAGTTAAGGATAAAATTTGACCAAAAATAATTTGTGTGGGATTGTCCAAAGGGCACAGCTTTGGATGAGTTGTGCTCCCACTGAATTGAAAACATTCCTGTTGCTAGTTCCAGAAGAAGCTGTTTTGGGCCAGTATTGAATATTTTGGAAAATCTCACCTGTGAGCATGGGGTTTTGGTTTTAGAAATATGTATTTTTAAATGAGTTTGCAGGTAATGTAGAACTCTAGCTCCCTGATTCTCCTTTAGAAGTAACTTCCATGGGATCAGCTTTGATTGATGATTTTGTACCATAAAATGAAGGCAATGGCATAGCCAAGATGCATGGGGCTGTCTCCCCAGCACATTCAGTTCTGCTCCATCTATATCCTGCAGCGAAATCATTCACGCTTGCTAGTAAAGATTCCTTCCGCTGATCGGATATTGAACAGCAGCCAGTATTACTTGGTCATAGGTATAAATTGTCTGAAGATGTCCCGACTAATAGATCTCAAATCCACATTTCCATTTAATGGCTGACTGTTCATTTGAGAACTTACCCCAGCAGGCTGCACATCTCTCCCTCTGTGGATCTTTTTCAGCTGGAAGTTAATGCAATTTTCCCTTATATCTCATACGCCACTCTGCCAACGTATCTTAATTCTTATCTACAACATCTCTAGTTCCTTATTCCCATTTGCCCCCTTTTTTCTTTCCTTCCCTATTCTCAGAAGGAGCATCTTCTAGCTGTTAAAGCACGTGACTGAAAAATCAATGACTCTGTATTCTTTGCTCCTCCAGTATCTTATTTTGTAACCTTGGGCAAGTTGTTCAACTTTTCTGTACCTCAGATTCCTCATCTGTAAAATGAAGGTCACTGCCATGTATTCATAAATATCTCACAACGGTAGTGGGGGACTTTAATATTTGAAAAGTGATTTCAGATCCTCAGAAGCATGATGGTGCTCTCGCCACGTAAAGAGTATTACTGTACCCAGGGCTTGGATTTAGGAATGTAATGTACAGCTGAGGAGGGGTTAAGCCTTTTCTGTATTATTTGCCAGGCTGAAGGAAAGTAAAAGAAAGCTTTCAGCAAGAAAAATTAGGAATCAGATAAATTGTTCTTCTGATAGATACGATCTTTGGCTAAACTGATTTTTGAAGTGTTTATGGTTACATGGAATTGGGCAGTTACAGCTCTTCATTAGCAGAGGTGTTACAAGTTGCTTCTATAAKGTAGCATCACATAAAATGCAGAGATCAACACGTGGTTGTTCAATGCTGAGCTATATAAACCATCAGTCATTTTCTTCTATGTAGGTGGTCTATATAAGTGTCTCAAGAGAATCACAGTTGCTGCAGATCTTTCTGTTTACTTCACACAATCCAGATTATAAATGTTGTCTACTTAAAAACAAATCATTATCAGTGGTAATATAGATCAGCAATTCTGTAGCAGCCCTCAAGGTATTTGAAAAGACACCTCCATGATTTTGAAAAATCAATTGGAAATCCCCTTCAATCTATATAAATCCCAGCRTGTAAAACAAACACGTAATAGTGTGGTGAGCTGGTTAGCAGAATGCACAGAAGACAAAACTAGCCATATGGTAAAGGCTTTCTAATAAGGCTTTGAATGTTACTTTCATTGCTCCAAGTTACTTCATGCACTAAGATAGTATGGGCTTTGTGCAGAGTAATATCATTAAGTTTATGAATATATCTCTGAAATGGCATTTTTTTCTCCTGTTTTATCTACTTAGGATTTTAGCGAGGCCGTTCTGCCTCTAGGCAGAACCGCCATCAATTTTTCTTGTAGATTTTTTTATGCAAATTTAAACTTCTACTGCCTTTTGATGGATCATTTTAAATTCTGAAAACTCCTTTAAAATAAATTATATCTTGTCCTTTTGAGGTAATTGATGATCTAAAATATCTTCTCTGCGTACTGCAATCCTGCCTTCCTTTTTACTGTCTCTCAAATCCGATTCAAAACCCAAAAGGCCCAGAATACTCGAAGATATTCATGATTCCTATTAGCTCAAAATACATTAACATGCATAATTCTTGAGCCAGATACTGAGCTGAGTTGTATTTTTAGCTGTGTAGGGGAAATAAGTCTACAATAATAAAAAAAGCACTAATAGTGCTAATTGCTTACTACCCCAAGGTAAAACCTACCTCTGTAAAGTTCTTACCATGATAAGCAATAGTGTTCTATAGCATTTGATGAAAGAACCTACAGGTATGAAATGAAAATGAAATTGTAATAATAGTATTGCTTTAAAACATGTCTTTTAGTCTCCAAATATCAAAGGTACACAAGTGATGACAGCTAAAAGGTTTACGGTTTGATCCGTTGGAGACCTGCTGGGTGCGATGGAGATCAGTGGTTTAAGCCAAGGCTTGCTGCAGGTTGCAGAGATGATCTTCCAAAATGCAGAGATGGAAGGCCCCTGCTCTGAGCAGATTCGTATGACAGAGCCCTGCAGGTCGCAACACTCAACTACATGCCTTGGGTTTACCCACACACCAACTACGGTGATAGAACGGTGTGTGGCTTAGTAAGCCTCATTCTTGTATTGCAGTAAGATCTTTGCTGATGAGTTAAACAGAGCTGCCTCTTTCAGCTTGGCCCTCCAGCTGCTCAAACAGGACACGGCTTGCTCCCAGAAAGAACCCAACTGATTATTCAGGTTGACCTTTCTCCCTTGGGAATATAGGTCTTGCAGTCACACCTGCTATGTAAATCTAAACTTATCTCCAACCTTTCCAGGGTGAAAGAGGTACTAGACAAACTCCCTTTACTCCTAAGTAGCATTGACATTTCAGGCACAAAACATAGGTACATTTACACTCACATTTTTTGGAATGAGAAGGATGAGCCGGAGGACTCCTAGGACAAGGTTGCATTTCTCAGGTTGTTTATTCCCTTTATTTATGGGAAGTGCCATTTGCCACAGAGAAAATACAGGAGTGTGTGTGTGAAAGCTGTTGGTAGTTTTCTGGATCACAGTTTTGGGCGCGAACGCTAAAATTCTGCTCACTGTTACCCACTCTGAGGTGCCTACAGCCTCTCTTGGATCTGGTTAGCTGGCCACAAGCCTTGAGTGCAACACGCACACACATACCACAGTGGGGAAGAAAACGGAGGGGCAGGGTAAAGAGGAGAAGCAATGACAGACTTTGGCTGGCCACGCTGAACGGTCACATATCTTTAAAAGTCTGTTGAAGCCAAAAGGGAATCTTGGGTTCATAACCATTCACTATCCTACCTAGTGCACCGTCAGCTGTGCTGGTGCCCTGCTCAGAAAAAAGGGTGAATTAATTCTGAATACAGACGAAAGCCAGATCTCACTGAAGCCGGAGCGGCAGAGGTACCAGCCCTGTGCCAGGCTGCCCACAAATCCTCTGCCTGGCCCACCTGTGTTAACTTTACCAGTAACGTTGCTGACTACAACATTAAATATAATACTTGCCACAGACGTTGCCCTCCCCCCCTTACGTGGCCTACCCACTCGCAAGGAGCTCCCGAAGCACTTCAGCCCCACACCCTGCAGCGGGTCGATAAAGCAGAGAGGTTTCTGCCCAAAACCCCCCAGGCGTCCGCTCAACGCCTGCATGGTGGGGGAAGGTTTTGAATCCCTGCAAGGGTCCTGCAAGCCTATGTGCCTACGTGGTGCTTGCCAGCGATAAACCTCACCCACCGCTGGACACTTTCCCTTATTATAGTGACACTTATTTGTTGGATTTGCCGGCTCGAGGCCAGAATGGAGGCACRGGAGTGATGGCGGTGCTGGCGGGGTCAGGGAAAAGGGTGCGCACGGCTATTTCTGCACACCCTCTCCCACCGCCCCCTTGGGTGAGGTCTTCCCCTCGTGTCAGAGAAGCCCCATCGGCCACGGGTGCTGCGGCCCCGACCCGCGGGGCCTTCGGGCAGCACTCGGCCCCAGGCACGGAGAAGCCCAGCTGGCCATCTGCCGGGGCCCAGGTAGTGCCGCAGGGCAGGTGCCTTCCCCTGGAGGGGGGAGTAACCTGTCCCCCCGGGGCGGGTTTGGGAAGCCGCTGGAGCCAGCGCTGTGGGGGAAGGCTGACGCACAACCACGTCTTTGGGTTGGTTCGGGAGTTTTTGTGTTAACTTTTAACTAAACGATCTTCCGCGACCGGGGGCGCGGGCCGGAACCTTCTTTCCGGCGCAGCACGGAAGGTTTTCAGCGCCGGACCAGGCGGYGCCGGAAGGCGGCGGATGCTCCGCCAACGGTCGCGGCATGGCGGGCTGGGGGCTGCTGGGCCGGCTGGGGGGCCGGCTGTGGGCGGCAGCGCCGGCGAGGCCGCTCCGGGCAGCGGCGGCGGGGGCGGGGGCTTGCGGCGACAGGTAGCGAAAGGGCTGGGAGGGGAAGGGGCTACTGCGGGGAGGGGTGCGGCGCGGGGAGGGCCGGGAAGAGGGGGGGCAGAGGGGCCCGGCCCCTGTGGCAGCCCCGAGATGAGGGACACCTCGGCGGCCCCTTCCCCTGGGCGGCACCTCTGGTCTCCACCGTTTGGAGAGGCCTCTGGGTGCAGGCTGTTGGCAGCGCCCGGGAAGTTTGCGTGTGCGAAGGTGGTTGGGCCCCGGCTTACTGCTGGGGTGGCGTATCTGCTTCATTCCGAGTGACTTGACCTGCTGTGTTTTGAGTCACCTGGGCCAGCTGTTACAACTAGCCACGTGTATTCGCTAACCGTATTGTTATCTGTTTCATTGTACTTGCAGAGGATTGAGGAGTGTTCAAGCTTTCCTTAGCCCTCACAAAAATTATGGCAGTACAGTGAGGTGTTTAGCAGTGCATGTAAAATCAGAGAGTCGTTGGGGCTGGCTCAGGGGGTTTCTAGTCTAACCTGCACACAGTGTGGCCAGCTCTGAGGTCAGACCAGGTTGTTCAGGGCTTTGTCTGGTTGGGACTTGAGAGCTTCCAAGGACAGAGGCTGCGGTGTCTCCAGGTCCCTCTTCCAGTGTTTGACTGTCCTCAGGCTGAACATTTTTTCCTTACGTCAAATCAGAACCCCCTTTTTCGGTTTATACCAATTTTCTCATTCTCCTGGCCTGCACCTCAGTAAACATGTCATGACTCTGTTTTTTCAGTAACCTTCTCATAGATATTGGAAGGCTGCTGTCAGGTCCCTCCTAAGCCTCCTCTGATCCAAACTAAACAAGCCCAGTTACATCAATCCTCCTTGCAGGGCAAGTGCTCCAGCCCCTGTATTTTTGTGTACCACTGCTGTACTCACTTGTTTATAAACACCCCTGTTGTTCTGGGGACCCAAAGCCGAATTTAGTATTGCAGATGTGGTCTACTTGGAGTGCTGAAGAAAGGGTGGTAACTGCTTCCCTTGGTCTCCTGACTGTACTTCTGTTGACACACAGCCTGGGCTCCTGTAGCCTTCATTGCTGCCAGGAGCCTGCTGGCGCCCTTTTTACCCTTTTGCACCTCAGGACTCTCAGGTCCTTTGCCTGGCTGGGGAGCAGCTCTGCTGAAGTCATGGCCTGTACCCTTGCGAGAGGTTATTCCATCCCAGGTGTGGGACTTTGCATCTCTCCTTTCTGAATTTCATCAGGTTCCTTTTTGGCCTGTCCCTCTGACTGGCAGAGGGATGCCCTTGAGCATTATCAGCTGCTCCCTTCAGTTCAGTTTTATTTGCAAACTTAAGAAGGGTGCACTGGTCCCCTCTTACAGGTCACTGATAAAGATATTAAACAGGCCAAGTCCCTGAGTAGACTCTTGAGGAACTCTACTTGTAACTGGCCTTCTAGTAGAACACAAACCATTAACCACAACTCTTTCAGCCTGATGATCCAGCTAGGTTTTTGCCCATCTGATAGCCCTGCCATCCGTGCCATAACATCCCAGCTTGGATAGAAGGGTGCCACAGGAGATTGTGTTGAAAGCCTTGCTAAAGTTAAACAACATCCACTGCTATCTCCTCATTCACGGATCTAGCTTTTTTATCATAGAAGGAGTGGTTATTTGATTTGTGGTTGCTTGCCCCCCTTTGGTGTGTTTTAGAATACCTTAAAAGTTAGATGAGAGCATGACAAATAATTAGGTGGTGTTGGTCAAGGGTGGCCAGTTTGAGTGATGGTGGTTGGATAGCTTGCTAGTATAATTTTGGTCTATATGACTGTATAATGTAATGATACAATTACGTAGTATGTATTACATTATGAGCATACATGTTATGAGACATTATTTGAACTGATAAGACACTTAAAACTTTTTCCCGTCACTGGAAAGGGGGCAGCTGGGCTTTGTAGTCAGGCACGTTAACAGTGCAACGTGGTGGCACGAGCATCTTTCCGAAGAGAATGTCCAGTTCCTCAAGAAGCTAACTGCAGAGGAATACAAAGCTCAGACAGCCAGCAAGCTGTGCCCTCTGAAGGATGAGCCATGGCCACTGAATGAGTGGAAACCAGGTGAGAAAGTATCTCTTCTGAAATACCAAACTCATGCTGGAGTTGTTGTTGTGTTGTTGCATTCGGTAACATCAGGATTGTGTCTTGTAAAGTATTTTCCTTTTTGCTTTTACCTTAATCATCCAACACATCTCCTAGTATATAAATAAATGTAGTTCTCTAAAACTCACTTAAAATATTACAAGGTGTTAAGAACATTTTAAAAACTTAGATTTTAGTCCAAATCAGCGCTTGGCCAGTCCCGTTGCTGCACAATGACAAGATAATAAACTATGAATTAATCAAAGACGACTCCCTAGACTATAAAGTATATGAACTTGAAAATGTTCCTGTAAATATTGCTGGACCCTGAAGAAAAACTGTGGTATGTAATACATCCCACTTCTATTCAGTGATTCATAGAATCACAGAATATCTCAAGTTGGAAGGGACTCATAAGGATCATCGAGTCCAACTCCCTGCTCTTCGCAGGACTACCTAAAACTAAACCATATGACTAAGAGTGTTGTCCAGACGCTCATTGAACTCTGACAGGCTTCGTGCCGTGACCAGTTCCCTGGGGAGCCTGTTCCAGTGACTGACCACCCTCTCAGTGAAGAACCTTTTCCTAATGTCCAAAGTCTTACGGACTAGAACACAAGATAAAGGTTTTGAGTCTTCAAAAGGGTCACATCATTTGACAGCAAACAACAGAGTCTGCAAATCCATGACAAGATCCTCGGGCATGACAATGGAAACGGGAACAAAGAGCATTTTTCGAACTTTAAAGCATTTATTTTTCATCTTAAGTGTTCTGTTTTTCACAGCATGGACTGTCAGAAACCAGACTTGACAGGTTGCCTTTACTGTACAGTTACAGTGACAAAAATATGCGGAGATCAGGGTGGGAGGAACCTACTACAGTAAACTTTTCAATAGCTAGTTTGGCTCTAGTGAAATGAACTACATGAGTGTTGTATTTAAAAAAAAAAAAAAAAAGTCTGAAGCATTGGTTGTTCTGAACTTAATGAGGAACTGGTGGACGAAAAGCTGGACATGAGCTGACAATGTGCGCTCGCAGCCCAGAAGGCCAACCGTACCCTGGGCTGCACCAAAAGCAGCGTGGCCAGCAGGTCGAGGGAGGTGATTCTGCCCCTCTGCTCTGCCCTGGTGAGACCCCACCTGCAGTGCTGCGTCCAGCTCTGGGGTCCTCAGCACAGGAAAGACATGGACCTGTTGGAGTGGGTCCAGAGAAGGGCCACGAAAATGATGAGGCGGATGGAACACCTCTCCTCTGAAGAAAGGCTGAGAGAGCTGGGGTTGTTCAGCCTGGAGAAGAGAAGGCTTCAGGGAAACCTTATTGCGGCCTTCCAGTACTTAAAGGGAGCTTATAAGAAAGATGGCAGCACACTTTTTAGCAGGGCCTGTTGTGACAGGACAAGGGGGAATGGTTTTAAACTAAAAGAGGGTAGGTTTAGGCTAGATATAAGGAAGAAATTTTTTACGATGAGGGTGGTGAAACACTGGCACAGGTTGCCCAGAGAGGTGGTAGATGCCCCATCCCTGGAAGCATTCAAGGTCAGCTTGGACGGGGCTCTGAGCAACCTGATCTAGTTGAAGGTGTCCCTGCCCATGGCAGGGGGGTTGGACTAGATGACTTTTAAAGGTCCCTTCCAACCCAAACTATTCTGTGATTCTATAACTGTTTCGCATCTTCCATCAAACACAGCTGTAACAAATAAAACTTTACTGCTAATGGAATTAAAATCAGTGAACAGGTTATTCCCAGCCTATCCGCAGGGAGTCAGCGATGTTTTCTCTCCTTCCTCAACTCCTTAGGAAAGGTCTGATTTAATGAAACTTTGCAAGTTATGAGACAGGCTCTTTCAAATATTAAGTGTGGAGTTGCATCCATGTTCTGTTTTGATCTACAGATTCCATCAGAGTTGGTGTTGTTGCGGTAAAACTGGGAATGATGCCAATATGGACCAAGTCAGGAAAAAAACATGCTGTCACACTACTTAAGGTGAAATAAATCATAATTAATTTCATCTCCTATACCATATTAGGATCATTAACCAGAAGTTTCAGGCAAAAGTGAAACATCACTTGTACAGAGTAGGAAATCCCAAACAAAAGGAAAGATTTCTTTCAGCCCTGCATAGTACACTGTGCCTATTCTGTTTAAATCCTAAACTTTCTAGGAGCGGTGTGCCTTCTGCCTCAGTTATTCAAGTGCTGCAGAACTGTGTGTAGTATTAGCTAGGTGAGGGGAGATGGGAGGCAACATAAAGCTTCACTGTTTTGTTTTTTTTGCCACCTGCAGGCACTTTGGGATTAGTTTCACCTTTGTAGCCCTGAAGCTGCTTCTTCATATTCTTTGGCAGATACTACTGTGGTGAAGCTGTTTCACTGACCTGTTGCTGCCATATGATCAGCCGGGGCTGTGAAGGCCAGTGGGTTTACAGGGCAAAGGAGCAGGAGTCTGAAATGTGGGCTCTTACTGTATGCTTTGCCACTGCATACAGTAGGGATTTTGCACATCTTGCAGGCAAAAGGTGGCTGTAAAAGTTACGCAATTTCTAGAGCATTTATGAAAATATAGTTTGCATTCTACTAACATTTTTTTTCGAAGATAAGCCTTTAATTGATTGGAAAAAGAATGTCTATGGTGAAAAGGTAACACAGTCCCCTACTTGTAGGCTGTATCTCCTGTTATATAGATACAAATGAAAACAGAGACTGACTTTGTTTCACTAGTTTTGGTAATCTCTTACTATGGTCTCAAAGCATACACATCTGCTTATACTAAAATAAACACTATTTTACTTTTCTTAAGGTGCAAGATTGCCATGTTTTAAGACACATTTCAAAGGAAGAGTCGGGTGGAAAAACATCTAAGCTACTTGTTGGAGGCAAAAACGTATCTCCTTTTTCTGTAAGTGAACCACTTTGGGTGTTTTTGTTAGAAGCGTTGTTGCTGTTGTGTTCAGAGTACAAAAGTAGCACAGGTGGACTTCTCCAAAAGATTAGTTGGCAGACATGCATGCTTTGGAACTGATCTTTTGTCACATCCACCCTTGCTTATTTCCTAATGCTAGTGTCGATTCTCGGTTAAGAGAATAGCAGGAAGACCTTTTGAAAGTTTTGCCTCTTGATTCTCTAGAACGGTGGCTTTAGGAAGTCGCTTTGATGTGCCGTCTCCCACGCGGATGAAAGGGTCTGAAGGGCCATTAGCAGTGTAGAAACACGTGTGTTCGCCATGTCTGTGAAGGTACAATACAAGACCAGGACTGCAAGATACACACTTTAATGGCCTGTTGTAAACTTATTCAACTTAATTGGTTGTTTAGAAGACTTTGTTCTCTAGCTTACTCTTCCATACTCTTTTATTAGCTTTAGCTGTAATTTTTCCACAGGTCTGTTGAGATTATTTAATTTGCATATAGCTTTACTGATGAATAAGTTTCAGACTTAAATTTTCGGGAAGATAGCTTCATGATTATAGCTCATCAACAGCGATATCAAAACCACTCACTTGTTTAGACACCCCAAATGCCTGATGTGGAATTCCCAGCCACCTTCAATGGCTAAGGTTCTCTAGCAGAGCTGTCATTCCTGAGGAGGAAAAATGAATTATAGATCAAGGCAGGAACAAAGCTTTCCCTCAAAGGATTGCAGTTTCTATGATCCATTATTTCTATAAAATATCACTTTTCACTTCTTGCAGTATCCTGACACTATTTGTTTGATTTAGGCAAGTAAAGAAAAATAGGACTCATGATTACTAAGCAGATTATCTCAATCGGTGATTGTGTCTTTTTGAGGACATATATTTCCCTTTTTCAAACAGAAGGTTGTCCCAGAACCTCAAAATTCGTCTGTGTACTTGTTTTTGCTTTAGTGGCAGCAAGGGAAGAAGGAGCTTGTTTCATTTGATAAATCTGTTGGCTTTTATAGTATATTCTACTGATTTTGAACAGGCTTATATTTTAAGGTGTCTTTCTTTTATTCAGTGGGTTTATGCCATGTTTCACCATCATTGCTTCTACTTTTCAGGTACAAGCATTTAGTCCATTTCCACTTTCCAGGTGTGAAATTTTTTCTGGAGAAATTACAGCTGTGTTTTTTCTTCCTGTTAGCTTTGTTTAAGACATGCAAGAACCATGTGAATAATAATTTTCAAGTTGTATTATGCACATTAGACTCCTTACAGTTGATCTTTTCATAAAAATGATGTTATCAGGGGTTCAATATGTTGTCAGACTAAAAATGTGCGGGAAGCAAGGAAGTATATAAAAAATTTCTCTTTAAACAGCTCTTGTGAACTAAGAAAATTTCTTCAAAGCCGAACTACCTAAAAAGTCAGCTCAAGGATTTTTTAGTAGTTTATGTTAAAGAGTCTCTTGGACGTAACTTCTTCCAAGTTAGCTCCTATTAATTTGGTTGAACTTAGACTCATTTTAATAAAGAAATTAATTAAATATCCTTAGACCAATCTGTGGTGAGGACCTGGCCTGAGACTGAGCTCTGTATTACTATTATTGTTGTTGTTGTTGTTATCATCATCACTGTATAAACTAGATAATTTCTAAGAAAGAATTTGGCATGCCAATTCTGAACAATTTTACTTGTTAAGGTACTAACAAATGATGTCTTTCTGTGGTTTAGCTGCAGGTTTGAATCATTGCTCTTCTATGTTTATCAGTCTTTTTATGTGTTTCTTTTCTCTCTGAAGTGTCTGAAAGTGAGAATTAAAAGAAGGCTGAATGATACTATATTGTATTAGCATAAGCAGTTTATCTTCTGTTAACTCCTCGTAGGAACATCTGTCTTCCTCAGGTTCCTCATAACTACTGATTTTTAATTAATTTAATGATTCCCTCAGTAATTGTACTGACAGAGTTTCATGTATTTCTTTTGAGTGTCAAATTGCTTAAGAAATGATAACGGGTATTGTATTTTTAGCAAGGTTTTTTTCCTTTTTAGCTTGATGTATGTCAGTCTGTTACAAGTGAACAGATTTTTCACAATTTTTTTAATGCAAAATTATTCTCAGAAGTGCAATTCTGTCAGTGTTCTAACAATTTTTCATCAAAAATATTTTATATGCTTCCCTTAAGTGAGGGCATATTGATTGTTTTCCTATAATAATAGAAGATATTGTTTGTCTTTTTAAAAATAAGAACATCTGAGTATTCATTCAATGTTCTTCTCTTCAGTATTGCTTTTTAGGAAGGCTTTGTAGAGACTGCAGTGTTTTGTTTGTAGAAACACATCTGTCTGACTTGACTGGAGAAAACTTGTTGAAGTAGAACAGTGTAAGGCTATGACAGGACTCTTGAGATGTAAGCGGTTTTTACCCTTTGACTTCGCTATGCTTTTTCTTCAGCTGTGGTAGCTCTTTCCAGGCACCCATGGTGAGCACAGAGCTCCCCTTGCTGTCATCTATGGCGGCAGTTTTACATAACAGTGGAAATAAATGATTGATGGGTATTTCTTTATTTTTAATTCTTACATATGGTACTACAGTTTAATCCATTGATGCCTCAAATTTTTGTGGTCTTAGGAGAGATTTTGTATTTTTCTTTAAAGAAGGTATTTGAAGGGTTTTGTACTGTGAACTCAAGTTAACAAATCACTCAAAAAAAACTTTTAACTCTCAAAGACTTTGTATCCACACTTTCTCCTCAAATAAGGACAGATTCATAAAGTTAAAATTTCTGTTTTGTGTCTAAGTCAGAGATCCTTATCATCTTGCTCCCTCATTCTTCACAAAAGTTCCTCTGTTATAACACTTTTTAACAGATTTTTAAAAACAAAAGGAAGGGCAATATGCAAATTTTCAAAACAAGCTAAGTAACGATTTTAAAGTTATTCATATTATTTTGTCTTAAAATACACAAAATTATTTTTGAGAGAGAGAGAACTGCACAGAACTTTTGAGAAGTGAACCTCAGAGATGTGACTATCCAAGTGTGACAGTATTGTCAGATGCTTAACTTGCTTTCTAGGAGAATTCATTTGAAGAAAAATCAGCTGCACTGCTTTTTTCCTATGGCCACAGTTTTCCTGCGTCACTGTTCCCATTGCTTGGTATCATCTCAGTGGTCAGCTGTTCTGTGAGTTGTCTTGTTTAAAATGGCTGAGAACAATTTGTCAGACTCCTCTAAAAAGAAGAGGCCTCTTTTTGTAAGTCAGCAGTGGTTTGACACTGAGTGTACTTGGTATATCTTAAAAATACATGAATCATAAACTTCGTGTTCTTCATTTTTCTTTTGTGTCCAGAGACTCTAGATCCTCTTCTATGGGAAATTAAGCATTTCTAGAAGTTTCTGCAAGACCAGGCTTTATTTCTATGGTTTTGTTAGTTAAATAAATTACATTTATGGTGGTGTGGAACTAAGTCATTAGAAACTTTGAAAAAGAGAAAATGCTTTTAAATTGCTACAAAAATCTTTGAAAGTCATGAAAAAGCAGTAATATATTTTATGTACATTCTAAATGATTCGTTTCCCTTTTCTGATCTTAGAAATCTTCATATATCTCTTGTTTATATGATGTAGCTGTAGGGTAACTAGTTGACAAAAAAACAAAATGCAGACACAGGAGTTTTAAATTAATTTTATATACGGTTAAAATGCTAGTCTCAAGATAAAAGTGTAGTATGATATATCTGTTTTTCTGAGTGGTGTTGACAGTCTGTAATCACTTTCTGTACTATGTTGATCCTTGGGTATTTTAAGATCACTTCTTTTTTATGGCTGCTCTTTGTTACAGAAATCGGAGTCTGCAATGGAAATTTTTAAAGAAGCTGGAGTACCACGGAAGCAGAAAGTTACAGTATTTAATGTAACAGATGATGCCATAATTAAACCAGGTAATCTTTCTGAGCTACTGTACTGCCACTTGTAGACCTAAACCAAGTTATGACGTGTATTTTATTTTTGTTTTGTATGGAAGTTGCTGAATTCTTACTTCTGTGTCATTGAGCACAAGCAAACTTTTTTCTTAGGGAAAACTATAAAATGGGCTTTACTTTCTAGGTGATCAGAAGTAGGATTTTTCCTTTTTCCTGGATATTATGTTTCCATTGATTAGTTTGGATCAGACATATTTTCTAGCTAATATGAACATTGAGTTAAGAAATAAATGTCTATAACCTTGACTCACTTGTTGGGAATAAATATGACTGCATTTACAGGAAGTTCTCTGATTATCCTTATGAGAGGGGCACCAACAATTTTGTGGTAATGTTTCTCAGGAGCTTAAAATAGCAGTTTGAGGTTTGTTTCTTCTTGCTGCCTGCAGAAGTAGGACTGATGGCTGTCATATATGGCATTTTTTCTGGCAGCTTGCAAAGTAAAACACATTAGAACATGTTATAACAAACGTTCTCACTAAAAATCAGTATTAGAAGTTTGGAGATTTAATGAAAAGTTTTATGTTTTTAAGATTTTATTAGCTAGTGTATTTAGGTTGCTTTCATTTTGTGCTTTTTGACAGTTATAGGTATTTTCCCAAGAATTATGTAGGGCAGGAAATTCTAATGTATTACATCTTTATTTGCCATTAGAGAAGGTTTTTGCAAGACCTTTTTAAGACAGCGCGGTAACTGGTAAAAATCAAATCTGACATGAAAAGGAAGTCTGGACTGATAAATGGAATTAAAACTAGCGATAAAGCAGAATTGCAAGTTTTCAATAAACTGATTTTGTAGTGTGTGTATTTTGTACATAACATCCTTCATGTACATGATTTTCTGTCAGTTGACAGGCATCTTATCCCAGTTGTGTATGGATCATATAAATATAACATGAAATAATGTGAGGATTTTTATGCTTGAGACTTAGGAGAGGTTTACATCATTTCAGTTTGCATTCGTACAGATTTGAAAACAGCATGAAAATGGGTGTGGACATGAAGCAATTAAAATTTCATTTTTTTTAATTGTCTTAAAACAGGCTGGAAACTGTTAAAGATGCAGCTGCATGGATCTTCAGATTAAAGTTAATTTATAATGAACTAAGTTATCAATTCTGTTTTTTTTTAAAGCTGCTAATAAAAGAATATTGCACTTGGGTGAAAAAAAATTGCTGAAGACAAAATAAATCTTTAATTAATCTTAAAACTTTGATACTACAAGCACTTAGGGGAATGAATGTAATTGCAGTCAGGTGAGTGATGTCACTGACTGACAGTAGCACTACTTCTACTAAAGGCTGGTGTATAGGTGATTCACCAGTGGATGAAGCTGTGCTTCTGCCACAGTCTTTAGTTTGGAAACACCGTGTCTTAACAGAGAGGAAGCATTGCAAAACTTTTTTTTATTCTTAACCCCATTTTTTATAGGAAGTGTTTTGGGGTTTTGTTTTTTTTTTTAACTCTCCACCTTGTGAAGTGCTAGTAGTTATAAGTGGAGCACATTCTGTTTTCTTGCCAAGTTTGTTTATTGTGAGTCTTAACTAATTAAGCATTTTGGGCTTTGTCTCTTTCTGTGTCTGAAGTGCAACATGTCTGAGTAAAGCCCCAACCCTTCCTTCCTACTTATCTCAAATTGGGCTAGGAAGTGAGAAATGTGCTTAAGTAGTAACTACCAAGCACCTATTTTAGTCAGTGGGGTTTATAAAGGAGAACAAATAATATGTGAATAAAAACAAAGTTTTGTTTCCTTTCCTGGGACTGTAATCTACCCTGGATGTTGATGATAGTGGTTTGAGGATTTCAGCACTTAGTTGAACATGATCTCTCCTCTTCTTTTGAAGGTACTCCTTTGTATGCTGCTCACTTCCGCCCAGGGCAGTTCGTGGATGTTACTGCAAAAACGTAGGTTCCTAATGATTTAACGTGTACGGTTCATCTTTCAAATAGACTGGTTGAATTTCCGCCCTCTCCCCCCCCCCCCCCCACTTTGGCTTGAACTCATGGCTCACGAAGGCTGAAATACCATTGTAAGGGTAGTGGCAGGAAACGGAAGGCCATTCAGCCATTGGGCAAAAATATCAAATTATCTTTCTTTTCTGAGGCATACTTTTGATTTTGAACACAGTAGGTAAACAAGTAATACTATTAGGGCTGTGGTTTTGCATGTGTTGTCTGTCACACATACATGATTAGCATGGAAGGGCTTGACAAACAGCTTGAGAAGGAGGTGCTCAAGCTTAGCACAGGCGAAGAGGTCTATAATGCAGCATCTGTTCTATGTAGAAGTGGGGAATAAATGCTGGAAGGCATCAATTCCCAGAAAGACTGCTTAATTTTGATTTGGAGAAAAGATGCAGAGAGAGATGTATCATGTGGACCGAAAGAAAAGCAATAAGATAGTGAACACATTTAGCCAGACAACAGAGCTGTCAAATTCCCTTTTTGTTTTCTCTCATATTCCAGCTCATCTCCTTTGCCAGCAATGGCTAATGATCTTTTACTTTAACGTGGGAGGAATGATTTCCTCTCAGACCACTGCGAATGCCAAATTCGAGCTCAAGTGCTGGAGGGTGTCAAAAGAAAAACTGGCATCTTGGCGCAAAGACTAGTCATGCCTCTTCTGTTACGTCCATGATTTCCACTGTCCAAGAGAACTCCTACCTCCCTATTTCAGTGAAGTGTATTTTTGTTGCGTTGTGATACCAAGATAATGTTTTCCATTTGATGGTTGTTTCTGTGTAATGGAGATTATACCCAACTGGCCTTGTTGAAACATCATCCATTGTAATTGTTTCACGTATGTGTAATACTTATAAATGTCTAATACTGTTCACAGGGCTTTGTATATATGGGGAAACTGACCATATAAGTACAGCCGAGTAGTCGGTTCTAATATAGCTACACCTGACTACACCCTATTGAGAACAGGAGGTCGAGGAGTTGACTGGAATTAGTCTTTTTCTATGTCAAACTTACTTATGTAAGACTTAGATCTAGTATATTACTCATTCTGCTTCTAAATTGCATTCAGTGAGCAGCCTGTACGAGACAATAGCTTGTTTGCAAAGCAAAGCACAGTGTCATTAGGAATACAGTCATTCCATGTAGATTAAGTGTCATCCTTTGTTAATGCAGAAAAGCTTTGTTTTTCTAGAAGTGTTTCAAGAACTAGGAAGGGGTTTTTTTGGCAATGTAAGAGATACTGGTAAGCAGCCACAGGGTATTGATTTGTATCTTGCTATATGTATTTGAAAATACTAGCAAGCTAAAAATAGACTGGGTTCTTGGTCGTGTTCAGTGAATCCATCCTATCTTTTAATTCAGCATTTCTAATCTATTTTCTCCCGATACTTGTATGATCCTATTTCAGAAATCAACTTTTGTTTGTACTGCTGATTTTGGTAGCATATTACATGTAATCCTACTATACAGTAATGTAGTAGGATATTATATATATATAATATATATAATATAAGGATATAAAAGGAGAAGAAAGCATTCTTAAGCTAAAGAGAAAGATCAGATTTATTTTTTTATCATGGGTTTTCTGTCAATATGATTCTGTAATCATCTCAGTCTTTCTATATCCAGAAGTTTTTTAACCTTTTTCTATGACTTACTTGCTTTCTGATTTCTACTTTAATGTTTCTTTCTTCTTAATTTCCACTTTTCTGGAATGCTGCATTTATCATATTCCCTTAACTCTTGGGCAAGAATGAAATGATTTTACTCTGTTTCAGTTTTTCTTTGGGTCTTTTACTTTATTCCATGCAATTTCATCCAGTGTTGCTTAGTCTCATACTTGGGTGGGGTTTGTTTTTTCATTATTTTTCAGAATGCTGTATCCATCATTCTTAGTTACTGTACCTGTAAGTACAGGTTTCACGATGTCGCAAAAATATTCAAGAAATGCTTCAGTGAAGGGCAAAAAAAGTTATCTTGGGAATGATTATAGCATTGAGCTATAGCATTCCGGCTGCGCTGTGGGGGAAAAATGAGAATGTACTTCATGTTGTGCTTGTGTTCTGAACACCCTCGAGAGGAGCCAGCTTCTCCCTGCTGAACAAAGAGGGAACCTGGGGAGGTTTGGTCCACAGGCTGAAATGAGCCTCTGTACATTACTCTCTAAAGTTCCATTTTCAGAAGTGATGTAGGCACTTGAAAGATCCTAAGCTGTAGGGGCATTTTGAAAAGGTACTTAAGGATATAATGCTGGGTTACAGTATGGAGCACAGACTGACTTCCTCTCCTTCCTCCCGCAACTTCCGTCTTCCTGATTCAAACCATTATGGACTTAAAAGACAGCAATTCCTAAAAACTTGCTATCACCACTAGTACATTTTTTAGAAATATTTTTACATCAATATGTACTTTAGTTTTTAAGATTGTCCATAGTTTTGTTTTACTGGAGAAAACCCTGAAGTGTGCGATGTTTGAAATCATATAGATGATAATAGCAGTGCTGTTGTTAATAGCATGATTAATTCTAATTATTCTTTTAAGAAGGAAAGAAAGAAAACTAATGTCACCTCAATCAGGAGATAATATAGTGGAATATAAAGGATATTTTAATTTTTTACCAACTCTTAATGATTCTGATGAGCAAGATATCCTTTTGTATGCTTCCTTCTGCCAAGACATAAATCAAAAATACGCTCCTTAAAAATGAGCAAGCTTTTCTTAGTTATCATAGCTTGAACAAACTACTTGCTCTACCGTTCAGGAGTCTTGGTTAGCATCTTGATTTCGTTACCAAAGTGTCGGGTGTTTTTTTCATGACTGACTGCTTTTAAACTTTCCTTGCAAATGTTTTTATCGAAGTCTTTTGAAATGTTTTGATTCATTTATACCTCCGTGAAGAAAAACACTTTCACAGAAACGAGAAGGTTCAGTTAAAGATTTATGCAGTTTGTTTCTATTTGAAGTCTCATAATTTGTTCAGCACAGTATGAGTAGGTTTTAGAGCACTGAGAGTAGGCAGTGCGTCTGCATGCTGTCTATCTTCTTTAGTGCTGAATTTTCTCCTTAGTGCTTATTTTCAGCAACTTAAAAGCTCAATCCTTAGATTTTATAGCTGTCTTTAATGACAGGACTTTTCCTCGGTGTTTCAGAGGTGTGTTTCAAAAATGTGTAGAGGCTTACTGCCCTTTTTGGGACAGCGGTAAACTTCAGAATTCCTGTGGCCTGATGGTCTGTTTTACCCCCGATAGGCTTTGTGTTAAAGTACATAGCACGGTCCAGAAACGCTTATCTCACAGGCTGCACTTCTGTGACCTCTTTAAGCTGGCGTAGTAGAGGCTGCTGCTGCCCAAAGGGGAGGTGGTGCTCGCTCCCCCGGAGCTCCCTTTGGCCTCCGAGCCCCGGGACTGCTGTCCTCAGCTGCGTGAAGGAACAGATCGGCGTGAGATAGCTGCATTCTTCACTGGGTTAGTTTTCAGCTGGATCGGTTGTACGCCCCAGCTTGCTGATCAGCCGAGTGAGCTTCTGCACTGGTACAAAGCTGACCAAAACGTGGGGATGGGGAGAGGTGGGACCGTGCCTTAGAGTGGTAGCCCAATGCTGTGTGGAGATGGAGTTGTATTATACCTCCTTTTTCTGCCACTTCATGGCCTGTTTCATGAACGTTTCAGGAAACCTTTGGAACATCAGAAATTTTACCATTCCAAAGAAAAAGCCAACAGTAGTTTTGTTTGAAATGTGTCAGAATTAAGTGATGATTCTGGTGTGTTTAGTGGTTTATTTAAGTTTTGCTAGGTTAACAGTGTAATCTGAGCCTGAAAGTATGCTCTACAATTGTCTGAAATTATTTGACTAAGTAGTTGGAATCCTTTTCCTCTACAGCATCTAAATAATTGTCTTTTAAATTAGCTAAGTTTGAAGAGTTAGCAGCAAACTAAATTGTTGCTTAATTAGAGTGCTTTATTCCAGTAGCTTTCTAAATGGAAGTTGGCTCATTAGTTACTGGCATTTTACCTGTCAAAGCTGGTATCAAACCTGGAAAACGAGGTTTTGTACAAAATTAGGTGGTTGACCTGAACAGCTGCTTTTCTGCAGGTGAGACTAGAACAACTGTGTCTAATGAAACTCTGTTTTTAATTCTGCAGGAAGATTATTTTCCTTTCATTTAACATTTGTGTGTCTTAGTTTTGCATATCATCATTGCTGCCTGTGATTCCTTTCTAGGATTCAGGTAATCATGCTTCAGTGAAGGCAAGTAAAGTGACTAAATTCCATGTATTGAAAAACAGTGGCATTATACATATCAAGTCTAATAGAGATAGGTCTCCTGCATGTTTTTTTGTTCAGGTATGGTGTTTAATGTTACTGTCATCAGAACAAAAATATATAGTCCTTGATTCAAGCCAAGACAACAAGTAGAAGATGTCTTATCGAGAAATCGCAACAGTGTAAGTAGGATGAGAAACGTTCTACTTCAGTGTAGGTTCTTGATTATCATATCTCAGATACTGCGCAGAACTTGATTCTTTCAGAGTAGAATCTGGATATTAATTCTGTTTAATTAATATATGGTTCTGGATTAAGATCCTGCTTTGACAAACCTTAATGTGTTTTGAAAATATCTGAAGTTGTCAAAACTATGCCTATTAAGAGATTTTGGAGTTGTACCTCTTCTTACTCATGTTTGAGTTTGTTCTAAATTAGAATTATATTGTGTTTCTTTCTAAAGATTTCACGGACTTTAATGAACAAGATGTAGTGGGATGTCAGTAGTTAGGACTTTTGGGGGGGGAAATCAGGGATTCTTTTGATGCATTCTTAAATGAAATTGTGATGCAGATCATCATAAGAAAAGTAACTGCAGGAGAGGTACATGTTTGGTTGGTATCTTATACATATGTTGGCTAATGTGAAATTACATAGAATAGTGTATATAGTATACTGAAAATAGGATATGCATATATAGTATATATAAAATAGTATGTATTGCATACGTGGTAACTATATGTTCTAGTTTCTTGATTTGGCTAGCTCACACTAATTTAATGTTAGGAAATATTTGTTGGAAATGAACTCACAAGACTTTTTAAGTAATAAAAGATCCAGTATTCTTTTTGGGGATTTTTCTGTTTCATTTACTTTTGCAGAATACTGGTTTAGGTTTAGTTTCAATAATTATTTTTCTTGTATTTTATTGGTGATACTTGCTGAATGCATTCGCACATAGTAATTTTTAAGAAGAGTAAAGAGGGCAGTTAAACAATTTGAAATTAATAAGTGACACTAATAACTGATACCTGGCATCTGTTCAGAAGTCAGCAAGAATATATTCTGACAAATACTTGTTAATTTTTTTGCACAATTAAAAAAGTTTAAGAAAACTGTAAACTGTTTAAACCCTTCTCTGGTTTTCCATAGTATTTCTTGAACAGCATGCATCTTAAGTTCTCTTCCTTGTTTATATAAGATGAATATTAGTTTCAAAAGCACTTTGCATTTCATCCAGTTGGAAGAATGTAAAATCTTTCCATTAGAAATACAGATAAGTTTTGAGTAATGGAAAATTTATTCATAATATTTATTTTTTGCATATAGTAGAGAAATCCACCACTTGTCTGAGAACAGATCACAGTCACATCAAGGTGGACTTAGGTTGGAAAAACACTATTCTTCTAGAATGATTGAGGTATATTGGCTGAGCTACTAAGTGCGTAGTTGAACAGTCCTCCTTTCTAAAGTTGATTTAAACAGATGTTAGTAGTTCCTTACTTTATTTTAAACTTGAAGTTTGATTTACGTAATCCTGTAGTTTTTATTCTGGTTCCAGCTTTATTTCAGATAGAGCATGAGTCTAGGAAGAAATACACACTCTCTGTGTAGTTGTTTTTCGTCTTGACATGTGTTTAAAGAACATTATACATTGTTTATTCTTTTAAAGAAATCAAAAACTCCAAAATGAAATAAAATTATAGTTTCTTCTTAATTAATAAAAACTTATTTTTATTTTCCAATCACAATGGTGACTGAGTCGTGTTGAATAGAAAATTAATGTTCAAAATGTCATAAGAGAAAGTGTATTTGTAGGTAATTCAGAGAGCTTCAATCAGTTCTTCACAAATAAAAATTAAACTATTCTAAAAAATTATTGAACTACTATGATGAAAGAACCTTGGTAGATAATAAAGCATTATACATTATGAAATACCCTAATTTCAGCATTGAGATATCTTTCCTTGACTTTAGCCAGAATATTTCAGATGTTGGAGATCTGTTTTCGTATTCCAGATCAACAGATGCATGAGAATTTTCAGGTTTACCAGAGTGTTCTTTTTCAGTCTGGCCGCACTTTCTATAAATTTCCTAAGGCTTCACAATTGAGTCTTTGTTCACTGGAAAATACATGTGTGATTGGGAAGACCAAAAAGTAGGTGAGCGTAGCCTATTGCATAAATCATTAAACACTAGCAACTCTTATCTTAGGATATAATTGCTTCTTTTTGAAGATATAGTATTTGATGACATAAACATTTTTTCCAAAATGCATCTCTTACAAGTATTAACTATTCCGTGTATTTTTATATATTATTAAAAAGTACAATTTACAGTATTCTAAATTGTTCATGTCTAAGAATGAACAATTTGAATGAAATATTGAAGTGGTTTCATGACATCAGGGATTTATGCTTCTTAATTAAAGTTGACAGTACTCTTTTCTTTTGAAATGGTAGCTTTCTGTAGTTGTATGGTCTTCTCTGAATTGCATGTACGTTTTTGCAGCTAAAGAATTAATCATGCCCCCAATCTGCTCGCTCTGGTAACTGCACAGCTGTTGTTATGCGACCCACTTGCAGTTGGTTTTGGAGGGTTTGCTAATTCCAGCTTCCAGCTAGAGATGCCAGAACTCTACTTGGAAAACATGGCCAATAATAGAAAGTTTTAGAGAAAAAATAGCATTTTGGCATCACAGATACAAGTTTTCCTATAGCTTAGTTTCTGCTATGTATTTCAAAGTTACTAATCCCTCAGCAATCTGCAGACATAGACAAATTTTGAGTCTCTCTTAAAGTGTGAGTATTTTTCAAACTGTTTTTTTACAGCTATCGCTGTTCATTACTGCAAGCTTTTAAAGTAAGGTGATTCATGAGAAGCTGGTGTAACAAAGCCTTGCATCCTTCAGATTTCTGTCTTGTGTTCCTGATCCCGGGTAACCCCGGTCCTCCACAGGTGCCTCCAGCTCCCTCTCATGGCCCTGACCCTCTCCATATCCCCGTGTTGCACCACTGTCTGCTGGCCTGGAAAGACTCTTGCTGGTGGCGAGCACTTGTGCAACTGGCCAGCTGGCAAGCCAAAGGAACATATCACCACTTTAATCATGTTCTAGCATTTCCTTAGTTGTAGGAAAGGAGCAAAAAAACTTCAGTACTTTCTAACCAATTATTTTGATCTCAAACAGTTAGGTATCTTTCTTCTGTGCCAAATTTAATTGGAATTGACCACTAGGTTCAGAGCAGGGAAGGGGAAAACAAAGAGGCAGACACCATGGTTGCACAAGTCTTGTTTCCTTACGGTTCTGTGGCTTTAGGGAGTCTTTCCATTTGTGGCTGGTTTTGATGGTGTTTGGCTTGCTCTGGGCAACTAGGCCAGCAATCAGAGGAGAATTATTCAAGTGGTAGAGGAAAGAATCCAGTTTTTGTGAATTCTGGTGTTTTCCGCATTTGTATATTTTCTGTTGTTTTTAATGGTAGCGCTTTTCTGATCGGGAGAGTCAGCAAAATGTAGCCCATATGTACAGTGTGCTGTATGCATGCTCATACCCAGTTTTATTTTCCTGTGTTTGGCTGGAAGATTCTAATTCTTGAACTAATAGGACGGTGACATTGCCAAGTGCATTAGTAGAGAAAAGATTTCTGTAAATTGGAGGAAAAGGATCATCTTGTTAAATTAATTAAATAATCAGTGCAGCCATAAACCCTGTGGTCAGACTTTTCCTGTTGGAAACAGATAATGCTGGTTTAAACACACACTTTAATCGGCTTTTCTTTTGTGCAGTGGTGAAGCAGTTTTTCCTATTGAGTCTGTCCCTGCAGTAAACAGAGAGCTCCAAAGCCAGTAATACTGTCATGTGCCTTAAAGATTAAGGCATGGGCACTGATGATACATCTTATTTGTTATTCTGCTTTAGACCTTATTTGTCAGATGAGTACAGATCAAAAGAGTTAAGTGTTTTTACTACACATAAAACTGTTTTCAAGAGATGAGTCTATTGTAGTTTGGAAAAGAAATGTTCCTTGGCTTATTTTTATGCTAATCTAAGCGGCCATCTCTTCCCTTTTGATGCTTAGGGCCTTTCATTAAGTTTTGCTATGTGTTGTTATACAGTTGTTTTTTTGAGGGGGGTTTTGGGGTCCTTTTTTTTGGTGTCCAATCTTAATATGGGTGAAAGCTTTATTACACTACTATGTATTGAGACCATCACAGCAAGGAGCATTTTGTGTTAGTCTTTTTGCCTGTTTGACTCCTTTCTAGTGCTTCTTATTCTCTAAAGCAACAGTTAAGTATTGCACTAGAATAAGTTTATGGTATAAAATACAGATTTTTAAAAAAATATTTGCTGAGCTTTGCTAAAAGTAAAAAGATCATAAGCCTGACTGAAATTATTGTTTCTTGATAGAAACTTTATTTGAAGTCTGACTAACCCAGGTTTGTTTGTTTATTATTTTTCTTTTCAGAATTGGTAAAGGTTTTCAAGGTGTGATGAAAAGGTGGGGATTTAAAGGCCAGCCTGCTAGCCACGGCCAGACGAAAACTCACAGACGTCCTGGAGCAATATCTACCAACGTGAGGATTCTTATTTCTTCTCATTTCTTGATGTAAACATTCTTCAGTATTTTTAGGACTGCTTACTAAAAATGAACGATTTCACAGTAGCTAGCTGTTACCATCTACTCTGTGGTAGCAGAGAATCCCAGCTGTTTCAAAAGAAGTTCAGAAACCTGTATAATGAGCAATGAAGACAGCTGTTCTCTTATGCCTCAATTTATGAATATTTTATATTGCTGGTAAGTGAGCAAACATATTTTAACTGAGCAAATTGGGTATTTTGTAGTATAGCGGAGGGAAATAGTCTTCGTGCTTCAAAGAGAGTTCTAAGAATCTTTTTATCACGGCATTTATAGATTGGAAAGGATTTACTCGATATTTTGTACTGCAGATACTGTACTATTCTTTGGAACCCTAGTTGCTTTTATCACCTTGCCTGGCTTGTGTAGCTGCTTTATGAACTCTTTCATTCCCAAAATAAGCTTCAAACTATAAACAGTATTAGTTTAAAAGCTTTTTGGAACAGGTGCATTTAAAACTGTCCTTATAAAGACTGCACAACATTTAGGCTGAACTAAGAGGGATTTTTGCAAACTAGGTTTGTTATACAGAATTAAGACCAACTGAGTCGCGGTAGTGAACCTGAATTGTCTGTAATTTTCTTGGAGAAATTAAAATTTAAAAAGTATTAATAATGCTTAAGAGAATAGTAAAAGCAAAAAGGCATCGGGCAACAAAGTTGGAGTCATTGAGACTGTAAAAGCATACAGTACTGATTTATAGTCCTTCGTTTCAACTGGAGAATGAATTCTACACCTGGCACTGTTTTTTCTGAAGACTGGAGTGTAAATATTTAAACATACACCACTTTGTTTTAGCAGATGGTATCCATCATTACAAAATAATCCCTCTTTACTTTCCTTTAAATTAGAATTTCCTAAGCAGTAACACTGCATGTAATTTCACAAAGTATATAGAATGGGAATATATAGTATTGGAAATAGGTGTGAGGAAACAAGGTGAAAGGATGCAATAGGGGAAAAACAAAGCCTTGATTTTTATTTACCACTCTAGTGTGGACCACCTTAGGTATTTTAGTAATCCTGCACTGTTTAGTACAGAATCATGCCCCTAGTACTTCATTGCAGCTGATTTCCTGAAATCATGTTTAAAAATAATGATTTTTTTTTAATGAAATTATTAATGAATGACAGAGTGGTTCAGGAGACTGAGACAAATCCCTGAATTGAACTGAAAATTATTGCACTTAATCCTGCCTTTTCTTTTCCACCTTTGTTCTCCAGGCTATACCCAGCCAAACAAAAACGGGATACAGAAACTAAGCAATAGCAGGGAATGTAATTAAAAATTCTGTTCTTAAAAATACATTGTTTAAAAAATCTGTTTCACATCAGTGTAAAACTCATGGATTGGGGAGAGGGGAGAAGCTACAGTCTATCTTAACTTTGGCAGCCTTCCAGGGCAGGACTGCTCTGGAGCTATGTGGTAGCATCCACAAGTAGTTAGGTAAGTTTGCCAGTTGCTGTGGTCTAGGTGAGAGTCTTGTGTTGACAGGGCTTTTAGAAAAAAACTTCTTGTTTTTCATTAAATGAAAATACGGGATGAGTGAAGATTTTGCTCTGAATCTAGGCATATTATGTATTAAGCAAAGCTAGAATCCCTTTGTTGATGCAACAGTATTTATAGCAATTTTATGACTGAGGTCAAGTATTTCAGATAACATACCTAACCTTCCAGCAGGAGGTATTTAAAATGCTAATCAATAGTAGATACTTTCAATTTCAGATATTTTCAAAGTTGGAAATACCAGCATATTCTCTTTCCTGCTCTTCTTGAGTTTGTAGATGTACCTCTTGCAGTTACATGATTTTTTGGCCCTGTTTTTATCTAGAAAGCTGCCAAAGTCTATCGTGGAAAGAAAATGCCTGGTAAAATGGGTAACATCTATAGGACATCTTTTGGATTAAAGGTGAGTTCTGAGTGTTCTAGAATGTGTATAAGGTGGTTGCATTGCCAAGCAATGGACTTAACCTTGCAGCCTTCTGTTCGTGTACTGTCTGTCAGAATTGTCTGTCAGAATTGGTGTGCTCTCTGTTGGTGTTCTGTCAGAATCCAGACAGGAGCACCTTGAAGTATGCAAGCTGGAAAGACAAAAGCAGCGAATGTTTGCTCCTGTCTTCTTGTGGCTTCCAGATAAGTTAATCTGAACTCCCTTTGCATATGTGCAGCCCCTGGGGACCGGGATTTCAGATGATACCTCCACATCTGATGTGTTTTTCACTGTGTCTCTTGATTTCTGCCTTTGAAGTGAGAAAACAATCAGGCTTTTGGTGACCTTCAGTTAATGTTTTCATGCCTATTCCACTTGTTCAAACCCAACCCAAGTCTGAGTTGTTTGAAGTCCTAACTTTATTATGGTCCTTCACTTTGATGTGCAAAAAGGGGATTACAGTTTCTGTCTAGATTCTGATGGGTGCATAGCTGTGGCGGTTCCTGGGCTATTACAGCTACTATTCTCTGTCTCTGAAGGCAACCTCTGCAGTTTGCACAAAAAGCATGTTAGCCTCTAACTTGCAAAAAAGCGTGCTGCTGCTCTCTGCTAACTAAAACTAATTTTTTTGTGACAGAAAATGTGTGTGTTCAATTGAGCACCCCATAGAATTAAGAAACAAACAAATGGTTGCAGTAACATTTTCATGAGCGTATTTGTTTTAATTTGTCACATGTGATGTTTTTCAACAGCTGTTGGGAGCTTCAGCTGGTATGATGCTGAACAAAGGGCTACCTTACCAAATACAGCCTGATCACAGGCCCTTTAAAACTGTGTAATAGACTCCTGCATTAGAAAGCTGTGCACTCAGAGTAGCGTGTGACTGAATTTTGTGGCAACTTTAGGCCTGTGCTGAACATTCTTCTTCCCCAGAATACCACCTCCAGTTAATCAGTTTGTGCTTTGCTGGACCACTGTTTGTAAAACTGGGAATAGTCTCTAAAATGAGCTCAATGTCTCATTTTTTTTCTGTCTCCTAGGTGTGGAGGATCAATACAAAACATGACATTATTTATGTAAATGGCTCTGTTCCAGGTCACACAAATTGTCTGGTGAAGGTATGTTTGCTAGTTTCAACTTACTGGTATTAGTGACTCCTAAGCTCTCTCCAACTCTCTTCTTACAAAAGTAAAAACATTGGCTGAATGCAATCTTCTTTTCTTCAGAGTCCCATCTTGTACTACTGAATTAAAGGGCAGTAGGATCAGTTCTGTAAAAGAGAGTGATTAATAGGGGCAGTGGGTCACCACTTAGTCTAAATGGCTCATTCTTAGCTTTGCACTGGGGTTGTGCACCTGTGTAGCCAGTGATAAACCAACAGAGTCACTGTAACCCTGTGGTAAGTGTCTCAGGGCTAGGTCCGTCCCCTTTTAACACTAACCTGAGTCAATAGCATGATGGTGAGATTTGCAGAATATTATTTGAGGGCCGTATGCATGAACAGAAATACACAGCAAGCACTGCTTTAAAGATTATTCAAAGCATTCCCATACACAGTAGCAGTTACCTTTCCATGGAGCAGTTGAGGTATGGGAGGAGACAGCTGGAGTTCGCAGTAATGGTACGAGTTCCCTTTGCAATCAGTATAAATGTGTCAGTGTTATTTTCTGTGGCGTTCTACAGAATCAATTTCAAATTTTACGGAGATTGTTTCAGGATTCTCTATGAAACACTGAAACAATGAAGAGTCTAGTATGTGTTCTTGAAATGTAAATAATCCACATCAAAGCAAGAAAAGTACTTCTAAGGGGTATTTTCAAAATAGCCTTTTCTTTCTATTTAGATATATTCTACACATCTGTAAGCACAAATTAATTAGAGGAAGTTGATTCTTTCTGACTTAATAGATTACAGGGTATCAAACATCTTTATTATGAATGATTATAAAGATTTTGTTGTACATATACCTATATATCTGATATATAGTTTAAAATCCTCATAAGTATTATAGGCATTTAAATGATCCAGTTCTTGAAAAGTTAGAGTTTGGAAAGTTCAGGTGTTTTCAACTGGTTTATTTTGTTCTTGTTGTATTTTACTATGGGCACCCAGTTTCTGTTATGTATTTCCTAGTTGTGGAGCAGAACTCCACAGTTACTGGGCCTTAAGTAAAGCAATCCTAACTTTCAAATAGGTGTTTTACACACAGAAAAATAAAGTTTGTTGTTGCGTTTCTCTCATTGGAAATAAGGCATTTTTTAATGAGTGAGGAGGTATCTCTAAACTGCTTTAGTTGTAATGTCCAGCCCAAGCCTGGACATTTCACATTTCTCTCCCAAGATAGTGAAAATCAATTAACAGATGCCCAGGAGAAGTAGTTTTCAGGATAACTTCTGCAATATTACTGGGCATGACATCAGTGACATAGAATTAAGACTGTAGTTTGACTGGCTTTTCATCCATATATCGGACTGAATATTTTTTCTAATCCTGAGCCATGAACCTGATTGTTATATGTTAGTCTGAGGTTTAATTAAGTGTGAATTTGTTGTTGGATGTTATTTTTAAATTGTAATGCATGTATACAAGAAACATAATGTAGTTGAAAAAATGAGTAATGTTTGATGCCCAGACTTTACTCTTTGATCTTAATAGTACTCTTAAGCAAGAGCTAATTGTTGCAAAAGGTTGTGCATCTTGTTCTCCTAGTCATGCTATTAAAATCCACACTTAAATGATTCAGTGACAACTGCATGTACACATCTCAGATGTCTTATCTGCAAGGATACAACATTTTATGAAGTCATTGAGACTCTGAATACAGTACTTATTTCTACCAGCTCATAACTTTTATTCTAACTAGACTTAGTAATTAATTTTTTGATTTCTGGCTTTAAGTGAGCTAAGAAAACAAACATTTATTAAACACCTGTAATATGAACTGTTTTTAAAAGCAAAGCTATCACACATTCTTATGTACGCTGGGAAGATCTCATTTAAACAAATCAATGTGCCCTTACTAATCAGACACTGCACACTTCTGCTTGGAGAAGAACCTACTGCAGCTGTTGCATGCTTTCTCTCATGACTGGGTCACTTCCACCTTTTTCTTTCACCTTTTTTTTTTTTCTTTACTCAGACATTACTCTTGCTTAGGCTAGAAGGCATCCCCCTTACCACCTTGGATTTACTGGTTTTGTTCTGAAAGCAGTCCTGCTGTTAGCTTAAAAAGATCCTTGAGGCAGCAGTACTGCCATAGTCAACAACCTCGTTAGCAGGAGACCGCTGGGCCAAGCTACTTCAGCATATGCAGTAAAACAACCGTGTTGACATCTGTGATGTGAAAAGGATAATGGGCTTTGATTGCTTTGGCAGTCTGCTGCATACCGTTTAAGTGCTTGCCATGTCCAGGGGTGATGTCTGTTCAGTTCACTCACCATGGATGATGATTGGAACTTTATCCTAAGACCAAAAGTTAAAATGGCTCCACTATGGGTTTTTTTTTTCAAGTAAACTTAATCTGTCACTATTAACTAAGTGGCAAAAGGCACTTTTTTGACTGCTTTACTAAGTCTTGTACATGATGTGTACAAGATGTAGAATCTGTATTAATTGTATTTGCAAGTTACCTGTGTATGAAAATGTTTCAAGTCATAGTTACCTACAATTTAGAAGTCCAAATATCTTCAAGTATGCATTTTGGCATACACATTTCAGAATTGCAGCTAATTCCATTATTAGAAACAAGGGCTGAGGATCCATGGGAAGAATGAGGGATTTCATCTCTTAGAGCTCTTTGATTAACATAATACAATATTGGAAAGATCTTGATCAAAGTGCTCCGCATTCAGACTTTCATGGCTTTTTAGTAATAAATAATCCTGTTTTGAGATGAAGGTACAGTAGTAGGTATTATTGATATTAGGAAATAGATTTTAAAAAATTGTTTCCACTCACATATTTGGTGTTTGGAGGGAGTATGTAGTCAGCAACAGTTCATTCCAATTCTTCGAGCTGGTGAATCCATTCTGGGTTTTTTTTTCTTCCATAAGCCATAGGAATTACATGTATTAATTAAAAAATCTTCCCTTATATTTTCAAATACCTCTCTGAAGAGTAGAGAAAGCCTAATTAAAAAAGTTCGCAAAGCAATACTGCTTGGTATGTGCTCTCTTAATTTCTGAGGTTTTTTCTCCATTTAATCTTGCTGTACTCATCTGTGGTGGTTTTAGCTTCTGTCTTATACCTTTTTCTTCCAGGGTGTTTTGTTGTTTGCATATAGATTTCAACATCCTATACGCTGTTGTATATTTGGTTGGATCTGTAGTTGGGGAGAGAAATTATGGGATGTTGGTGTTCATTATTACTGTTTGTTCCACTGAATACTTGCCTATAATTAGGTAGGACTAATCTCCAGGGGATGTGGATCCATGTGTCTTTGAGCTCAAAGAGTGGAATATCACATAATACTTTTCTCTCGTGTGAGCCTCTAAGAGGAAGGCATTGGTGTTCCATAGCCACTCTGTGTTGCTTGGTAACCACTAAAACCACAGTGCACTTTGAAGCTTATGTTTATTTTGTATGTTATGTATTTTTGGAAACGTAGTGCATCAGCACTGTATCCAGATTGAGATGAAGCACTTAAATTTTTCAAGTTTCATTTTCAGCAAAAAAAGTGCACAATAGTACGATTGATGGGCTCCTGGTTTAATTAGAAATCAGTTTTCATTTGCTATTGCACACTGAAGCATGCAGGTAAATAACTGACATAGTAATGTTTCTAGCCAACTGGAAAACTAATCAAAAAAAGCTTACTTTAGCATAGATTTCGTTCTCAGTGACAAGGTCTAATAAAATTAAGAAACTTTAGCACTGTGCTAGAACGTATGGAATTTTTCTGTTACAAGAGTAACATCGCAGGGTAAGCATCTGTAAATTATTGTGTTGTGCCTATCAGAACAGCCTGCCTCAGGTAATACCTGTCTGTCTGGTGTATCTTCTTAGATTACAAGGCCTGGAGTTACTGTCTGTGGTGTTGATCTTCTAGAAAAAAAGCTAATAGTTTTTTCTTTTGGAAGCCTATGACTCTCAATTTCTCTCCCAAGTATATTATCAAAAAGTTCTCATCTGTCATTCAAGAGAGAAGCACCAGACTAATTCCCTTTTTAAATAGATGCTTTATAATGGAGGGGCTACTGTAGTACGGCATATTATAATACAGGATGTTATAGTTTATATTTGATAATGTTTTATACCTGTCCTAATTCTAAGGCACCTGATTTTCTTAGGACATTCAATGTTAATCACTTTGAATATATCAGTTGCAGTGAAAGCAGAAATTCTGGCAAATCTGTGTAACCCATAGAGAAGTCTGTAGTAGTTTGCATCCTACTTATTTTGTATCACACTTGCCAATGTTACTGGCTGTGTTTCTAGCTGCTGATGCCAGAGTTGGGTGTGCTGAGCTCAAATTAGGGACATGCAGGAATCGTGTCATCCCTTGACTTCTTTTGTGTTCCCTGTCCGGTACCTTGGGCCCCACAATAGAGTTGTGTGGAGGTTTTTTTTGTTTGGTTGTTTGTTTGTTTGTTTGTTTTTTTTAAGACAAAATAAGGCGGGTCAGAAATGGATATAGTTCTTGAATTCCATTTTCTGTCTAGCTTCAAAAATAGCATAGAAGCTGAGCTAGGTAATGTATAATACCTGAGGAGATAATTTCTAACATTCTGTATATTTAAACACATTTTCCTGTTAGCAAACAACTCGCATTCTTTGCTGTGGTTGTGAACACAGCCTGAAGCCCTGTTAAACTGCAAATGTGAGTTGTGACTTAAGCATCAAGTTTTGATGCCTATTTAAGACCATATTAAGTATTTTGTGCTGATAGATTTCTGAATTTGTATTTGTTTATACTACCTATTATGCTGTCAATATATGGGACGTGCATATGTGTAGTTTATTAAGTGTCTGCAAAACCCTTTATGACTGTTTTAAAGATTTAGTGACAAAATCCCGACCAGCTCCAATTTCAGCTTTGTCTAGTATTTTTCTCAATAAAAAACTTCACAGAGAATATACTGTAGTATATATACACTACTATATACACTGTCTACAGTATAGTGTACTATAATATACAGCAGTATTAATATAATGGTTAAGCAAGCCAAGTGTTTATGTTATATTGAGTTACACAGTGAATACTTTTATGGATCGTAATAACCAGTTGGGCTCTCAGCCCAATTCCTTCTGTGGGTGAGAGCTAAATTCACAGGATTTTAGTAACACAGAGCATTAAAACTTATTCTGATGTCATGGGGTTCCTCTTTTTTTTTCTTTTTTTTTCCCTTTTTTTTTTTTTTACTAATATATTGAGTGAGATCAGTGCTATCCATTGTGATCACATTGGATTTATATTAGCAGGAAACCTGCTTGTTTAAAGTTTAAGGATGTCATGCCCAAGATTTTGAGTTGTAGACATTATTTTTTTTTCTTAGGGCCTAAAAGCAGATATGAGGGAAGTTTGTATATGAATTATTTGTGCAGCCTTACTGTAAAAGGTTACCAAAGCAATTGCTTATAATGCAGTTTCAGCATAGAATGTAAAAATCTATTTTGTGAACTTCAAATGATTGGGAAGGAAGCGAGATGTTATTTGGTACAGTTTTGTGTTATGTGCTGCGAGGCATGGTTTTCATAGAATTGTAGAATGTCTCAAGTTGGAAGGGGCCCATAAGGATCAAGTTTTGGAGCCTTGGGTTTTTGACTCTGAGCAATAAGGAGAAAGACATCCAGTGGCAGTTTCTTCCTTTATTGGGGATGCTCTGAGAAGGTTACTGGGAGAACAGGAAGAGCTGTGCTGGGTCACACGTGCTTCTTGTCTGTGTACACGCTTATACAGACAAGTGTAGCTGCTGCTTCATACCATTTAGCTCCTTATAATATTGTGAAATTACTGTGCAGGAGTCTGAGGTAATACATATAGAAATCCTTTGGTATGCTGCATCCTTCATAAATGTAAAGGAGTAGAACTTAAATTGCTTCTGAAAGCAGTGAATGTACAAAAAGATGGAAAAAGAGCAGTAGTTTTCACCAGTCAAAAGAAATACTGTGTCAATTATACCAATCAAAAGAAAGTGCATATCAGAAGAAAATAATTTTAACATCAGATGTGGCTTATACTTCTGGGATCTGTCAAGCTTCTGAGGAGTCCGGAAGGGGCAAAATGAAACAGTATTGTACTACTCTGAAAGCAACAATGGTCTGTTGAAAACATTTTGTAAGAATCTACTTTAAGAATTCTCCTTATCGCACAAGAGGTGCTATCTGCAAAATGCCATTTGACATTAATATGTAAAATGCAATGTTAAGGCTGAACAGAAATCTTACATTTATTTAGATAAACTAATACAGGACAAAGATTAGGCTGCTGGGTTTGCCTTTGGTTAAGAGCAGATGTCTTACTCCTAAGTCCTATGATAAGAAATTGTTTTAAGAACAGGAAAAAAATTTAAATTCCTTTCACTTTCCAGGTGTCCAAAACTGCTCGTAATGACACAGCCTGTATGTAACAGCACATGTTATTTCATTATGAGAATAATTGAAAATAACAAAAAAGTAGATATGAAAAACGTTTTAATAGGATACATATGAAATAAATAAGTTATCAGAAATAAAATTATTTTTTCTCATCTTCCAAATATTATTGTAACTCATGTAGAGACCATGGGGGTTTTTGCTGTTGACAAAGAAGGCTTATGATTTGTAATAGGATTAGGGAGTAAAAGAGAAAGGGGCAAGGGAAATAACAGGTAACCGGTGAAGTTATTAAAACATGTTTTCATATAGAAAAAGAAACAACAGCAACGTATTGAAAGGGAGGGATGACTTCTCAGCCTCAGCAGTTCAGGTGGCACTGTTGAAGCTATCTGACTGTTTCCTCTGAACCCACTGCTGCGGGAACTGTTGCAGCAAAGATCTTTGGACTTGGACCGCAGCCTGGTTTATTCCATGTAGATATGTAATGAAAATTGCTGTCTGCCCAGACTCTAGGTACTTCCACGTAAACATGGCAGTTTACAAGTGAATAGAGAACACTTTTAATAGGGAGGTGTCTGGTAGAAGAGGAATGATCTACTCGAAAAGCTAAGTAGCCATCCTAACCAATACAATGTGTTGAGCCCTTCGCCCCCTCATTCTTATCAAAAGGTTTTCTTTTTTTTATCAAGCCTGCAGTTAGAAAACTGTTGAAACTTCCTCAGGGGGAAAAAAAACCAAACCAAACCAAAAAAAACCACCAGTTTTTCAGAAGCTGAAGTTTAAGTCAAATTTATTGTGCACTTCATCTGCAGGAATCCTCATGGACTTTGGGAAAGGCTCAAGTAATAGCAGATATGAATCTGGTAAATATAGTGCTGTCAGAACAGAACTGTCAATGGACATAAAATTGTTTTATTTAATTTCTGGTATAAATCACAATTGTCTTATGTGAGGTTTTTGTCCAACCAAGTAAGAACAAGTTTCCTGTTCTTTAAAAGCCCACCAAAAAAATACGAGGAAGAGCTTATCTTCTCTATACTGAAATTTTGTCTAATCTATTTGTACTTTTTTTTTTAATCCAGTTGAGTATAGTGGCTGAAAGGGATTAATACAGCTCAGGAGGAAGATCATATGTAACAATATAGAAATGAAGAATTTAATTTTAAATAAAATTTCATCACTTGAGAATTTGTAGCGCTCTTTTTCTGCAGAGATACCAGCTTTCTATCTTCTATGGCAGACAAACTGATTTTTGCTGATAATTCTAGCTACTAATTTTCTTCAGAGATTGGAGTTTCAGGGGCTAGATTATAAATCTTTTCACATGTAGAGAGGTCAGTAAAGGAAAGCTATTTCTCTGTAGCACTACAGTTTTTGGAAACTACCTTTCTTAAAGCCTCGTCTTCTACGAACTTGGGTACTGATTCCTGGGTGAAGAATTCTAGATGCTTAACTCTGCAGTCACTTGAATAGCTCTGCAGTAGCCGGAGGGACTGACTACAGCACATGCACATATCTTTGCAAAATTAGTTGCCATAATTAGTTTGTATGGTAAATACAAAAGCATGTCTTGGTTGTTGAAGAGGTAATTACACTGCATAATATAACTTGATATGTCATGTAGGAAAGTACTGTGGGATATAAACAGTTTAAACAAGCCATACTTACACACATTTATTTTAATAACGTTTTAAAATATTGAGCAATGAATTCATGAGGGTAGGTTTTGATTCTCTCACAGTATGATACAAGTGATAAATTCTCTTTGGGTTTTTTGTTTTGTTTTGCTGGGTTTTTTTAAAAACTCCTTAATGACGGGTACAAAATGTTAAATTCAATAGCTAGGGTTGATATTAAAATAACTGATGATTACACATGGAATCCTTCAGATAAACAAGTGTAACGTGAGTGCTGTTAGGTTTTTTCTTATGCGTGCAAGGTGATTTCTTTAATTTCTAATGTATCACTGTCTGAGTCTTCTGGAAAATTTATTAACCCCACCCTTCCCCCTCCTGCTTTTTAGGTCAAAGATAGCAAATTGCCTACTTACAAGGACTGCAATAAAAACCCTCCATTCCCTACGTTTTTTGCTGATGGAGATGAAAAACTACCAGAAGACTTGTATGATGATGAGATTTTCCAGTTCACGGATCCACCTGTCACATATGCATAATGTTCTTCACATCTTTGAAAAAACACAATTTTGTTATTTTCATGAACTTTGCAATGCTGTATAAGAGCAAACCTATGAATTGCAGTCTGGCCAACTGACTCGAACACTTCAGATATTGCCATTTTGGTCAGGTAATAAGGTTTACCACTGTCAGTTTCAAACCTGTAGTTAAAGCAGCAGGTGAGTCTGAGGGGCAGGTTGTAAAGTGCACCAAGCAGTTTGTCTACAGTGATCTTTTGTCCTCTGTCACAGGCTGTAAAAAGTTACACATTGTTGAAAAACTGTTGTTTTGAAGATGGTTCCATTTAATTTTCTGAATGCTACCAAACTTTCTGTTTCTCTTTTGTGGAAAGTGTTCTGGCCAACTCTGAAAATCAAAAAAACTTTCAAATCTGTTTTGGTGTCTGGGGGGATGGATAAATCAGAAGTGAGTCAAACTTCATGAAGAATAATTCAAAATAAAACAGGAAAATGCATTGCTCTGTAGCAGCATGAGCTTGTCTTGTTTCCTTCTTTTCACCAGAGCTCTTTCTCTCCTTTTGCTTTGATGTTGTGTTGAGTTTAATGTAGCAGATACCCAACAAATTTTCTAGAGGAAAGACGATGCCAACCACTGTCTGTCTCTTCAGAGAGTTCTGGCAGTGTGTACGATGAGCGGGTGTTCGGATGGGAAGTGTTCAGTAACAAAGCAGCACTGAGACTGCAGTTGCCACCTGCTTGTCGCCTTCGGTGACAGCTTGTTCTGAACTTCACAGAGGATCCCTTGCACGATCTTTGGAGAAATATCTCTGCATCTACAGTTGTCTCTGTATTGGATTCTTATGCTCTTCTTACAGGAGAACTATTACAAGGACAACAGGCCAAATGTGAAGGATTTGTCCTTATGATAATGCTTATTTTTCTTCTACCCCACCTAGCAATAATAGTTGGAATCAATGCGCTCATTTTATTTTTCATCTTACGTAATTTACTATTTAGTAAAAAAAAAAAAGTCTGATCTTTTGAATGCTGTAAAGCCTGTCACATACAGAAGCAAGTACGTGCATAACTGTCAGTGCCATCTGAGCGCTTACTCACAAGCCCTGCAGTAGTTCAAGAATTTGCATACACTAAGCTACCGTTAGTACTGTGGCAGTGCTGTCTACTCATCTTTGCAGCTTCATCACAAGACATCAAATATCTAAAGAGATTGCTAAAGACCTTACTAATACTATCCAGTTTAAAAGGTGATATCCTTGTCCTTATGATGCCTCTCAGTCAGTGAAGGTGTTTTGAATTTTTTTGTAATAGCTTAAAGAAACCACATGCCGTCTTAAAGAGCCTGTAGGTAGCTACTGGCTTGTAGTAGACTGGGAGAGATCATTAGAGACTGTGGTATGGAAATGTGAACTGGGAAATAACTACATTGTAGCGTATCCTCTTAGCTGGATTCAATTGAATTAAAAAATTCAAATGCTGATTGTTCTGATTATTTATCAGAATGCTGAATAACAACACCGCCTTCATGCTTGCCCTTCTCTTCAGTAACACTGGCTCTGCAGGTGCAGATATCACACACACGGAGCAGATGTGATGCAAAAAGCCCATACATGTAGCAACTAGCCAGTGGGATGTCATGTTGTGGCCATGAGGCTAGTAATGAGTGCAACCTGTCACATGTTCCAGATAGTTGCCATTTCCTGAAGAGGTGTTTGGTGTTCAATGTCCTGATTACAAAATGGATTTTAAAAGTTACAGCATTTCAAGTTTACTTGCTGTTGAACACATGTAAATCAGGGTGTGTTCAAATGAGTAGCCTACTGTCCCACTCTGGTTTATGGGATAATTCTGGCGCACGTACACTTTCCTTGAGAAGCTTTGGTGGTGGTGGTTTTTTGTTGGTTTTGTTTGGGTTTTTTTACTTAATTGGTAATGATCCTGGATTATCACTGAGATGACCACACAGAGAGGTGCTGTCTCCTACTTGGTTTCTCAGCCAGAAGTTCCAGGACTGTGGGATTCTCTCCTGTAAGTTGTTGTATTTTGGGTTTGCTTTCAGTGTATGCGTTGGAAACCACCAAGAATCAAATGTGAACTCAAAGGGACCCGCAGGTTTAAAAAAGTAAATTAAAATTAACTCTGTCTCAAATGAGACTTCAGCTTGAGGGGAAAATCGACAACCTACTTCAATTCCTGTTTCTTTGGTAAGAGAACTCCCTTTTTGGCATAAACAGTGAAATTCCAATGATCTGATCATGTTACTTTTTAGCTTCATTGTCCAGGGAATGACTGCAGTCATTCAGGGGATTCTGGAGCTAACAGAATGGAATGCCTTCCATTTGTTTAGCTTTAAAATTTCTGTTGAAGCCTATGTACTATCAGAGTAGTCTCTGCAGTTGTGCTTTTGAAATGCATACTGGATGTGAGCCGTATGATTTTTCCAGATGCTGCTTTTTCAGGTAGGTATTGGTCTCATTTTTCTTGGGATGTACAGGTGAAACCTTTTCCATCTTTATTTATCAAGAGTGCTTGGACACTAAAGACATGAGCTTTCATAGCTCAAGTAAAGGCTGATGTCCTGAAGGTAAGTATTTTCTTTAGAGCAGATGCAGGATGAGATGGATAAGATCTACTGATGTGAGCTCAGAGTAGTACAACCTAGACTGGAACATAAACATCTATTAGACCTGTTCTTCCGTCAGGCTTTGGAAGGCTTGTGTTTTGTATTTAATTTTCCGTACACTCCCCATCTCTCTGTCTTCTGCTCTTCTGACTAATGAAGGGACTTCGTGCAGGAGAAAGGCGGGCTGAATTTATTTCAAGGAGCAAAATTGTTCAGAAGTGTAATGACACCAAATGCTTTAAGCCCACCTACAAGTTTGTTCTTGGAAAGGCTATTTTTAGGTTTTATCAAAGGTGCTGGAGCTGAGTATTTATTCTTTACTCCTTCAACATAGCTGGAGGTTGTTGTGGCTTATCAAGCAGATGTACTTTTAAGAGTCAAATAAAAGCAGACAAAATTAGTCAAATATCAAGTCCTCGTGTCTCAGATGAGCCAACAGTTTCTCGTGCTAAGGGATGTGTTCATTTTTCTGAGAAGGCAAACCAAGGGCTCTGTTGCAAGTAGATACCTGTGCATTTTTTTGCTATTCCTGAGTATTGAAAGGTTAGAGCCATCAGGGAACATATGCCCAGGAAGCAACAACAGCAACAAAAAGAAGCTCTTAGCCCATATTACCTGGAGATTATTAAAGAAGAAGGAGCTGAACATGTTACCAGGAGTCTGAATCCCGCAGGACAACATCCTACCCAATGTTGCAGTCTGTTTTGCTGCCTGAGAAAGTAATTGTTGGCAAGCTCTGCTACCACTGCCATAACTTGTGAAGCAGTTGAGATCTGCCGTGAATTGCGTACCTGTTCAGCACAGAGAGAGGACAAAGTATTCTCTCCTCTGGGAGTATAATGCTTGAAAGTCGTGCACTCTCCCCTCAGCCCCTCTGGGTCCTTGGGCTGGTAAAGGGCCTGTTCCCTAGCACGTACCGTTTTGCTTTGTGATTCTTAAAAATCATAAGGGGATCATAAAAGCATCAGTGCTTTTAAAACCATGAGTGCAAGTAGGTTTGTTGTGTCCTCTGCTTTATTACCATCTTAGCAGGAAACCTGTTGTGCAGCTCTTCTTTCCTTGTGTTTTCTGGCAAAACACTTAACATACACTGGTGCCTGTACGCGCTGGGAATTTGACTCTGCCTGGAGCTGCCTGTAACGATGAGGCAAAATGCAGATACCAAGCAGTTCCTTCGTATTTAATCTCTTTTCTGCAGGCATTTCTGAATATAAGGGTTGTGAGCGAGGCACTGAGCTGGGGTTTGCATGTCCAGGAGCACTTTACCCCCTCCTTAGGCTCATCTGTTTGTTCGGCTAGTGGGGTGTTTTTAACATCGCCAACACGCTGCTTTGGAGGAGGATGTAGGGTTAAGCTTTAGCTGTATCCATGGCTTCATGGTGTGGCTGCTTTGAAAAATAAATACTCTTGATTAATAACCCCTCTCAGTGGTTCTAATAGTACATGAATAAACAGTGGCAAGTTTACAATATAAGTTGGAGGTGGAAAGACAGCAGGAAGAGGAAATCAAAACACTCATCTGTCACTTGACAACATAATTGCAGTCATTGATGCAGTGATCAAACAAAGAGAGTTTATTTCTCTTGAATCCATACTTTTAAATACCATTGCTCTGTCATTATGTGAGACCAATAAACATTTTCCTTTGCTATTTTCACTTGATGTGGAAAAAAGTGGTTCTGTGGTTCTTACTAGAACCTAGTACTGTAAGTTCTAGTAAGCTGAAGGGATGACAGGAGTTTATATGTAGAATTTTACCTTCCTCCACCATCCATGTGCATTTTGGAGCCTGGTATGGCCTGAGCTTTTCCTGAAATTGCTCTTCCCTTGCTGGATTCTAAAAATTCTGGAGGACTGAAAAAAGACTGATTACAACGTAAACCATGAGTGAGGCTGATGTGTGTAACCCAGCCGCCTCCGCGATGCCCAGCAGCGGAGAGCCCGACACCCCCAGCCAGGGGCTTTGCCCTGGCAGCCCGGTGCGGGGCAGGCGCCTGCGCCCCTGCGAGCCCCGTACCTGTGAGCTCTGGCACACGGGGCTCCTGCACGATGCCAAGGTAATTGCTATTTAAAAGAAATGGCTAAAAGAAATTGCTGGCCCAGTCTTCAGGCGCTTCATAAAGTCTGGCTAATAGAGGGGTGTTTTCTGTCCTAACAACCACAGTGAGAGAGTTCATTCGTTTGATGAGTGCCATGTCTGTAACCCTATCGTTTGGCTTGGGTCCTTCTCCTGAGTTAGGTCATTCCCATGTCTCCTTGAAATTTATCGTGGGAGTGCCTTGGTTTCATAATTGTAAGCATTGCTTGTACACCGCGTCTTCTAATAATTAGCTCCTATGCCCTTCACTGCACAGATAGTGCTTATTAATTGCATTTAATGAGCATCCCTCACCTGCAGCAAATTGTGCTGCACTGTCACACGCCCTAGTGTGTAACATAGCATAGTATGATTTATTTATATAACACACCTGATGACACTTAACAGCTGTAAAAACACGAAAAAATGCTGACCTTGGTCTTGGGTATTTATTGGTTTTGGAGAAAGCGCGCAGTTTCTGGTGGAGGAATTTAAGTTGATTACATGTAGCCTCAATGTTGTCGCACGAGAAAGAGAATTAATTTTTATTGGTGAAGCTGCTGTGTTTGAAGCGTGGCAGCAAACCAGATAGAAAGCTGGCAGTTGTTTCTGGGGGCTATGTCGTAGCGTGTATTGCAGCAAGGTCGTGTCAGGTAGTAAAGGGGTACATTAGGACGGATGGTCTCCAAATTAATGCAGCCTGCTGACCTGCCTCATGAAGTACCGAGAAAGATGTGTGATGTGAACTGGGGAGGACCATCACACAGGTTCAGTCCCCACTCGTTCTGTCAGCACACTCTTCCTTGCATCTCGCCCCTCATTTTACAGAAGCGTGTGCGTGGTTAACTGTGAATGTGTCACTGGGGTGGGATTCAGAAGAAATTTCCAGCAGCATCAGTGTCCAGGGTACTGTGAGGACTAAGAATGTCCTAGTTCTCTATATCTTTGTCCCACTTCCCTCATTCCAGCAGGATATCACGTGTGGGTTCCCACCTACGTCTATGGTTGATATGCCATAGACTCGTTTCTGTTTGAATACTGAAGAGCTGAGGTATGCTCTTGCTTTCTGATCTAAGTGGGCAATTGGTAATTCGTGGAATTAGAGCTCCTACCTAGCTACTGTCCATGATGAAAATCGCTGCTTGTGAATAATTTGATTTGGGGATTAAGTTAACATTCACTTTCATGGCAGTAACTTTGAGCACTAGAACAGAACCCAAAAGAGGCAATCAGCTGAGAAAGTGAGTGCAGTTTCCAGTGCGAATGCAGACAACGGCTTGAATTATTTGCTGTAATCTAGTGAGTATACGCTGGGGATGGAGCCTTCTGCGCTCTGGTGCTTACTGCTGATGATTCCGGTGTGCAAAATCTTCTGGCATAAGCTGTGCATATTGAAGTCAAACTATGGATGAATCCAGCTTTTGGGGATTTGGGAGGGGTGGGATTGCAAGGGGAGGTTGTTAACAAAAAATTGGCTTAAACCAATTTCATATAATTCAAATTGTGCTATATAATTTGCTTCATATTTCCCTGGGTGATACAGTCTTACAGTCAGCTAAGTCAAGTTTTTATCTCTCTGTTTTCATCTCCTTCCTCATTTCTTTTCCAAGTAGTAGAAAACCTTAAAAAATACGGGGTTTTTTGCAGGTATTCAAAACAACCTTGAAGAGAGTTCCTTGGCAACCTGCTGCTCTATTGAAAAGCAGGATGATTCATCTTTCATAGGCAAGACAGACATTTTATAAAACTTTCTTTTTTTATTTCTAGAAGATCAAGAGGAAAGATTAACATTGCTGAACCAGAGGCTTTTCTGTATGTGGCCTCTCTGAAAGTAATGTTCCACAGATTCACACGCCAAATCCTGCCTGAAACGTGTCATTGCTTCATGCAGCAATGAACTCGCAGCACGAATTACAGTTTTGGTGCCTCAGCCTTGTTTAAAATGCATTTGCCCAGCATCACACAAAATATACATGAGAGAATTTGGCAGCGGGTGATGAGAGACTTACCACATGGTGCAGGGAGTTCAAAATCACAGTACCTTTCTCTGCAGTTACGAAGAAAGGCATTTTTGTCTGCTGGTTTGTTCTCAAATTGCACCACCGATTTCTGAAGGGAAATTTTCCTCAGGAGCTTCTATGTACTTTCTTAGGCTGGCCTGAAATTTTCCTGTATTTGGCCTGAAATTTTAGAGCTGCTTATGGAGAAATAGCCTGATAGAAAAGAAATAGGTTTGATTTCTCTTCCCTCATCTTCCATTTCCCTTCATCACGGGTCAACAGAGAACTGCTTTCCCCATATGCCACTTAAGGAGAAAATCAATTGTTTTCTGTGAAATTGCCCGTTGATTTCTAAACTGCTGTTTCACCCCTGCAGAGAAGATGCTGTGAAACGTCCTTCGGCTCTTTGTCACCCCGTCTTGGATCCGTGAGGCCACGGCTCTGAGCCCAAAGGCTATCAGCCTGCAGGAGCAGCGAGCGCCGGAGGCAGAATGTTTCGAGCTTTGTGGCACGAGGCTATTTGACAATGTAATGGTGCAGCCGCTGAAGCTGACCTCTTACGGGGTGCACTGAGGACACTCGCCCACCCCTGTCACACACACGGGGCGTGGAAGGAGTTTCGGGGAGGCTTTGTCTTTTCATGCTATTGGAAAGCCAAGAAGTGCTTTTGGAAGCACTGTTTGCTAAGTACGCTGCACAGTGGCTCTTCTTATAGCTGTGAACTTCTACGGCTCTGAGTTAGTAGCTGAATAATCGAAACAACACGGTATATACACTCTGTGTGTGTGTGTATGTGTCTGTCCTCCAGCACTTGCTGCTTGTTCATTTCTGATCGGGAGACGCGGTGACAGGCTTTCAAGCATCGCCTGTTTACGGTTCAGTGAAACTGCTCCAGTTGGCAAAGCAGTCTGTTCTCTGTGCTCTTTGAAGGGAGAAAAAAAATCAAATGGAGTCCTGAAACTTCAGTGTATGGACACATAGGCAAAAGCATTGGCCTTCTCCCCTGTTGTGCATCCCCCACAATCAGATCTATCATGTTTGCTGATGTCCCAAACGCGTGCTTTGATGTGAACACAAAACTTGCGCTTGTCTGAAATGTAGCCTGTATCAGAAATATCATCAGGTGGTGTCATCAGTTCTCATTGAAGCCAGTGTTTTAACTGGTCATCTTCTCTTAATCACTTAATGAGCTTTCTTGTGGATGATTAAAAGTAATTGCTTATTTGCAAGCATAGAGAGATTTTGACAAAGCAATTTCATAGTTATTAAACATCAAGTTAAAATAATTGCTGTTTTATAAACATGTAAGTAGCTCATCTGTTAATTCACATTTAGGAAACCTAATGAATTATTAGTGCCAGCTCTTTATTTATAAAGTATTTTTACAACCACAGATTCTTACCTTTACAAATGCTGTTACATGTGTTTACATTTATGCTGGTAAGCAGTGGCTCCAAGAGAGCACAAGTCTGTGAGATCTCAGTAAACTGCAAAATTTATCCCCCATCCCACAACCTGTGGAATTTAAATGAAACGGGACAAGTGTTTTGTGAGGTCCTGGGGAAGCGGGGGCTGCTCAGAAAAGGGCTTTGAAGGAGAAGAGAGTAAATGCCTGGCAGCTGAGGACGGGGCACGTTGTTACAGCTGTGCTGCACCGCGGGCACCGCACCTGAATGCTGGTGGGGAGAGAGAGGAGCACTGGGGGAGTGAGGAGAAAGGTGTGTAAGGAGCATGAGGCACCCAGCACTGCAGGCACCGGAGAAGGTGTGCTGGTGACCAGCTGAGGGAGGAGACACCGAGGGCCAGCGGAGGAATTTGCAGAGGAGCAGTTCAGCTGACAGGAGAGAAACGTGGCTTCATGCTGCAGGTTGGTGGGAGCGAGGGAAGAGACTGTAAAGCCAGGATGGATGTGGGTGGTAAATCTAGGAAGTGTTTGTAGCTGAGGACTGCTTTGAAAGCATCCAGCTGGGCATCATCTGAGCGAATGACCTGGCAGAATCGGATAGATAAACTCTCAGAAGAGCAAGGCTGGAGGAAGGTGGGGGGATAAGGATGCCCCACACCCTTGGTGAGCTTGCTTTAACCCAGCTGAAAAGATAAGGAACCCTCCTGAAAGGAGAAATTCAGGCATGTAATCTTCAGAAGAGGAATCCAGGCACTGAATTATTTTCTGAGGAAAGTGCTTGCCGGTCACCCGCAGCTAGGCTTTCATTCCCTGATTAAGGGCAGGATTCCTATTAGGCTGTCCCCTGCTTGCTGTGCTGGCTGCTGTGCACTCTTGGTACCGAGAGTATTTTGGTACGGGGCCAGCAGGACCTTCGGACCTCACATTTTGAAAGCTGAGTGCAATGCGAGGGGGATCTGTGCGGAGGTGTCCATCAGCCTCTGCCCCTCTGTCCTCCTCTCATTCGTTTCTATTTGCCTCCCTGTGGCAGTGGCTGTCAGTCATTTAATAACAAACTTAACTACTGCCAGTGACTTGTGGGGTGTGTTATGGCCAGTAAACTTACTGCAATAGCCAACAAGAAAAAGAGAAGATGCAATACATTAGATGGGTGGAGGAAGTTTTGTGGAAGGAGTTGAATAGAGAAAAGACTTCATTCTGCATCTCGTACATACCCAGAATTAGCTACAGAGAAATTTTTGAGTAGAGAGGGAATGTAGGATCAGGCCTAGATGTAACTATACCTCTGGTGCTTGATGTCTGTGGGATGCCAGGTATCATAGTCCCACTCCTGACACTTCTACAGGTTCACTTGGAATTTAACATGTGCCTGACAGGCTCTGTGACTGATCACATCTGTGCCTTCCCGGCGGTTCTGACACAGCACAGATTATGTTAACATCTCCAGAAAGCTGTGGACAGACAAAATCCTAAAAGGTGATAGCATCTTAATAACAGCTAAGCTTTCTTCTTCTCCCTTTCTTTTTTTTTTTTTTTCTTTTAATCTTTTTTTTCCTTTTTGTACCTCACTGTAACTACCAGCCAGGTCTGTAAACCCTGATCGACTGTTATCAGGCACTGCAGGTTTGGCGTGACAGCAACAGTGCTTGGGTTCTGCACATGGAAGTCCACCGGTTTGAGTTTCTCCTGTGGGAAACAGAGGATGCTTGGCTCCTTCATTGCAGGGAGCTGGAGGATAGATTTTATTTCACGTTAATTTAACCTGCTTTTCCTCAACTGCCTCTTTCCCTCTCTACTGTGTTCCATTTTCTTTTGCATTTAAAATAGGGAACAGCAGGGCAGGATCTGACCATTTTTGCACTGTGTGGGTTCAAGTATTCAAAAGCAAAACTTAAAATTCTCCAGGGTTGATTAGTTTACAGACTAGAAATTGGATCCCATAAAATCTAGCTCCAAATTTTATAGGTTCATAGATTAAGTAACCAAATAGTCGAAGTTAACTAAAATCTACTTTGTATAGATATAGATTCCTAATTTCATACTATTTCTAGCTATAATTCCTAATTTCATACCATTTCAGTGCAAAGCCACACTTTTTTTTTAAATCCATGAATATAGAAATATACTTTTTTGCATGTTCTGCTGCGAAGCCTGACCTAAGGGAACCTGCATGAAAGGAGTGGATGTGGGTGTACCATCTCCACAGCAACAATAACTCAAAAGAAAGTGGAGGGCAGGCTTTGCCAAGGCAGGTCTTCACCTGAAGGACTGGGATAAGTGGGGGTGACTGGGAAAGCGGTGACTGTAAGACATGACTTGTACTGGAGGTCTGCAGGACCACATGTGCTTCCAGCTCTGGAGAACGTGTGCTCCTCTCCAGCCAAATGCTTTCCTGTGACCGGGAAGTGACAGCAGGGTTGTTCCTCCAACCTCAAAATTGATCCCAGTGCTGCAACCTCCGGTGAGCCCTTCAGAGCCAAATAGCATGTCCTAACTCTTTGTCACATGCTGGGAGTCCCTCCCTGCTCTAGCACAGGGAAGCCTTTGGACCTAAAGATAACTCTGGTCTGAAGGGTCTGCCGATGTGGTGAACATCTGTGGTGAATGGATTTCAAGTTAGAGAAATCTGCATTTTGTTCCCCAGCAGYTCCTCATACTCAATTTACTAAGGTTAATGTATATAACGGCATCTGCTTGGTCACACTTGGACGGCTGAAGATTGTTGGCCCCTTTTGTTTGCTATTTTGCAGGTTTACTTGTAGGACTCAAGAGAGTCCTACAAGTAAACGAGAGACATGGACGTCTGGGTGCTGCATCTCAGGAAAGTTTGCAGCATGGTTTTGTTTCTGTTTGGTCAGTAGATGTTCGTTGGTTCCCATGGGAACACAGGTAAGCCGATGCCGAGTGCCTTGGAGAAGTCTGTGCCCTAAATGACATTAATTATGCCCCCAAAAGTGCATGTGCAGTAGAGAATTTGAGCTAAATCCAGGCTGGAAAAAAATCAAGGCTGGAAAAGTTTTGTTTGTATCCAGGAAAATTACCTAACTCTAACGTTAAAAAATTCAATACTTTTCTACCTTCCTCCAGTAGTTTCTGTCATTGCGCTTCACGCAGTAACTGCAGAATGCTGTAGGCTACAATATTAATTTGAACTAAGGAGTCAGGTGCTTGGGTTTTCAGTAAGTTCATCCATCTATAAACTAGCCAGACCTTTATGAGAAAGAAAGAACGGACATCTCTTGCTGATAATACATTACTAACGAAAGCAGGGACCTTATGTATGTACTTTGCATGGACAGATGCAATTCAGCTCTCCTTTCTGTTCCGAGGCGATGTAGCACAGTTTTCAAATGAGTTGCAGTGGCACAGGCTGCAAAGCAACAAAGCCAAGCGAGTCCTAAGGGACTTACAATTACTATTCAGAAAGTCAGAGCAAACTATTCTTTGTGTGGAAAAATTTCAGGTCATCTAATTATGGGGTGTGCACCACTGGCAGCAGTAGGAACCCTAGTGCTTGTTGGAAAATTTTCCTCACCTCCATTTTACTCTTCCAGATGAACTGTCTCTTGCGCAGTATTTCAGCACGTGATGATTCGGGTGGGATGCGCAGGGTCTGGTCTTAGCCGCGCTGCCCCTGCAGCGAAGCTGCTGCCGGTTGTTGGCTTTATGGGGAGCGCCGACAGCTCTGCCCCGAGCTCAGGGCTCTTTCGCTTCCCCTCAGCCCACGGATGGCTCCCACGGCCCTGGAGGTTGTCTCAAGGTTTGCTAGCAAATTATACCAGCCAAGCACCATCTCATGTGTCGGGTCCACTGAACAAAGAGATATGAGGCAACCAAACCATGTCGGCTGCTCCAAGAGGTTTCTGTGCAGCAGCTCCAGGCCAGCCTGGAGGCTGGAGCTCCCGGGGGCAGGGCGGAACAGCTCGCCCCGCATTGCCTCTGCTAAGGGGGCTTGTGCTGCTCTCTGTATTCATGCCCTGGGCCCCAAATGCCTTCAGCAGAGCAGGGAGCGATGCAGCCTCTTAGACACAAGGAAAAGCTAACAGATTTTTGCCGATGCCTTTGCAAAGTCACATCACTGGAGCTACTGTAGACTTACATGAGGAGATTTATTTGAGTCTTTGAAAGAACCAGAAAGCAAAAATAAGGAATTAATAATTATTTTCTCTTTAAAAAAGGAAACTGTTAGCAGCTTCTCTGTCTTTCACTTTAATTAGTCTCATGTTCACACGAACATTGTGAAATCCAAACAGCATATGAAGTATCTTGTTAAATGCAACTTGTATCCTACCCTAGTGCCACAGTCCCACCAGTGTCCAAGCCAAGAAAATGAGAGAGCAGGAGACAAGCTCTGTTCACAAGTTTCATTATCACAATAAATCTTAATAATCCATTCCTTTTCATTACAGGCTGACCACACTTTTTTCTTACCATCCTACACGTCACTGTCTGATTAAGGTACAAAACAAGGTGGAGAAGGTGGCCCTATACTTTCAAATATTCACTTTTCATATGGCTTTTGTTGCTTAGGTTGAACGGGCTTCCCTTACAGAAAAGATGATACCTCTGCCTTTTAAGCTAACTTGACCTATCTGCTCACTGTTGAGGGTCATCTCTGGAAATCCTTATTCAGAGTCTAATATTACTACTTACTGTCATTAATAATAGCAGCTGCAGCAACAACAGCAAGTGCTGCTTATGTTACCACGGGCCTTCGGGAGTCCAGCTGCAAAGTGGCCCTCTCCTTTGCTTCCACCGCTGTACCTCTGCGGCAGTCTTTGCCYGGAAGGGCTACTGAACTCTGCAAGAGAGGGGCCGGAGGAGCTGTGCCTCTCTGCTGGTCAGCCCCTCTCTGCGGAGCTAACGGAGCTGAACGGTGAAGCCAGTGCAGGAGGATCCCAAGGGCTGGTGGCCCCTATGGAAGAGCTGCATTCTTCAGGTCCTGGGTAGTTGAAGTTAAACCCGTATCAGTTTTGGGATCAATGAAGCAAACCAACAGAATGAAAAAGACTAAAGAATGTGAAACAGAAAGCTTAAATAAAAATGAAGAGCCTGACTGTGCTTCATGTTCTGCTTGTAGTGACTGATATTTTAAAAATAAGTGCCTAAATTTAGTCTCCTAAGTTTGCTTATTTTCCAGCTATGGACATCTCATTAGCTAGGTGTTTCAAATTATTTGGCTCTTTGTTTAGGTACCTAAAATTAGATGTAAGAAATTTAAGGCAGTCTTGAAAAAAGCTCTGACCTGCTCTGTTGGAATTAGATCTTTGCATTCGGCTTCTCATACTCATATGTGAGCTGGGATAACGTCCACAAGTTGTGGCTTGGGAGCTTCATGATGGACATTAGGAAGAAATTTCTCCACACTGTAAGAGGTTACTGAGAAGCTGTAGATTAAGCAAAGCTCAGACTAGTGTCTGAGGGAGTCAGAGATGTGCAAATGACAGGAAGGCAACTGCTGCCTGTTGGCACCAGCGGTGCCCAGCCAGCATTTCTGGGACTCTGTGAAAACAACCCTAGGCTGTCTATATTTCAAGTATAGGCCAGCAAGTTGATCTTCATGGCTATGAAATGGCCAAAAAGAAAATTATAAAAGACAACACAGATTTTTGTTCTACTGTGTATTCAGAAAGGACAGGGATTTTTTTTTTTTTTTTAAGGAAACATGCTACCAAAATCCTTGCTGTGCATTCCCCATCCCCAGTAAGCCAATCTCGCAGTTCCTGACTACAGCTGTAGTTTAATCACTAGCTGTGTTTCATACTGGAGCAAACCACGTGGCTATAATCATGTTTTCAAACATAAACTCAATCTTAAAGTTAGCTTTATTTTTGCCAATAATCTTTAGCAACGCTCGATGGATCTGCTAATTTCAGTGAGCTCTGTCTTCAGGTTCTCCCTGCCCTCCCTCAGCCCGGCTCCCGCTGGGCGCGCGAGGCACGGCGAGCAGCGGTGCCGGTGCGAGTTCCTGCCCTGGGCAGGGGGGACGCGTGCACAGGCTGGGGCGGCTCATGGGGATCTTACACTTGTAGAAGTCACAAACTGGGTGATTCTTTGCTAGATGCCATGAGACATGGCCCCAGAAAAGTTGCSGATAACTTATCATTTCCTGCGACAGTCCCTAGGTAAGCTGTCACCTCTGAGCTGCCGCGCCCTGAGTCGTGTTCAGCCTTCCAGCTTTTTGTTCCGAGATACTGCACCAGCTTCTTCCCCCACTGGAGAGCAGCTGGTTTTTCCCTCTGGGAGCAGAGCCTGACACCCCTCGCAAACAGTCCYGTTGCACGGCACAGCGTGGGGCTGGGTGGCAAAGCCTGGGTCACTGTGAATCGTTTGGGAATGTTGCAAATTAGATACAGCCTTGGCCGATAGATATTGTCCTAGCTCTAGTGATGCCTCCAAGTGAGAATGTCCCTTGATAAAGCTTCTAGCCCCAGACGTTTGTCTCTGCCACTTTAGTGGAGGGTGAATTGGTTTTATCACGCTGGGCCTTTTTCCTCTGCTCCCCCCTTCCGTCTTCCCCCTCCCCCCCCAAAAAAAAATAAATTTGTTTCTCCCTCTCCTGACAGGCGACTTCGATTTAATATACAGAGCCTGGAGATTTGGTCTCTCTGATTTTCACCTGTGTTGGATAAAACTGGCTGTGAATTATTTATAGCATCAATCTAAGTCCATTTTTTCCCCCCCTTTTATACTTTAAGCGGAGTTCAAATGAGTGTCTGCGAGAGGGGTGGTGGGAGGCTTTAAAGAGGTGAAAATAACAGGAAGACAGCTGCTGCACGTTGGCTCCGTCGGTGCGGCTCAGCCACCCCCCTGTCGATCGGGGACAGATTGACTTGCATTAATCAGAATACAGTTAATATTAAAAAAAAGCAGAGAAACTCTTCTGCCTGGGTGCCGGGTTTCCATTCATTCTGCAGTTTAGATTTCTCCACTGGCTCATCAGAAATAGAAAGTGCCATTGTGCCGATGATTGCTGGGTTTCTTTTCAGAGGAGCRGAAGAGGGGGAACGAGATACAATTTAGACTTTACAATCTGGAGGTTCAGACAGAGAAGTCTGAAACATTGCTGTGCCTGCTATTACCAAAAATGCTTTCAACGTCTCGGTAAAAGCCTACCCTGCCAGGTGAGGGAGTGGAAGTAGCCCTGGGGGTGCTGAGACCCYCATCCCCACAACTTGTCTGCAAAGTCCAAAGGAGCAGCCTGGGCAYGGGGCCGGTTTTTGGGCCCGCAGAGCAGACCCGGTCAGCCCAGGAGGATGCTGTGTGAAAGATCCCATAGGTTGAGTGCCGTGGTCCACTCGTCTGAAGCACACCAAAATGTCATGGGGCAATGGTTCCCCCAGAAAATGTCGGCCAACCTCTGCAGACAGGCTTGTCTCTTCCTACTGAAGCCATAAACACTTCGGGGTAGGTGTATTTTCATCCTCGGTTGCTTGCAAAAGCCTTCTGCTGTTTGGTCACTCCGTAAATAGCTACAACATTTAGGTCCTGCTGAGAAATGTGCTTGGTACAAAGTCCTGCAGGAAAATGTGCTTACCCCCGAGTCCAGATGGAGGATTTTAAAGGGGGTCGCAACTCTCTGCGTGTTATGTGGGGCCCAAGTGAAGCTCTGAGGGAATGGGAAGCACTTGTGGCCGGTGGGATGGATGCCTGAGGTGAGGGTGCCGGGCAAGGACCTGGTGTGGCTCTGGGGAAGGAAGCTGCTCCTCAGCTCTCCACTTCTGACCTTCACCCATCGCCGCGCCCCAGCAGCCCAATTCAGCTGGGAGGTCTGCTCCGTCGCTGGGGGCAGCTGCCTCCATCAGCTCTCCCTGACATTTGGGGGAAGATTTTTAGACATCCAAGGGGTGAGTTAGTCCCTCTGTGTTTGCACTGAGGAAAAGTGCCCAAAGCTCGGGGGATTTCCTAGTCTTGTAAGATGTAGACTTGCACCTGAATCTCAAGCATGCAATACAACCTAGCGACGCTCAGCCATGCAAGAGCATCAGGCGGGGCCAAGACAGAGCAGAGAGGAAAGTGTGGTAGYGCCTAAGGGGGCATCCCTGTGAGGCCACCCGGGGCCTGGTACCATGATCTGGCCATGCATCAGGGCTGGTGTGTGCCATGGGTGCCTTTTTACTCCAGACGCTGTGTGGGTGACATCGTGAAGCTGACTGGTCCCAGCCCCTCCCCCACCCCCACACATATACTCTTGATTTGCTACATCTGTACCACTGCCAGGCCTTTTATTAGCACTAGATAATTAGGTGGACATTTGAGTAAATGGTCTAATTTTCCATTGTGCAGAAATATTCCTTCTACCCTTGTGAAAAGAATGAGCAAGAGGCTCATCAACACGTAAGCAAAAAACAGATGACTTGTGCTTTGTCACTGCCCCGGCGTGGTGAAACAGGGATTCTCTATGTACTGTGCAACCTTACACACAGCAACAGGGTGGTRAATTATGGCTGCGTTCAAAGCTTGATGCTGAAAACATTTTTGCTGCATTGATTAGTAGGAAATTGCACTGCAGAGAACTTTCCGTCTTTAATTTTCTCTGTTACTTTTGTCATWGCTAGTAATTGCCCCACTTAATTAACATCGCTCCATATGTTCCCAAGGGTTTTGTCCTTTCCTCTCCTCCCATCATGAGCCACCTTCTCCTGTGGGGAAGTGTGTCAAGATGGGGCCTTAAGGGAAGAAATGCTCTGTAGGATCTTTGCAAGGTTTTTGCCAGGCTCCTGTAGGTGAGAGTAGGGTTTCACCCTTCCATCCCAAAATGAGCAGCTGTCACCTCTATGCACTGAAAATGCCTAAAACCTGTACCTATCGTCAGCGGAGGACTCCATACGCAAAGGTATCTGGGGAAGCTGGGTGGGGGTGTGTCTGCTGTGATGGGTGATGTTCCYTTCTGGTGTTTTAGCTGTGCTGAACTGGGCCTCTTTGGTGTTGGCATTGATTTTACCGCATCCTTCAACGGCAACTCAGGCTAGCCTGTGATCAAAGCCAAAATTAGAGCCATGTTGTGACATTTGGAAAGGATATAGTGAAAAATCTTTAAATGTTATTGGGTCACTGAGAAAGGATGGGGTTGGTGTTGGTGCAGACGCAGCACTTAAGGAGCTTGGGTGTTTCTAAATAGGCTTCTACCCTCTTTTTTCCCTTTTTACAAATGGCATTTGACCCCACTATTGTGGATCCGGCTGGGAAAGCACAGATGAAGGAGAGCTATAAAGATCTCTTTCCAACAGCCCTGTTTTAGGAACCCACCCACTCAGGGCAGAAGTTGAGAGAAACTCGCTTTGCTGGAGCGTCACCCCAATGGGCACGAAGTCAGGCCAATGCCCACTGGTCTGAAGGGCTGTCTTTAAGAGAGTTCTGTTGCATAGGGCTGTGATTCAAGGGCCATATTAATCCATACAACGTCTGCGAAGATAGTAGTATTGGTGTTTCCATCTGTTTCTTAACTATTCCATAGATATTTTTTTATAGTGAGGATGTACTTTTGAAGGCTATTGCATGTTTCCCCCAAAAAACTGAAAAGTTACTATTTTTCATTAAATATAACACTTTTTTTCAGCAGGACTTGAAATAATTGACTGTTTCTGGTACTTCTGAACTCCATCTGGTTAGTTTTTTTCCATACGTTTGTTGTTTCGGCTGCCTTTAAAAAGCGCTGAGCATTATGTCTCTGCTTCRTGCTCTTGATTTTTTTTCATGTCACTAATAATGGCACTGGTTTTGATCACAATGACTTGGTGTTCAGAGTCGGCCATGTCAGTCAATGGATACATTTTCCTCCTGCAGAGAAAAATCAATTGTTTGTCTAACTTCATTGGGGCAAATAAAAAAAATATTGTCTTACATCTATCAGTGCCTCTGCCTTCCTCTCATTAGAGTCAGTAAAAACTTCCCTCTGATTCCTGGGGGCTTTGGATTAGGCCATTATAGAGAATGGGGCTTCTTGAAATAAAAAGTATTTTTCTATTCTCATAACTTACAGTCACAAACTTGCTGGATTTGATCACTGGTGGTTTTAAAGCCGGTTCCAGGAAGATCAGTTTCAAATAAATGCCAGTTCCCAAATTCACAAGATTGTGGGGTTTTTTCTTTCATTATGCTGTATTTATCAAGGCAAGGTTTATTTTCACCCTGCAGTGCAGTCACACTCCCACTTCAATTCTGCCAGGATCAGCAGCAATCCTTGTGGAAGTGACCCAACTGCGCAGACAGCCCATAGAACAGTATAGATGGAAAGAGKCTTCAGGAATAAAAAGGAGTGAGAAAAGGATGTGGTCCCCATCTGACTGGGGTGGCCAACTGGTTGAATTGGACCACATCATGTGAAAGGGTGATTTGCACTGGTTGATATTAACCATGGAGAAATGAACCTTTCCTCTTTCCCTTGTTCTCCCTGCCACCCTCACGCTCCCCATATCTTTGTGCTTGTATTTGGTCTAGGATATCCACAAAATGAGATGAGTCTGGGTGGATTCATCATGCTCGAGGATCTGTCATGCTTGGGCTTGATAAAGAGGCCCAATTCTGGTCAGAAGGGGCAAGGGTATTCTCAGCAGCATGTCTCTCAAAGACCAGAAACATATGGGACAAATGAAGGCAAAGTGGGGCAGAATTCCGCTGAGATGCTCTGCCAGGGCTCTGGGCTAGAGCAGCTCCTTTGGCAGCTCTAAGCCATAGCCAGGCTTGGCTCACGCAGGACCAGGGGGACACATCCAGCTCCCTCTCCAGCACCCCTGGCCACCCCTTGTGCTCGGCAGGCATACAAGAGCACCGAGCCTGTAGGAAATAATAGAGGATTGGCACCGCTCACCAGCCTGGGACAGCATGTTAACAAAACCAGACACATTAAAGGAAGGGCTCAACATTTTCCTGGGGAGCGCTGAAATTTAAACAACCATTTTTAGGCAGTTCTTTTCAGAGAGCCCAGCTGGGAAGACCACCTGCCTTCTCTGGGCCATTGTGATAAGACGGCAAACTATCTCGGTGCGCCTCCTCGCCGCGCCTCCTCGCCGCAGGTGGCTGCTCAGCTGGGTCCTCCGCGAGCCTTCTGATGTGTTGGGGAATCAAAGGGGGAGACACAAAGAATAGGCAGAAGTCATACATATGAATGTGCACATACATAGACAGTAACCTTTCCTTCTCTGATTGCCCTAGCAATAAATGCTTGTGACATAAATACTTTATGAGAACGAACCATGCACGATTACCAAATGCTGCTTCGGAATTGCAGGTGGAGGGAGAGGATTTAATCCCCTTAGTTTAAGTGACAGCTCAAGTTTTATAATGTTACGGAAGTTGCAGTGAGTGAACACCATACAGATAAGCCATTACTTCTGCAAGGAAGTTTCCCGGTATAAGATACATTATATATGAATTTGTTGCATAGCTGCTCCTGGTTGCGTGTTCTACTTCATGTAAAATAGCATCGTGAAGCACTTGTATGTGTTTATTTATATACTCATATGTGTGTGTATGTATGCCTATATACACACACACATTTATATGTCCATGTACATATTTTGTATGCATTTTACATAAGTGTATATATATAATATATACACACACTTTTTATATATATATCTATGCAGACATACAGAATGCAAAAGTGCTAGGATGAAGCACTAGGGTGCTTTAACACTGACAGCTATTTTTAKTTGAGTAAATAAGAACAGGAAACATTTCTAGCGTCTGAGTTCTTGCCAGCTGTTAAGATCTAGCCAAGATCTTAACAAGAGCAAGAGCAAGAGGTGTGTGTAGGTTTTGAAGCTAGATTAATTAACATCATATTTTACTCCCAAATATGCCTGATTTTGGTTAATTTTTGCACTCCTCTACATTTTATGCCTCACAGTAAGATTTAGCTTCCAGGTGTTTTCAGTAGGGAGACCAAAGCCTGGAGTATTTTCTGCAGCTCTGATTGCCGGTGTCGAAGACGCAGTTCAGTGCAYGGAAGTGCAGACGGGGCCACAAGGACAGGCAGAGGGATGGGGACRTTGCCATCGAGGAGAAGAAGGGCCCTTTTACCAAGGAGGCATGCTTGTTCTCTAGCAATTATGCCAGAAGGTGGGGAAATAAACACCAGGAAAGAAAAATGGTTTTAGGATGACCCTGCTTGTATAGGTTCCTCTGTTCAGGGCGGCAGTCTCTGAAGCTGGTCCCAGCCAGGCACTTGGTGGCCAGCGGAGAACAGCCCCGGCCCGGGAGCCGTGAGGAGCGGGCGGCCTCGGAGGCAGGCAGGCGGGATCTGCCGCTGGTGCGGCCATGGCCAGAGGCTCCAGTGCACATGGCTGCCCTTAGCACCAGGCACCATGAGGAAGGTTTTACAGGTGTAGACCCTCCGAAGACCTTCCTACTGARGGGTAAAAAGACCCTCTGGCATTTGGGCTGTCTGCCAAGCAGCATAACACTCTGTCTAGTGAAGCTGAGAGTCCAGCCAAAGGGGGGAAAGCTCTGGGATTCTTGTTAGATATTGCACTAAACTGTAGGTACTACATTACATTATACATTTACATTATTTTTACATTAAACATCATAATCTGCAATAAGAAGCAATTGGGAGAGCCACTGAGTTCCTTTTACAAAAACCCTTTAAAAATACCCACCAATAATGCAATTTATTCCAATATTTCCATAAAGCAGTTAACAGAATAGTTCTTGAGTAATGTGCTGTAAAGAAGCAATACAGAAGAAAGATTTGGAGCAGCAAAGATGCAAGATGCGCCATATTGTGCAATATTATATTTCAATTATCTTAACCCTAGGAGAGGAAAGAGAACAAGAACTCAAAGCAACAGCAATAAAATGTTAAAGCTTTGAGAGGCAATGTTGTAGGCAGCAGTTTTTGTAGTCATCGCTATCAAAAGATAGACAGCGAGCTCTGAGAAAAAAAAAAGTCTGGTTGGCTGCGATGAAATGCCTGGTAATTGTCTGTCAGTTTTAGCTGAGGAAATTAGCAAATGACTCATGGGCTGCAAGCGGTGCGGAGCGTGGGGAGGCTCATCCATCATCTCCAGAGCAGCCTTCACTTTCATACACTCTCTGCTGTTGTTTAACTGAAGGACGATGTAAAATAAAATGCAAAAGGTCATAAATAAAATGTTTCAGGAAGGTAGGGGTTTAACSCAGGCAGGCACAACCAAGGGTGATGGTAATGGTTGTKTTTTTTTTTWTTATTAYGGCTGATGTTCAGAGAGGCTTTTCTGAAAGCCTGGTCCCTGCYCTGGGGCTGGAGAGCTTTGGCSGGGTGGGAGTCACAGCGAGCCGAGCAGAAGGAGCCAGTGCATACCAACGTCAAATAGGACTGAACTCCAGGGAGCCCAGGGGTTTGTCTCTCCTTCCAGAGCGATGAGAATTAGGTACATAATTAATGTAGATGGCACTATAATCTCAGCYGGGAATTTTCTTGCATCTTTTAGTGTAAAACTAAAGCCTGAACGGCCCAGCCAAACGCTTCTTACTAAGAAACGTGGGATGGGGTGGGATGTCTCAGCTCATCCAGTGGATTTTGGAAAAGAAGTAACCCATTGCTTTTGTTAAGATGCAAACCTCTACTCTTACCCAGGTTAATAAGGGGAATATCCTGGACTGAAGGAGGGCAGGGAGGATGAATAATACCTTAAAATAAAGAATTTTATTAGGTAGAAGGACWGGAAAAAAATGTGTTACTTAGTAATAGACTATAACAAGCATGATTCTTCCTTTATAAAACCAGTGCTGTTCTGTGGTAACTCCATTGACAAMACAGAGTGTAGGTGGACTGGTGAATCAAACCTTGTGTTTATTTATAAAAACAACTGAACAATAAAATGTTTTCCCTGGCAAAGTAACTAGTGCAAATTCAGTCTCTGAAATTGTGACTAGCTCTGTTTATAGGAAACATATCAGCTAGATGAAGCAAGGGCCCTTTTGAACCCTCATCCYCTGTTAATGCAGAATAGAAGCAGCCAAACTGAGCCTTATTCACCTTCTCATAAAATAAAAAATTGATATGAAATTAATGATATCRTTTTCTGCCAAAGAATTTTCCAGGAAGTGGAAATACACATGCAGTCAGGTAAATGTAGTCTCAAACAACATGGCAGTAAATCAGTCACTCCTACATTGAAAGGTAGAGTAGTTTAGCAATATTGAAAACTGCAKTTGAAAAGAACAGGTTTTCAACTAAATTCCCTCAAGAAAAAGAGCCCAGAATGTGTTTCAAATTATCACCTTTTTTTACAAACCAGCAGTAATTGTTCTGTTTCACACCAAGACTGATACACCTGGAGAGGGGATAAAAAAATCCACCAAACCTCAATCAGAAAATTTGCTGAAGACAACTCCTTTGATGGCAGACTACTTTGCTTTTTTCTGCTGCAAAGGGTGTAAGTGTTATGTTGCCTTATGAAATGACTGCTAAATTACCAGGAAAATGGCTAAATGTCTGTGCATTAGCTTTCTAAATGACCTAGATCCATCTTTTTTATATGTTGTCTTTTGTGTTTCTTATTTATATTCTTAAATTACAGTCAGACTTCTGAGTAAGGAGTTTATAGATCTCTGGTGGAGAAGGGAAAGTGGTATTTTTTTTTGGTAATTATGTATGATTATGGGAAAACCAGCATTTCCCATTGTTTTTCACAGATGATACCCTTCTTTTACCCTTTCCACAGAAAACTGTTTTTACAGGAGATACCATTCAAGTCCCCCAAGCCAGARGTAAAGATGAAGGTGCATTAGTATRAGAAYTAACAGGAGAAGCTCAAATGTTGCATGAATCCTATCGATCCAGGATACCTTTAATGTGCTTTCTCAGTTCTCTGCCCAGAACACAATCCACAGTTATTTGACAAAGCCACATTGATTTTYCTCTGTTCTCAGCACTCTCCAAAGKAGGGGGAGAAAGTCAACCACAGAGCAGATGGTAGGAGGCCAGGGTCAACCTGCTGCAGAGGGAGTTGCTGGGAGTGCATTGGGCRCTGCCACGCTAAAGGTGCCCTCCCAGCTGCCTTGTCGGAAGAAGGAGAGGTCCAGACAGGCAGTGTTTAATCCCCAGGTGAGCAGCTTGGGATTCATTTGGCATGGAGAACGGTAGGAGGTCAGTTCRTGGTATTAGGTTGGTTATGTCAGCCCTGCGAGAAACAGTCCTCTCCCGGTGAGGCCAGGCCAACTACCCTTGCTGGAGGTGCGTGCAAGCCAGCAGGGCTGGGCTGGGCTCCCCCCGGCTTCTGGGACAAAAACCTTGACCAACTGCTCTCTCCTCTCAGATATGGTTGTTGTGGCTGAATCAGGAGAAAAAAAAGGACAAATAGCGAGTGGCAGCAAGAACTGGGAGCAGTCACTCATGCTATTGTGGACACCACTCAGCAGTGGCGAGCACGGCCCCTGCTTTGCAGCCTTTGCAGCCCTCTCATCTCCAGTATCCCCAGCCTGCCACCAGCCACTGCCACAACGGCATTACCTCCCTTTYCTGCACCCCAGGGTTGCAGCAGTCCCTTCCAGCCCAAGAGCCAGTCTGGTTTGCCGTAGCCCCCAGTGACTGCCATTCCCTTTGGCCCCCTGCAATAACCTCATCTCGTGCCCCTCTCAGAGGTTCCTCAGATGTCACCCAGRGATAAACAAAGGGGGGAAAAGCCACAGTCTAGATGTAGGTGATAAAGGTGAGGCATGGGAGAAGGTGACAGTACAGCCCTCTTCAGAGACTAGAAACACCTTCTTTGGTGGAGGTATTCCTGTCAGTGTGATTTAAGGAACCTGAACAAAGCTGTATCCCAAGGCCAGGCTGGCTCTTGGATAGTCGCAAGCTCCAAGATACACGTTGCTTAGCCAAACTTTCATCTCTTTTCTGGCCAGACACTTCCTTGGACTTAACAACACCTCACTGCACGAGGAGACAGAGCATATGGGTGGGAGAGGTCTGTCCCAGGGATGGCAGTGAGTTGCACTTGCCTGTGATGGCCATCATTTCTTGCAATCATCAGGTTGTCGCCTGGTGATTTTTCAGAGGCAGAACATGAACGTTATTTGGTAAATCCAGGCAGAGCAGCTGGCAATTGGAAGAAGATGCTTGGAAATGACCRTAAACACAAGGTAATGAACAAATATGAAGAGCGCTCAGGAGACTTTGGGAGGAGCAAGGAACCTGCTCCTGACTATGTGGGAGGGCAAATGAGCAATTCCAGCACGGTGGGGCATGAGCCAGGCGCCAGTAGAGGTATGGGCTGTTCCTTCCACACTCTGCCCACCCAGGATCAACCTGCTGCTGCTCAGGGATCGTTCTTTAAAGGCATTGCCTTTGGGCATCACCCCCCTCTGAGTGAAACAAGTCGCTCTGCAATCAAAACAGTGTTTCTATAACACTGCCAGAAATTTGGAGCAGGTACTGTAAGTCAACAAAATGTTAATTTCCAAAAGGTTAATTAAACTGAGCAGGACTCGTAGATGAAATGCAACAGCTGACTGCTGCAATTAACTCTGGTGTCGCGGTTAGCATTAGGTGGCACTTCAGTGTGGGGGAGCTCCTCAAGATGAGTTATTTTGGCACTTACTCCCTTGGGGGGGTCCTGTATATATCAGTCATTTTGTTCTTGCCAGCCTTCAGGAGATGGAAATTAGTGACACCCAATTCAGGCCACTGGGCGAAAAAAATGTGTTGCTTCTCTGCAACCCCTCTGAACAGAAACTCGTAAACACTGAGTTATAAAGTATGAGGCTCTATTTAAAGGCAGTTTTCTAATGTAAATGTAATATGTAAATACTGTGTATTACTGTGTGGCCTTCATCATCCCTTCCAGGTAAAGCTGGAGAGAAAAGACTTAAGAACAGTTTTGTGTGTTTGGGAAAGCTGGGCAATACCATTAGCCAAAGCAGGGCTTTGCAACCAGCAACAGGGAACACAGGAGAGGTGCCCTTTTTTCCCTCTAATATATTGACATTTACTCCCAACGTAGGTGTTCCAGGAAACAGGGAGCCCTGAACCTTTCCTGCTCCATCCCACTGAGACAAATGTCCCCCGCGGGCCCTTCTGGAGAGTTTGGCAGGAAAGGGGAGGGAGCCAGGAGCCAGCGGGTCCTGCTTCACACRCTCTGCTGCAAATGGGGCCCTCAGTCTGGGCACAATCTCCCTTGCAGGGAGCTGGCTAGTGCCTTGCTGGCTCTGCGACTGTGGAGAAATGCACCGAATCCCCCTCTGCTCGTCAAATGTGGGGCATTTCCATGGATGCCTGTGGCAGAAGCAGGCAGGTCGTAGCGAGATCACACCCARCGCCTGCATCCTCACGCGGTGGAGGAGCCTTCCCTGCCTGCGCTGCCCCCCTCCCTCGCCAAGCATCGAGCCGAGCTGCCGCGCTCCGGATACCTCGGCTGCTGGCAGTATTTGGCCCTTGCAGGTGGAGGGTTTTTGCTCTTGGTCCTGGGGAGGCGAATGGCACGTGCACGGGGGTGCTGCTTTCCAAGCTGACTCACTGAGCCGGTGAGACAGATGGAGCCGACAAAGTTCGTCTGCCCACGCTCCGCCGTTGTCTTCCACGGCGAAGAGCCGGAGCACATACCTTCCCCAGGTCCACGCCAGCTCCTGCGGGCAGCTCTGAGCTCCCTGTGGGGGACTGTTGCCTCCAGATGAATAGCTATTGTTGTTGTCCCCGGGAGGTACCTGCCATGTAATAACATCCAAGAAACTCTTCCAATTACTGCCTTTTTATAGAAATATGAGGAACAATTACATAACAGCTGCATGCAATTACTACATCAGGTGATGTGACCTTTTCAAAATCAAGAAGTAATATAATTTTAAGGGTCAAACACACAAAAAAAGTTTTTTTTTCTCTCTTGGAATATAAAAAATAAAACCTGTGAGTTCAAAACAAAACCCATTCTTTTTTTGTAGGATTTCCTTTTAAAACACAGGTAATGGTTGTTCTTTCAATTACATCTCACACCAGTTTCTGGCCATCTGGAGCCAATGGAGTAAAAGTAAGTCATAAAACAAATAAATAATCCTATGAGCAAAAGTATGAAGCCTGTACTAAGACCTTGTCCCTTGAGGTAAAGCTCTCTTTTCTCTAGGATGAGCTGAGTTTAGCTTGCAGTCTGGAACATCCATTGGCATTCCTTGTCACTTTTTCCCCCTCTTTTTCTTTCTAATATAAGTAGTGGAAACTTTCTCCCTAAAACTTCAGCCTGCCAAGTGCAATTAACATTGACCAGAGGTTTCAGAAGTTATTGATAGACACCCAGACAGCACTATTGCATTCAGATTGGTTCCTTAGGCTAACGCGCAGAGTAGGTTTCAAGGTGAGGTTGTAAGAAAGGCAGTGGATAAATATGTAAATAAACAATATATAATGCATGCTTTGAAGTCAAGGGCTGAGGAGAAGAAAATTTTTTCCTTTCCTACTTCATTACCAAACTTTTGTATGGTCTGGGGGTTTTCTTCTCCATCAGGGCTTTTCCCTTTGCAAAAGATTTATCTATGATTCTGATATAGGCTTTTGTGCTCTCTCCCTTTCTGGCCTTCATTCCCTTGATGTCTGGCAGGGCTGGCTTACAACCAGGCTGTCCTGAGTTGGTCTCGTCATGTGRGGAAGGGATGGTTAGCATGGGGACAGGGAGATGCCTGGCTGGGGGATGGGGGAAGAGTGAGAATGGAACCTTACTTTATACCCACAGAAAACCACAACACTACTCTGACTTTGAACTGGACCAAAGGAGAGCCATTTCCATGCTTTTCCAGCCCAACAGCCCAGGAAGAGCAGCACAGGCTCTGAAGCCTTCAACTCTTGATGCTTTTTATATAACCTCTGTGTGTATGGTTGCAAAGAGCAGTTATCATTTAAGTGATTAAATGATAACAGTGAGAAGTCATCATTTAAGTCTAATTCCCACAAAACTCACTGCAATGTTCAAGACCCATGCCTTGCCCCTGAACCTGGCCTATGCCATACAGAGCAGCGTGGAGGCAGACTGGACCTCTCCAGGTACCCGTGCACCTCTTCCCTTGGACTGTAAAAAGACATCAGACYGCAGAACAAGTCACCATCACTCCAGCCTCTCCTGCTAATCTCTCTCCATTCAGCATAGCTAGGCAAGGATGCAAATATAGATGCAGACTTTGTGAGAAGGTGGCCTGAGAAAGCTGATCCAGGCTGTCCCGCTTGTAAATTAACTCTTTACATCCTGGTGCATTCAGCAGTTTGTTTTGCTCATCCCAAAGGGCTGGAAGGTCATGAGATCCCAACAAACAGCCTTCAAGCTATGTTGTCAGTGGCTTGTTTTCTCCATTTGATTTGCTCTCTGGTATAATATTTCCCTTGGATCATATTTTCCTTTGGAGAAATCTTGTTCTGAAATAAATCTGGAATTATGCATATCTACCTAAGGGAAGCTGGGCATGGGCAGGTATAGGATGGCTTATAGGTACCATCAAACTTATTAAAAAATGGCACTGTTCCATGTGTTTTCCCTCAAAGAAAAGTAACTTCATCTCTAAGTTCCTGAATGGCCTCACAAAGACCTGTAAATGTCCATTTCAGCCAATTTATATCCATGTGTCTTCCTATGGATATGATCTGATGCAGCTTATTAGCCAAACATATGCAGCTCCTTTTTTTGAAAGCTTAATAAGTTAATAAAAAATGCATTATTTATTTTTAGATCTATCTCTTAACACTCTACATAGCTCAAATGGCATATGGATGCCCAGGACTACAAAACATTCGGAAGTCTTATTCCCCTGCTTTTTGATAATCCCTTTTCCTCCTGCTGAGAACATTTCAATGCTTGTGATTGCTTTTATGTGGCCCCATCCTCTTGCATGAAAGCAGATACCACAAACAATATTTGAGGAGGCTGAAGGACCAGTGATGTGAAAATTGCTTCAATGCTAATTCTACTTTCTAAATATAGGCACGTTTTTTCCTGAATACAAGGACAAGACAAAAGAAGATGAATGGTACTGACGCTTACTTTTACTCCTTCGCAACAGCTTCTGCAATATACACTTGGAACTGCTGGGAGGAGACAGATTTTTATACCATGAAGCTTCATGTATAGGCATTTTACCTATAAGCCATTCCATCTTTCATGATGCTGAGGAAAGAAATATGTGTGTGTGTGTGTGTGTGTGTGTGTTTACACATATAGGTATATGAAGAGAGAGAGAAAGAGACACATACATACATGCACTACAAAATTAGGTCTTTTTTAAAAGCACATGGATTTAATGCTCTTGAATTGAGACCTTCTGCCTATTCAGAAGAAAGGTTTTTCTGGGCAAGAGGCATGATGTTTATTATCATCCTTCTGTCAGGTGTTAATCACCCTAGCCCCAGGTGGAGTCTTTCTAAGGTTATTTTTACAGTCAAGTGGCATTATAGGCTGGACTTGCTGCTGTTGGATTTCAGTGTATAGCAGTGATGTCATTGCTGTAATTTGTTATTATTTTTTGATTTATTGATTTATTTGATACAGTATCTGAAATGAATGATATGAAAACTTTGTTTCAGGCATCTGTTTCTGTCCACTTGCTGAATGCCTCTGCTGATGCTGAGTTTTACTTACATCCTGTAAGACACATTTTGATAACATCTCCTTTGCATGCCATGGACCTGATGGATGGAGCAGTCACTGCATTTTGATGTGGACAAGAAATAAATCCACTTGGGGGAAAAAAAGAACACAAATGAGAGCTCATAATGTAACACTGCTGCCAAAATGCTAACACTATTCCCCAGTATGCATGAAGATGAATTACAAGTAAAATCAAAGGGTTGTGTTGTCACTTTCCATAGGCTTCTAGCAATCATTTTYGAAACTTGAACAGCATTTTACAGGAAACTTGAACAATGGTTTACAAAACTTGAACAATACTTTACCATTTTCCTTTCAGAGGCTTTGCAAAAACCTGTCTTGTCCGTAACACACCCACAGAAGACTACAACTTAGTAAAACCGGAGGCGGGGGGGGAGGGGAGGTGGTGGTCCTTGGAGGAGCTAGGTAAGTGTTGCAAGTAACCTTCTTTTAGGTTGCTCTGCCTCCCCTTGTCTCTTAGTTTTCTCTCTCCCTCACTCATGTAATGCCTAGGAAACCGTAATCCTTCAGGGACAAGATYGCCATGGGTACAAGGTCCCACCACCCTCATACAGGGTCATTGAGGTGGTTGGCATGCAGATATACCCTCAGACTGAAACTGTTGAATCGGGTGGTATGAAGTCCTATTAGGAGAGGCAAGATTTCTCTTGGGATCCAAAAGAGTTGGAGAAGTCTCTTGGCTCCGTGGAGAAATCTCCATTGTATGGTAAATCCCATGGGCTAAAAAACTAGGACAAGTTAAGTCCCTGAGCTTTCTCCTTGGAGTCATAAAGTTCCTGAAAATGCTGGCTTAACATTAAGGTAGCAGTTGGATTTCATAAGATGGGAGAAAATAGTACCTGGGTCTTGGGGAGAGGGAGTTGTGGGCAGGGATTTTGGGGGAAAAGGGAACCATATTGAAAAAGTCACTGGGTAATTTCTAAATGAGTATCTCCTTGACCACTGGATCCTAATTTCTTACAGCATATAACTGCTTCCCTATAACTCTCCTATAACTTTCTCCTCTGTGGAGTCTCTAATGTTTAAAATAGAGACAGTAGGCTTGGACCTGAAGGAAATTTTGTGKGCCAAGAAGCTGTGTATTTTTTCCAACTATATTAGATGATTTCATAAAAAGATCTCACTTTACCTATTTTAATGACTATTTTCTGTCTGTTTTCATGCAACTTGTAGAAAGTTAATGTTAAGACTTCTGAACAGCCATCAAATCTGTTGGAAACTGAGACACACATCATCAAAAGTTATGAAGGCTAAACACAAACACAGCACAACTSTGCAAGACTTTGGAAGCCAAATTAAAAAGCATTTAAATCTGAGACAGAAGCTCTCAGAACTTTCTGACCCAACAGGTTTAGCATTACAGAAAAAGAGAGCTAAAACATGCTGAAAATGTTTATATAATCTGCTGGCTCTTAGAGCGCGTCATCTTGGCTCCCTCAAGCGGCTGGTCCCAGAGAGTGGACAGCTTTCCTCGTGTTTCAAAGCACAAGTGGTTTTCTTTTAGCACAGGTGTTAGAGGCCTCTGCTTCAGGGATCACAGCTTCAGGCCCTGCTAAAGTGTAGCGTGCATTTGTGTGCAGCCACGGTTTGTTAGAAATTGATGCCCAGTGAATAAACTCCACATAGCTCTGAGGTCTCATCATCCCAGAAAAGACTGAAGGGACTGGGACAGTCTGTATTTTTTTCACATCCTGTTGCTTTTTCTTGTCACCCTCTGGAGGACTGCCTCGCCATTAGTACTTTTCTCTAAACTCAGAGACAGATCCTAATGGTTTTGCTGCTGATTGCGGTAAGCCTTCATTAGCCATACTAGCTGAGGTCTGCTCTAAAAAAGSCTGGCTGGGGACCCGTGGGACCACATCCCGGCTGTAACATCCTGAAGTTCAGCAAAAACAAATGTAAAATCCTGTACTTGGGACAGGGCTGTACCTGGGGCTGGGGCCGACAGTGAGGAGCAGCTCTGTGGTGGAGGAGCAACTGAATGTGAGGCATCACTGCATCCTTGCAAAATTTAAGATCAATGGACACAGGCTGCAGCAAGGATAACTTTGGACAGAGGAAGAAAAAAAATTCACCATAGGAGAGGTCAAGTGCTGGAGCCTCCATCCTTTGAGATTTTTCAGTATCTGGCTGGATGAGGCCCTGAGTGACCAGCTCTGACCTGGGGGTTATCCCTGCTCTGGATTGGAGTGGGACCGGATGATCCCAAGCTCCTTTCCAACCTCTGTTATTCTATGATCCATGAAACACGTGCAGGGTCTGAATTTTTATGTTGTTTGCTGCAGAATTGCTTTGAAAGTACTTGCACACGCTGTTGCAGACCCCGACACCCAGCCAGCCCACAGCTAAGCTCAACCTTGCTCTTGACTTCCCTCCTCTCTCYCTGCCATGCTGTGCAGGGAGTCAAGCTTTATCCTAAGTGCTTCAGCCAGGTTTTGACCAAAATATACACCTACCCTCCAATGGCTGAGGCCACAAAGTTGTACCTCAGCTGGCTCATCTTAAAATTCAACTGCTTTTAGCACTGGGGAGCTGACCCCCTCAGCACCAACCCAGCTGCTCAGGCTGACTTTGCTGTCCCCATTGCATGTGAGGCTGCCTGAGCACTGGGCAGCACCTAGTTTCCAGGAGCTGCTGCTACAGCACAAACCACGTTGGAGAAACAGCCAAGTCCTCCAGGGATATTTTTTCATATGAAACGTGAGGACGCAAGGCAAATTCACGAGGGCATGAGTCTAGTTTTGTTGCAAGAGTTGCAGTGCAAGAAGATGGAGACAGGTTGCCTCTGCCCTTGTAAGCAGGCAGACTCTTTGAGTTCCCTGGTATGCGCACTTCTAGTGAGAATTTCTGAATTTCTCTCCTTTCAAAAGGAAAGCTTTTGTAAGTCATCTTTAATTTATTAGGTCTTTCCTCAAAGAAAGGCCTCATCCTACAGCCCTTTGTCAGCCACCATTTATCTTCTCTGTTTTAACAGTTTTTCATGTCGTTACAGGCAGAGGTTTTCCAGGTTTCTTCAAGGACATATAAAGATTGCTATTGAATGCTCACCAGCGCAACCTGTGTTTCTTCAGTCTCGTGAAGTAGGAATGCAACTTCAGCTGTTCAGTTTGGAGATCAGATGGATGGTAACAGGAATGGGAACATAAAGCAAAGGGGAAAACTGTAATACAAATGCTGAACCTGAACCTAAATTGCACTTTTCATATCATAGAGTAAGACCTCCTGAGTGTTCACTAATTAGTCATACCTTTAAGCTAAAAAGCCACTGTCACAGATTATCCCTGCTTGTGCAATGTCAGAACAAGCTCCTGGACTTCAGCATGCTGCTTTACATGTGCACAACTCCCAGAGACCTCTTTAAGTGAAGGCTTCTCATTTCATTTATGTATCAGAAAACACAGAATATGCTGCAACAGGTGCTGAACAAACYTGTGAATTTTCTCCTTCCTCACTTTTTTTGCTGGATGTGAAAACTGGGTGTGGACTAGAAATATGTGATGTGCTTCTTCAATCACTGTGGGGGTTTTCCTGCTTTGGTTCAAATTTCAGAGAACTTTTCAAGCAAATTTCCTGATCATCTTCACTTCCCACTCATTGGTTTGCATCGCGGCATGATTACAAAGTGCACAAACTGCTTTTTTTTTCAGATTAAACTAAACTGGAAGACGTGGGAAGTCCCTAATAAGTTCCAGCCTCTAATGGCCATTGACAGGACCAGATTGGAGCTCTTCCAAAGTAAAGCATCCTGACTCATGGATGGTGCTGACTTTGGTCCTTGGTACCAGTTCCATCACTCTACAGATCTACTCCTATTGCACTGCATTACTTGTAAAAGCAGACATAGCCTTTTCTCCACTGATTTTCTGCCTTTGGCACCTTGTGCACAGMAGAGTCTTCATGACAAGCTAGGTAACAGTTCTCTTTTATTCAAATAGTAAAAGTGAAAGATTTTGTATAATCTTTTACCTCTCTGCTCTCAGGACACACATATGTTGATAGACCAGGAGGCTTAGAAATGGAATGAAGATATTCAGGTGTATAGGGTGTCAAGTATAAGACCGGGATATTTTCAGACATAAGTTTAGGCTCTTCTTGTGCTGATTGAGACAGCTAATAAAATTGACTTGGTATTTTTTTCCCAAGGACTAACGTACATACAGTAACATTGACTGTGAGGACTTGAAATGTGCTTTCTGAGGACTTGCAGTACCATTGACATCTGCTGAATTTGTAATGCTCAGCAATCTGGAAAATCTAAGGAAAAATATAATTTTGCCCCAAACACCTGGCTTTGGGCTTTGGGCTTTGGGCTTTGGGCTTTGGCCTCTGGCTTTAGACTTCGAAGAGGAAAAACGTTGATCAGCGTGCCCTCAATAATCTTCCCTTGGTCACTTCATGCAATGCACCAAAACAGACTAACGCATGTAAGGGCTGGGATTGAGCTCTGCCACTGAGAATGAGAAAGGCAAAGGAAGGTGGAAGGAGAGGCACTTTCTTCCCAAGCCTTGGACATTTCCATCACTGTTTCAGTAGTGTGATTTTCATGGATTTACTTGAAAACACACTGCTTGGCTTATCTGGTTTAAGTAGCTGGTTCACTAGTACAAATTGAAGGATCCTCCAAACATATATCTATTTCTGTTTCTCTGTAGGGATGTATGGTACCTGATACGGAAAATCACCTGGGCAGCTCTGCCTTCTTATTTTTAATAAACTCACATTTCAAATCAGTGGTGACCAGGGGAAGTAGAGTATAGAGAAAAGGATGTATATTGCCACTGAGAACTCCAAATACGTTGAGTTATCCTTGGGCAGGCTTGACAGGGTGGGTCCATCAGCACAGGTCGGTGTGGGCCCACTGTTAGAAGCTGCAGCCTCGGCTCTGGTGTCCAGCAGATGTCCACGTGTGTGCAGTGGAGCATGACGGTCCCCATGAACCACAATGCTCCATGGGCCTGCGAGCGCTGAGGTGCATTTTCTCCAGGCTTTGTGGTTGCAGAGGTTAACCAGTCAGCTGCACAATTCAGACAACACTTCAGTAACCTTTGCTAATTAATCAGTTAAAAAAGCATGTTTCTGCTCTTCCAGGTGTGAGGGAATTTGTGCGGACACATACTACTGACTCCCTGGAAAGACCAAAGACAGGCTTTAATGTTCCCRGTAGCCTTGATTTGCCTGGGTAAGGGTTTAAAATCCTTCTTGAGAAGTCAGGAAATCACCATGGATATTCTCTGAAAACACTTTCCCCAAGGGAGAACCTGAGCATATAGCGCTGAGCATTGTCATGCAAGAACTGTGATAAAGCTGAACTACATTTATAACACAGCCCAATATTACTCTTGTGTTTGTCATGAGATTAGATTCCTGGCGAGCCATTTCTCACCCCCATTTGCATCTTTGTGGTGCGAACAAAGCAAAGACAAATGATGGCTCCCAGTGGTGGGCAGGAGACAGTCAGTCCCCTCTCTGCCAAATAATTCTTACAGGGTTTTGTGTGAGAATAGGCATGTGTATATCTTTGACTTATTTAAATGCCATCTCAGTCTCTTATTTCCTAATCACTTATTCTTTTATTACATGCTCCCTATTCCAACATGAGAAGAGCTRATTTACCTCTTTCCTCCGGCTCATTCCTCCTTCCCATCGCTGTGACAAGAGGACTGCTGGTTGTTCAATCATCTTGCTAATGCCACCAGGCAGCCCGCGCTCTGCTCTGTTTTGGTGGGTCAAAAGGAATGCATTACTCTTTTGAAAGTGGTCAATACGTGGGCTAATAGAAGGTCACTCCAGAAATTATTCCAATGCGTAAAAACATGAATGCTAATGATAGCATCAAACCCACACAAACCTGGTGTGTAGTGGTAGCTTTCGACAGTGAACTGAACACACACCAAGCAAGACTTACACCATGTACGAAAGAAATGCCTCCGTTTTTGACCCCTGGAAACTCTATCACGGCTTATCCCTGAAACCATTTAACCACCTTAGACTTGAGTGCACTCCTCAATAGAGAGCAGAGAACCAGTCACCATGATGAACTGAGAGGCAAAATCAAAGAGTAAAAAAAYAAACTTAGCAAAGCAGCCCAATTAAAGTGGAAATTCACAGCACTACCACTGCAGTCGCATGGGACAGTCCTGTGAAGCTCCGTTGGAGTTGGTGTGCCCTGAGGGCCCAGGAACTGTCCGGTCCTTGCTGTGAGGCAGACACGGGGGGAGCTCAGCTCCTCGCGGGAATGGTAGATTGTGGGTTTTTTTCCCCTCCATGCAGGTGGGTCCCGTCTCTCCCCATCCCCTCCCCAAGAGACAGAGTGAAGGACAGCGACTGAGCACAGAAGTCGCAATTGCAACTGGCCCTCCTGAAAGCAGGGCTGGAGAAAAGAGGCCCCAAGGTCAGTCCATAATACAGAATTACTGAGAAATACCTAGAGGCTGTATAAAAAGCTCCTGGAAGCTTAGTCAGTCTGAATTACACTTCTTTGCTCCCCGTTATAACCAAGAATATAAAGATTTCCACTGAAAAGAACGAAAAGCAGAAGGAAGACACTAGTGGATCTTTGCATTGTGCCAAAACATATTTTTCTTCCATCATAAAGGTATGTTTATCTTTCCAGTGGACTTTCATATGGGAGCAGAGCCTGGCACRTGTTAAGAGCCAAGTCTCATTAAAATGCACACTGGGTACCATTAAACAACATTGATGCTAATGAATATATATGTGGCACCTGGGATTTTAGGCAGACTCTAGCTCCATCTCAGGAGCTTGCCCTGAAGCCACTGTGCACATACATTGACTGGCACTGGAAGYCTGGGAGAAAAGCACATTGCCTTCCTGGAAAACAGCACTGTTGACCATGCCCCATGCCTTACAGTGCTGAAACGTGAAGGCGGTGGGATCACAAATACCCTCCTACAACCATTACTGAACCTCATTAAAAGCTAAACTATGAAAAATGAACAGTTCAGTGCAACAGCATGAATACAGCTCAGAGACGTTAGCCTCAAGGAGTGAAAAAGGAGGAGGAAATGCCCTTCATTGAAAGGCTGATGAGCATATTTTTAGGAAAAGGAGATCAAGGTTGAGATGCACATAAGAGCCACATAAAGGCAGAACTAGCCAAGCTTCCATGTGGAGAAGAGGTGATAAACGCACTTTATTAAGTTGTTTCTAAAATTGGAGCAGATGAGATAAGCCTTGAAGGAGATACTCACTTAAGATTGATGTGGAGTAACTGCGGAGAGATAGCTGTTGAAAAGACTGCCATAAACCAGTTCTCCAAGTTGTCATTCACTAACACTCCCCAGTGTTTTCTAATAAAAATAATCTGTTAAAATCAGACTCTGGAGATAGCTTGTCTTTGGCTGCCAGTRCAATTTCTCATAATTTTTTCACGTAGTAGATGCTTTTGGAATAAGTTAGGGATTGTTTGAAGAAGAGACAACTTTGAGATAGATTTTTAAGTTATTGTTATTTATACTGGCAACTTTATACAGCTTTAAACAGAAAAAAATTCTTACAAGTTACGAAGGAACAGGGGAAAGTCTTTTTGTTTTAAAAAATTGCAAATAGCTAGTTAGAGCCACTTAAGCTGCTGATAGATATTCCTTCCACATRCAAGTCTGCAGTACCATACAGCTCGTGGAGGGACGTAGCCTTGTGCTTGCACCGGACTAGGGCAGTGCTGAAGATAATGAAATGCTTGTAAGCCCACAGGATAAACYGATAACCAGGAACTGCAAAGTACTGTGCAGACCTCATGCCAACACACTGCTAAAATCCTTGCTGACACAATTACTGTGAAGTTAGTTACCTAAGGCAGCAAAGGCTATATATATTGCACGGAAGAGAGCAGAGACCGTGAGCAGCCTGGCTGGGGCTGACCGTGCACATGACAGCATCCTGGGTCCAAGCGCAGGGAGACAAAGTTATAGTCCCTCTCTGCTGGAACTGGGGTCACGGAGCTGCAGTCCTTGGGCTATATCYTGAACCCATGGCTGGCAGGCTCTTCCTGCCACCTCTCTTTAGATCCCAGGATTCAGGAAACTGCTTGGAGGGGAAAGACCAGACCCCTCATCCCCCATTTCATCTTCTCCTCCATTTTTTTCACAATCCCTCCTCAGTGAAACAAGAGCACAGTGACATTTCATTTTCAAAGTGGAGCTGAGCTGAAGCTAGAAAACCTTCACAAATCCACATTGTCCATTTCTTGTATGTGCCATAAACTTCTACTCATTATTTGGTCARTAAGTCTGAGAGATGGACGGCAGAGTCTGCCTCTTCATTAGTGATGATGCGGTGCCAGGACAAGCCCCGAGCTTCCCTGGTGYGGTGCCAGGCCTGGGGGAGCAGGTAATAGTGATTTTTCTGAGACGACAATTTGAAATTCCAAGCTGGTTTCACTAGCRAGCCATGAAAGTCATCTTTAACTCTTCCACATTAGTCATGATTTCAAAACTTTCAGTGTGAAAAAAYTATCCTCCTACCTTACATAGTCTTGAAGTGATTGCTAGCAGGGTTCAACTGCAGGAATATTTTCAACCATAGAACTATGCAGCAACCTCATTAAGTTTGCAGATGACATGAAGTTGGGTGAGAGTGTTGATCTGCCTGAGGATAGGAAGGGTCTGCAGAGGGATCTGGACAGGTTGGATCGATGGGCCGAGGCCAATTGTATGAGGTTCACCAAGGTTCARTGCCGGGTCCTGTACTTGGGTCACAACAACCCCAGGCAACGCTACAGGCTTGGGGAAGAGTGGCTGGAAAGCTGCCCGGCGGAAAAGGACCTGGGGGTGCTGGTCCACAGCCGGCTGAATACGAGCCGGCAGTGTGCCCAGGTGGCCAAGAAGGCCAACGGCATCCTGGCCCGTATCAGAAACAGYGTGGCCAGCAGGACTAGGGAAGTGATGTTACCTTATTGCTATAGCAGAGGCCACTTAAAAGTAAAGAAGCTTTTATATGCATTTTGCTAAGGGACTTGTTCATTATGGGCCATCCTCAGCAGGAGCAGGATGTACTGACTAATACAGCTCCACCTGCTGCTGCAGGACCTGGGAGGTGCGAGGCTTCTTCAGACCAACGTACAGCCTAAAAGCCAAAAGAGGGTAGGGGACAGCCCAGACACCCCTTGGTCGGGGATTCCCCTTGGAGAGAGGGAGAGTCTGTGTGAGTTGGCCAKCAGGAATTCACTTCCAAGTGATTTGCAGGCTTACGTCCCTATCATTAGGTGGTTCTCTATGGACAGACTATGGGTTCTTGGGTGTGGACCATGCACCTCCAACAAGAGACATCCATGTCTCCAGTCCACAGCCTCTTCAGGATGCGCTTTCCCAATAATCTCTTTGTCCTAATTTGTCATGGATGCATCTTTTGTATGGCCCATGTGATATTTGCAAAGTGATTTGCTTTGGTGTGTGGATGAAAAGGAGCTATATAAATGCAAATTTAATGTATTCATTTATTCTATACTGAAGGTTGTACTGAAGGCCAGGTAAATTACGCCCACGGCATCTGCCTGTCAGCTCTTAATGTCACCCACTTTAGGAACAATAAGTTTCCATATAATTTGTTAAGCATGATTTTCTTTTGTTAGTCCTTGCAGACTATTTTTAATCAAATTACACTTCTCCAGGTGTTTTCCGTCCGGCTGGACCTGCTAGCTGCTGAATTCAAGGAGCCCGATTCATTACTACCTGCGTCATTTCCCTGACCTTGCCACGACACTGCAGTGGCAGCAATGACGAGGGAGGTCCGTCCGTCTACCACAGCCCCGGCTTCTCCCAACTCACTGCTGAGATCCTTAGGAGCTGAATCCTTGCCCTGAAACTTTAACAACCTGCAACAAGAGCAAGTCCTTTATCACTTGCTCTGGCTTTACCTGGAGTTCCTTCATTATTTCTTTTACTCCCCTTGAAAGTGTATGGCTGTCCCCAGCATTGCTCTCATTATCCCTCTGTGAACACTAGAAAAAGAACATATTAACATTTCCTGACATGCTTAGTATTCCTGTCRTCGCCCTCTCCCTGAGCCTGCCCTGACCTTTGCAATTACAGCAACTCTATTCCAAACACTTTTTCTTCTTTGCTGCTATTTCCTGTGCAATTTTGGCTTCATTTTTCCAGCTCTATTTTTGTTATTATTTTCTTCTTTGCTCTTTTATGCTCTCCCTGGCTGTAGTGATGATCCGGTGGCCCTTTCAGACACCGCTTTCYGGCCTCAGATCTCCCTGCCGCAAGCCTCGTTGTGGTCTGTAATGCTGCTGGGTACTGAGTACAGGGAAATTAGGGCTCAGCGCATGGAAGGAAGCTTTGCTTGTGTAACTTGGGAGAGCTCAGCTATTCTGCTGCTGGGATGTACGTGCAGCTGGCCTCATGCAGAGATGGTATGTCAAGAGAAAGACAAAAYGTACAACTGCCCGCGTTGCTAGCACTGTTGTTTTGGCCTCAGGCTAAACCCAGCTGCGAGATCTAAAGCTGTGTGCACCTGTGGCCCGGATCAATGTCCCTTCAGCTTGACACACACCTCCACATTTCTGTGTCCCAGGGCCCGCAGTGCTGCACACACTTCAGACCCCCRGGGAGTCTGTGAGATGCAGGGAAATAGTTTCGTTTAGGCAATCGCAAGATTGTATTTTCCCAGCTCAAATTACATGGAGAAACATGAAGCCTTGGAGAAACAAAAGRTGGCTTCTGATACCCTGGCCTCCTCCAGACTCAACCCTGAAATTTGGGAAAAGATAATTTGTGCTGGTGTGGACCTCTGGTTTTGATTTGAAGCTCACCTGTAAGTAGCTGCAGACTCACGAACCTTGTCAAGCAAGTTCTTGGATTTGTCTGTAGAGTCAGTAAGTGGTGGAGCCAGACCTTCAGCTGTCATAAAGCAGTAAAACTTCAGTGAGGGCAGTGGATTTGCACCAATTTACATTGGCATAGCTTACAGTCCACAAGAAGAACCCAGTTTAATATATTCCTGAGAGTGAAAGATGTATATCTGGAAAGCAGATATAAAAATTACTGGTTACTAACTATGACGTCCTTATCACCACAGTCCTTCAGTCATCCATCGTCCTTTACTGGTGTAACAGGATTGCTGTGGTTCAGAATGGCACCTATTAATTGTTTTCATTATCTTATTTTCCCCTTTTTTTTTCTCTTCCCTAGCAGGCATTGTTTAACCAGCAGTGCTGCTGGAGAAGGCTGGTACTCTGGTTTTGCACTACCGACGAGTGAGTTCCTGGCTGATCAGATAGAACGAATGCTACTCTTGCAAAGGTCTCTCCAAATCCTTGGAAGAGGCATCCTTAATCTCTGTGAATGTCTTGGGGAAGCAGCCCAAGAAAGACAGATGCAGAGCTGGGCAACACAGGTTATAGTCTCACTATTGCAAGGAGGAATCCAGCTAAGGAGTTTGGCTAAAGCAATACGAGAATTACAGTGAATAAGAGTGATGAGAGCAGGAGGAGTATAATTTCACCTAGGCAAACTGAACAGCAAAGACTTCAGCAAAGGCTGACGCTCTTCCAGTGCTGAAAGTTAATATTATGGTGATGCAGCTAAAGCGACAAGCCATTTCTCCCCTGAAACCAAACAAAATGCTTTAGGCTTCTGCTTGGTTTTGTAGCCTCACTATTTTTTCTCTATTTTCAGCAACAGATGGAGTGCAACAATGCTAGTAACAGTCCATACATCTGACTGCTGCTATAGGAAATAGATGGCGGGGGAAAGGGGTTGAAGGACACAGGGAATTTGCCAAACAGTTCCTTGGAAAGTGGCAAATAGCTCCAATAAATCCAACAAAGCTAATACATCCACCTAACTGTATGTGCCATCCTGCCCAAGTACTTTGTTCTTAATTAGGTGACTGTTTTTATCTTCATATGGGAACCCAGTGCTTATCTCTCCCTCTGGATTAGGAAGGGAGGTTTGTGCTGACCATGTACCAACCTCCTCACATGGCTGCGACATACAGATTGGCCACTTTATACCAGCACGGCTCTGTGAGATCCCTTCAGCTTTCCACACCAGCTCCAGCCTGGCATCACCAGTCCCTCCAAAGCGCGCCTTCCCCAGGACTCCCTGGGGAGGAAACACAGAGAAGGTGCCTGTTGACATCTGCTCAAGCAGAGAGCGATGGGGGAGAAGCACCAGCAAACAGCCTTGGGACATACTTGTTTTGCACAGGTGTCAGGGCCAGACAGAGAGATGCTGGCAGAGCAAGGAGCAGCTAAGACTCAAGTTGCACAGGTCACTGCAAGTCTTGTAACTCAACAGAGTGAATATTAGTTTCTTCATTTAGGTTAGGGGGAAGCAATCATCTGACCTAACAGCTGCCTCACCAGAAGAAAATACAGTAAAAATTGTTTAAGTTCTAGCTCTACTTTAGAAAATAGTTGCTTACCTATCTTGCTAGAGCGTTGTTGTCCCCTTTAACAAAAATAATGTTCATTAAGCCATCTGATTTCTCTTTGCAAGTGGGGAAAATAAAATCACCGAGGACAACAAAATTTAGTAGAACTTTTCCTTCTATCTGGCTCACACCATTAAGCTTGAGTGCAGCCCTTGTTGTTGCCAGTTGGGTTCTGGCAGATGGGTTACACTTGGAAACTGAGGTTTCCAGGACTAAGCAGCAGCTGAGGAGGGAGTGTGAATACTGAGATTTGGAAGCAGGCATTAAATCTTTTGGACGACATCACCCTTAAAGATTGCCTCATTCTTCACTGGAACAGTGTGAAAGGCGGCAAACCTGATGCTGCTTCCTGGAGACCAGACACACAGCAGGTCCCCTGCCCGGCCAGCTAAATCCAGGCAGAAGGTCCTGTAGGCTTGTTAAAGCTCAGTTAGATCACTTACCAGTCTCTTACGTTGCTGCTTATCAGCTGCCCTTTCCAGTTGCCCATTACTCAGCTAGAAGAAGGARTTGCATAGAGCCCAGCAGCACAGCTATTGAAAGCAGACCTCCTGCTTGCTGGGTGTGCACAGCAATGCCTTAGTCTATGTACTGTAATAAGACCATAAGAACCAGGGTGTGCACTGTCATCCCAAGATGGACTATTGCGAGAGCACCGAGTATCCTAAAATGATATAATTTTGCTAATTCTGGGTAGTCTAGATAGATTTTGGAAGACATTGTACCATGAGTACCAGACCTCTGTGGACAACTGAACATATCAGCAGTGAAGTGTAGCAATTTATAGAGTTGTTCCGATATACCCGTGGCAAAAAGCTGCTGCATCTACAGTGTATTCATATCAAAACCTCAACAAATCCTTCCCAGGGTCTGTGAGCAGTGTGGCACTCAAGCACTGCCAGTGCTGCAGTGCTCTCAGMTTTCCTTTCCTACCTAGTCTGTAGTGTCACCCAGCTGAAGCTGTAACTACATTTCTTTCCAACAGTGGCTTATACTTTCCATGAAAATGAAGCAAAAGGACAAGTAACAAGAATTAGCACTTCCCAACTCTGGGGTCTGAAACAACGGACAATCTGGCGGGTCAGGCGCTTGCTTTCTTGAGCTGTTTTGCTTCTCTCGGGGGAAGATTTGAATGTGCTGCCTCAAGCCCAGGTATCCGAGTAGGGAGGAGTGTTTGTGTGTTTTACACCACAAAAAGCCTCCTTGCTTGGGCAGTCAGGAAAGGATGCCCATTGCCTTTCTCCAGAGTAGCACCACAGGGCTGAGCAGGGACTGAAATGCCTACGGTTTAAGAAAGGACAGGTAGCAGATAAATAGCCTGCTCTGGGCTGCCTCCAGTAGCCTGATGCACATGTAGAGTACAGACAGCAAACATCTGCAATGCTGAAGGTATAATTTCCAGGCATTGTTCATTTCCCACACATCCCTATGTCCTACCCCTCTGATCTGGTAGTCTTCATCCCTGGCTGCAGGAGGTGCTCGACCTGTGCTGGAGGTTAGGGGCAACTTCAGCTCCCAGAATCTCGTCAAGACCTTGTCTCAAGGAATAGCCATGCATTGCGGATTTAGTCAGAGTTTCTCAGCCTCCCCATAAGCAGTGGGCCTATTCTGGCCAGCTATTATAAATAACCATTTTGAACTCCACAGTGGATGCTCCATCCTTCCTCCATTGTTTCTGTACAGAGCCAGGGACAGCTGTAGCTAGTAGCTGGTCTGAATCACTGGAACTAAGAAATCAGAAGAAACACTGTCTTAATCTGAATAGGCTCAATCTAATCAATTAATATAAATTAATTTAAGCAGATAATTAAAAAAAGTAATGAGAAAGTAATAGGAACTGCATACCTGAGTCCAGTTAGTGGCTTTGAAATGCTTTTCAAAGTCTGCTGCAGAGCAAGCAGATACTAGAGAGATTGTAGTTAGCAAGGGGACGCTGTCTCTGACAGCTTGTCAGTAGGCAACTGCTCAGAGGTCTTTCTGCATGCACCCTGCTGAGACCCGCCTGCCTCTCTCCTCGGTTCTGGGCAAGCTCAGACACATCTTCCTGCCCCAGCTGGGAATTGCTCCTCTCCAGAGCATCTGCATCTCTGTGGAAGCACGTTGTCACGTGCTGTCACCTCTGCATGCCTTCCCTTCCCAACATGCCGCTGGAGTTAAGGCTTGAATGCTCCTCATGTGGTCTTCTCAAGCAAATCCGCTGGTGAGCTCTGTAGGAAGGGGACACGCACACGGCGATGCTAAAGTGAAGGAGAAGGAAGAAACCATTTCTTGCACCACTGTCATTTCAACTTTGAAAACTTCTTCTGAGTCTTAGTCTCTGGGGAATGAAGCCAATTAAACTGCCATCTGGCAAGCCTATGAGGCATCCCCTCCTTTCAATGGAAGTCCTTTTCTCAGTGACATGAGCTGAGTGGGGGAAGACTAAACAGACAGGAGCAGCAGCAAGTTGTTTATAACTGAATAACAACTGCAGCGTTTCGTACTCTGGTGCACTGTCAGTGAGAGGCGATCATTTTTTCAGAAGCAAACACACTGAAAGTAGAGAAGACTGATTTCTACTTTTGCAATCAGATATGGCAACACCTCTGAACCTTTTTTTTTCCCTGATTACCTAAAAGACACTGTGGCAGAATTCAGAAAGATGCAGTCAGTCTGCATCTTTTTGCTTGGAAAAGAAAAACAGACTTGGTTGACACTCCCAGTGTGATGTTCCTTAAGAGTACACCTCTCCAATCAGCTAATGTTCGCCCRAACACTTTCAAACACAGAAAAGACCCTGCTGATGAATGTAACTGCTTCTTGCTTGTATTGCTGCATGAAAAACATACCTGCAGAGCTGCCTGGGAAGCCAAAAAGGCTACCACAGGCTACCACTGTGATATACAGGCTACCCTGTATAGGTCCTTTTATTTCACCTACTGAACTCTGCACTGAGCCAAGTGACTTGAACCTTGTAGTTGCCACTATTCATACCCATACCAGTGCAGGGCTAGAGCCTGTCTTCCAGTTTTTGATTTTCAGACCACCAGAGGCTGAGAATAAACCTCGTCCCTGGTCCTCGTGGTTAAACATGCCAACCTGAACATGGCTGGAGTCCTTGCCAGCTGTAGGTTTTGGTACGTGTTTTGTCTCAAGGTACAAGAGAGCTTTTGGTAATTGGCATTTTCCCCAACATGAGGAATATTTTAACCTTCCATCTTTGTTAAAATAACCTGTCTGAGCTATGTGTCTCAGTATATGTCCTTGAACACCTTCATGGATCTTTTCTGCCCCTCTCCATTTTCTTCAAAGATGTTTTCAAAATAAGACCAACAAAATGGTATGCGATACACAAAGGACAGTCAGTCAGTATCTCCCACCTTCATATTTATATGCTCCAATCCTCTGCTTATACCTTTAAAAAGTCCTTTAGCAAAGGTTTTATCACATCACTACATGAAAAATGCTTGTTCAGTTGCCGGCTCAGTAGAGGCCCAAGAACCTTTCCAGGGGTGACATGATTCTGCATCCACYGACTGTAGCCCAGGAACTGGCCTCTGTCAGGCGCGTTTTGCTTCCTACTACAACCCATTACAAATTGTTGTGCCGTCACTTTGTCAGCAGAGCAATTACACTCAATTTCAGACCGCTGATGGAAACACAGAATGGTGTTGGCCTCGAACCAACACTTGCAAACCCCACTAGAAAAGAAAACAGTTGGATGACAATTCCCCACTGACAGGTGGTGTGCGAGCTGTCAGTTAGGCAGTCTGTAAGCCACTTAACAGGTGCTTTAGTGATACTGCAAACTGCCCRTTTCTTTGTGCTGCTCAGTGCCATCCCCTGTGATTTCTGTAGGATCTGAGGAAATCGATAATGTGGGGTCATCTTGGTGGGAATAGAAATTAGACTTGAGGTTTTGAGACAGGCAGTGGCAGGAGAGGGGTAGAGGCCTACAAACTGATTTCTAGTTCAGCATGGAAATGTCTTCTTGTCCCCAAACTCTGCCCACCTTACACTCATGTGGGGCTTCCTTTGCCAGTCCCATCTCTGCCCAGCCATCTTCTCTGGCCACCCCAAAACCCCATTCCCCCAATGGCCTGGCAACTTGCACCTTCCTCCCCTCCCCAAACCAGACTTTTAGAAAAAAMCCTCCCTTTTCTCCCCATTTTGAGAGCTGCTGCACTGGGTGGTCACTGTGCTAAGCCCACAGACTGCAAAATGGCATTGGGAGTGCGCTGCCAGCTCAGCCGCCACTGAGCCATACCGTGTTGGTGATCGGGTGGCAGTGGCTAACTCCCAGTAGCCTGATGCAACCAGGGTACAGGGTCTTGACATGTAATTTCAAGTGGTGAACAAAATTTCTCACTGAGGAAATGAGCTGACTGCACAGAGCTACCCACAGGTCAGTATGCAAAGACATGCTGGGTGAGAGTCTTCCTGAGTGAAACCATGCTTGTGATTAGCTATGATGTACACCCACACAAAGTGATTGAAGAACTTAGTCTCTGCATCTCTTGGCCTATCAAACCCATAAAGCACATCAGACTCCAACCTCATCTTCCAGATTTCCTGAGTTTAGCTCAATTCCTTCACTACCACCTCATTTTCTTGCCTTCTCTCATTATCGGTGGAGAACAGTCACATTTTTCTGATTCTCCAGCCAGCATCGGTGACTTTCTATATTGCAAACATCTATTTTCTGACTCCCCCAGCTTCATCCTTGTGCACTAATGGTCTCATGTGATAATAAGTCAGTGCTTCTCTGGGAGATGAGTGGTGCAAGTGGGCTTGCCTCTGCTGATGTATCCCGCTAGTTTGCTCTCTTGCCACCTCACTTCTCATTCATTTCTCCCGGCCACTTGTCATAGCTTGTTTTTTCACCTCCGCACCMTTTGGAGATGGCTCTGCTGCCAGAGGTACACTGCTGGTGACCCAGCCTCTGGGTAAAACCATAACACAAAGCTTATTTAATGAGAATAACATCTCAGAGCACACTGTTTATCCATTGCACATTTCCCTAATTTCCCTTAATRAAGGAGCTGATATTTCATTAACGACCATTTGCTGAAGAACACAAGCTTCACCCTCACACTGGTAAATCTTAAAACAAAGAAATAATTCAACGGCCTACAGTCAGCGTGCGGCCAGATCAAGGGCTTTATTCTGAATTGAGTTCAAATTCCTCCTGGTGCTAATGCAATGAAAGGCACTCAGTCAGTTTATTAACACAAAAAGAATCGTTCCTACTTCAATATATGTTATTATCCTGGGAAGGGAATTCAGGCAGTCTGCTCTATTACGTTTGATGGCTGATATTAAACTCGTCAGATCCAGTTGTAAACTCAGACACATTTAGCAACACTCAGATATTAAAGGCCTTACATAGTGAAATCTCTTATTCACATTCGATTTGCTGGGTAGGATGAGGAATCATAGAATCATTTAGGTTGGAAAAGACCCTTAAGGTCATCGAGTCCGACCATTAACCTAGCACTGCCAAGTCCACCACTAACCCACGTCCCTAAGCACCACATTTACACATCCTTTAAATACCTCCAGGGATGGTCACCCAACCACTTCCCTGAGCATCCTGTTCCAATGCTTGATAACCTTTTCAGTGAAGAAATTTTTCCTAATCTCCAATCTAAACCTCCCCTGGCTCAACCTGAGGCCATTTCCTCTTGTCCTATCACTTGTTACTTGGGAGAAGAGACCAACACCCACCTTGCTCCAACCTCCTTTCAGGTAGTTGTAGAGAGCGATAAGGTCTCCCCTCAGCCTCCTTTTCTCCAGGCTAAACAACCCCAGCTCCCTCAGCCGCTCCTCATAAGACCTGTTCTCCAGACCCTTCACCAGCCTCGTCGCCCTTCTCTGGACACGCTCCAGCACCTCAATGTCCTTCTTGTAGTGAGGGGCCCAAAACTGAACACAGTATTCGAGGTGCAGGCTCACCAGTGCCGGGTAAAGGGGCACGATCACCTCCCTACTCCTGCTGGCCACACTATTCCTGATACAGGCCAGGATGCCGTTGGCCTTCTTGGCCACCCGGGCACACTGCCGGCTCATGTTCAGCCGGCTGTCGACCAGCACCCCCAGGTCCTTCTCTGTCAGGCAGCTTTCCAGCCACTCTTCCCCAAGTCTGTAGCGTTGCCTGGGGTTGTTGTGACCCAAGTGCAGGATCCAGTTGAACCTCATATAATTGGCCTCGGCCCATCGATCCAGCCTGTCCAGATCCCTCTGCAGAGCCTTCCTACCCTCAGGCAGATCAACACTCCCGCCCAACTTGGTGTCGTCTGCAAACTTACTGAGGGAGCACTCAACCCCCTTGCCCAGATCATTGATAAAGTTATTAAACAGAACTGGCCCCAATACTGAGCCCTGGGGAAGACCGCTTGTGACCGGCCATCAACTGGATTTAACTCCATTTACCACAACTCTCTGGGCTCAACCATCAGCCAGTTTTTTACCCAGCAAAGAGTACACCCGTCCAAGTCATGAGCTGCCAGTTTCTCCAGAAGAATGCTGTGGGAAAAAGGCTTTGCTAAAGTCCAGGTAAACAACATCCACAGCCTATCCCTCATCCACTAAGCAGGTCACCTGGTCATAGAAGGAGATCGGGTTGGTCAAGCAGGATCTGCCTTTCATAAACCCATGCTGGGTGGGCCTGATCACCTGGTTGTCCTGTGTATGCCACGTGATGGCACTCAAGAYGATCTGCTCCATAACCTTCCCCGGCACTGAGGTCAGACTGACAGGCGGTCAGACTGACAGGCGGTCAGACTGACAGACTGTCAGACAGACAGTTCCCCAGATCCTCCTTCCGATCCTTCTTGTAGATGTGTGTGTCACATTTGCTAACCTCCAGTCAACTGGGACCTCCCCGCTTAGCCAGGCCTGCTCTGGCTGAAATCAGATGACTTAGAGGATGGGCCCTAACCATGACAGCTATCAGAAACATGAGGTCAGCTATGTCAGGCTTGGCTGAATTTACAAAGACTGTCAGGTTTATGACGTTATTGGTAGTCAAAAGACTTAATTGCTGTTCTGTTTGAAAGAGAACTTAAATGTTGGCCAATACCCATGGGGGTAGTAGGACTCCCTTATTTTCTCTTCAGAAATGTGACTCTTCCAGGGCTCCCTACCTGCTGGAGGCAGGTATTCGTCCTTATTTACTAGGCTGGGTCTGAGGTCTACAACTCTCTTCAAGGCATTCTGTCTCTTCCCCGCTTTAGCCTTTGCTTATTTGGAGTCTCTGCATCTCCCTTCATGCATCCCATTCCCAGAAACAGTTTCCTCATACATCTTCATTCACATCGTTCTCGGAAACATGAGTCCAGGGAGGGCTGCATGGCCCGAGTGGAATAAAATATTCCTTCCCACCCAACCCACAGCAGACAGAAAGGTGACATGACCAGCAGCAGTGACCAAGAAGTCACTGCTCTGCCTGGACAGCCATCAACATCTGCAGTGCTTATGCAGGGAAAGAAAAGAAGGAAAGAGAAGTAGAAGGTCACRAATCCAAGAGTGAGAGTTCTTTTAGAGAATAAATGCCTAAAGCTCACCTCACCACCAAATGAGTTTTTGTCTTGCTTCCACAATGGGTGTTGAGGCTAGTGGATTTTAATGGGTGTTTAAACGCCAAATCGGAGGGCAACTGCACACACCATTCGAGCACGCGGTGTACTGCTTTCAGGGCTCCATACCTGCAGGCTAATCAATCCTAGTCCAGTTCCCACTGGGAGCACACATCTACTGTGTGAGCACACATCCCGAAACAGAAGCCAGGATGCAAGAAAATCTGCTGCCGCCGACATGCAGAGCATAATTGGAAACCCTCAGTCTAGCTGCTCGCTCATTGATAAAACCAGATTCATAATGTACCTGGCTCCTTCCGCCTGCTCCTAGTCTATAATTAGCAACTTGTGCGTAGGTAGCAGCACCGGTAAATTGCTTCCAGTCTTCAGTGACAGTAACTCGTATCTGTGAGAAGGATACGACAAAGGCACAAGGAATAGGGATAAATGGCTACAATAACGCAGAAAGCCATTAGCACTAAACAGCAACAGTACYAGCTCTGCCTTCATTTGTATGAGTCTGCGTAGCCCTGTTGGAATTATGGACAGATGTTAGCAGCTGGCAAAGGCAGGCACTACACTGCAGTCAAGCAGGCTCCTTTTACACAAGTAGCACCAGCGTTGAGGTTTTACCCTTTGGGTCCTCAGAAAAAAGCCTGAAAACTGCTGGGCTGGCCCTGGACCAGGGTGCCGGGCGGCACAGACCTGCTCCACCTGGCTCGGGGCTGTCAGGCAGCGGTTCACCCCATCCTCACCATCTCAATCAGGTGCTTGAGTCTCCTTGCTCTGTGATCCAACAAAATCACACCACCTGTGCCCTTGGGAGCGCATTTCCCTTGATCGTCTCCTTTCACTGACTCTGCCACAAGACCTCCCGGCAGAGCAAGATCATGTTCTGCCTTAGGGGTGCTGCCAGTGGTAGCATTACCCATGCGAGGTCCCACATTCATATCACCATAGCACCTGCAATTCTCACAGGTGGAGATAGGACCCATGACCCTTCTTTTGGCCTAAAATCCTGTTGTTACTCATCCCTACCAGGTCCTGCCTCCATGGACCTGAGACGTGGTCCASACAAGGGCATTTGTGGCTCTTCTAGTTAGTGACTGCACTGGGCAGCTTTAAGTGAGTTGGTGCTCTACTGTAGAGAAATGGGAATGTTCATAGGTGTGAGAATGCCACTCATTATAATTCATGGGAATTGCCATTAAATCAACACATCCTCAGGTTCTGCAAATCCCTGAATCTGTTGCTGCAAAAAGAAGTCAAATTTGTCTACTCTTTTTGATTGCAAATGAATATATTGAAAGTGTGCCTTGTCCTCTTTGAGAAATCAAAGCCTGTTTGATTGAAGCTCATTTTCGCACAATCAGCTGATGCAGCTCACACTTTAGACATTTTCAAATTCTTTTTACTTTTCTAGAAAAAAGACRTAAATCCTGAAGAAAAGTGTCTTTCTCCAAAGACATCTGTCCAGGCTTTTAGTCTCTTATATTTTTTTGCTGCCAAACTTTTGATTAATGAGATGAAAAATTGTGTATTTTCTTAGATTACAATAATGGGATGACCTTTCTCCTGTCTCTTCTGACTATAAATGCAGTAATAAAAATTGTTTTGATAGCAAAGARTTAGATTCAGGTGCTGATAATACTAAAATTCTGTAGATTTATTTTGTAAGAATAATGCCTAAATGTGTCCCATTTTTCTTAGAACCTCTCAGATATTTCATTATGTGGGAAGAATTCTGAAAGCCTGTTCCTTCTTTTGGTAGCTGAAAACGTAGTGCTTTTTCTGACTTGTCTCTCTGATGTTTTGCTTTGCAGTGTCTCTTTAGCTGKGGCAGTATTTTTGTCTTGCTGTGAAGTATTGCTTGATGCTCGCCTTTCAACCCTAGGAGGAATTCTTGTTTGTAATTATTTCAAAAGTTCAAAACTAATTTAAAATGTAGGGAACATTTGGAAAGTGTAAAGGAAAAGTTYAGATCTTAAAAAAGGAAAAGAAAGGAAGAAGAAGGGATGTGACAAAAATATAGTTCTGGTGCCATTTAAGAGGTAGCCGTTAATAAGTAAATAGAAAGTGTAACAATTGATCCAAAGTTTCTGAAAAATTGTACCTATAAGCTTTATGCCTGTCAGGAGTGTGAAGGGAGAATTTTCTGAAATGTTACAGGGACATGGACACCCAGAACACCAAACTTGCTCATGAGAAAGCTTCTTAGAGCCAAACAAATG
>JASVER010000053.1:2074809-2114555 GCA_030449065.1 Oceanodroma leucorhoa
AGAAAGAAAGAAAGAAAGAAAGAAAGAAACAAACAAACAAACAAACAAACAAACAAACAAAGAAACAAAGAAAGAAAATAGTTCATTTTCTTTATGAAAACATTGGAGCCCAAGAGAGTTAAGAGTTACCAGAAACTCCAGCAGAGGAGAAGCTGAAAGAGAAGCTGTGCCAGAGAGACCTGTCAGSTTAATGCCTGGTGACAAAATGTATGACATGGAAAGAGAAAGAGGCAATCAATACAAATGGGTATAGTCACAGACATCAACACCAGGCAAGAGTTTTCCATTGGTTCAGGTTAAAATACCCCACAAATGCTCACCCTTCAGAGCTGAAAAGAGTGAAATTAAGGGAGAGCCTGCAGGCTGCGTGTCCCCCAAAACCCACATTTTCTGCCATCTATCTTTGTGGGGACTTCTTCTGATTTATGGGCAAGTGCTACTTTAGGTCATTTTAGGTCCCCACTGTCACACCATCAAACACTACAGCTTGTTAGAGTAGAGGGGAAAAAATCACCCTGCGATGCATGGCTCTGCAGCCCAGCGAGATGAGATGGCCAAAGGGAGCTAACCCAGCTGAGAAGGGTGGCCTGMTCTCCAGGACTTGGCTGCATTCTACATTTAGTCATGTTACGAACATAAAAAACAAATGAAAAAGGGGAGGTCAATCTCTGTTTATAGGACTCTRTTTAATCTATGTAAATTTTAATTCAATTTAATTTATCTTTTGATTATATAAATCTATATTAGTTTAGTTCAACTGATTGGACCACCAGGCTGTGGAACTGTCAAGATCTCCAGCGGCTGAAGGTCTTCTCAGACCTCTGAGTGCCTGTTGCTTCAAAGCTGGGGCTTCAATCTCTGAAGATCTACCTATTTTATGAGCAAAAAGTCCCTGTGCTGTGTTTCTCCTGGTGCTATACACCAGTGTTGCCTGCTCCCCTGGCAACTGTGCAGCCTTGGGGCTGGCACTCAAAGCTAAGCACATGTTTAGACGTGTGATGGATTTAGGGTGCATTTTGTCTCCTTGTATTTGGGCCTTCCTGCTGTGTACTGCTCAAAGTAATGCGTATTCATTCAATACGGTGGAAAATAATCTAAGCAGACATCACTAAGGGCACAGWGCTAAAGAGTAACCTCTGAAAAACCTATCTGCACTGACTGGGATTGGATTTTCCATACATTGGTAATTAACCAGTATTTCATTCAGTATACCTTTAATTACCTCACTCATACACAATAATCTATTTTTATGCCAGATAATGCTGAAAACAACTTCAATTTTTAACAACTGTAAAGATGTACTTTTTATCCAAAGAGGTGGCAGGCACACAGCAGCGGTGCTTTCTCTCGTTACATTATTCTTGTGGTCTTTTCCACAAATGCCTGGGTGTCTCTTAGGTATTACTTTTTAATCATCCACCCTCATTACATATAGTGTTTGCTCCTTTTTCATTTTATACCACAAAGCCAGAAAGAAGGCAATTAAAATTCAATAATGGTGCAGTGCTTAGACACTCATTAAGTAGTCATTAGGCAGTCTGGAGACTCATTGTCTTCATGAGAGTTCGTTTCCCCGCTCTCTGTGAATCTCCTCACCGCAGTATTAGCTCRAAACAGCAAGCGCGATGTGAATGTGAATCCAGAAGGGTTCGTGAGCCACCCGGCCCCGGCACAAGTGCTCCGCTGCCTCCTGGGCACCCACCACCTTGGATGCAGCAAACCCCTGGGGCTCCTCCAGCAGCACCGGGGAGATGCCCAGGGCTGGGGCTGCCCTGGCTGCCCTCGGTCCTGCCCTGCTCCCTGGCTGGGACTGGTGCACCCTGGCAGTGATTCCTGTCCTCCTCAGGTGATATAAGGACCACTTCAACGCCCTCGCTTACACTGGCTTGAATAGCAGCTCCTCCYAGAAACGCAGCCCTCAGTTGCCAAGACAGCCTGTAGAAGGACGCGCTTCTCAGCATGAGTAATTGGCAAAATCAGGCCTCTAGGGAGTCAGGAGCATTCGCTGTCAGCATCAGGAGCCAAGCTCCTGCCAAAAGAGCATTCAAAACAAGCAAGCTTCATTTTGAGGTGGGAGAAAAACTCACTGGCAGAGGTAGGATTGTCAGATGCATAAAGGCATCAATAAAATAATGCTCACACCCAAAAATTGTCTTACAAAACAAGAGAAGCAGCCTCTCTCAATTATAAGGATTGCCTCCAGACAATAAATAACAGCATCTGTTCTCCAAACTCTGAGCATCTTGCTTTGTTTTCTGTCCTTGAGGCAGCAGGGAGGAGAGAGGACAAGACAACTGAGACAGTTCAAGCTGGGAAGGCTCCACAGCAGCTTTAAGGAGCAGTTCACTGGAGCTCACTGAGAGCAGAGAGAGCAAACCCCAATGCATTATTTAAGACAACCCTCACACTGCTGACCCTTTATAGATGAAGATCAATATAGTGGCCTCTGCCAGAAAAAAGGAGGCTTCAATATGAAAAAAAAAAAAATAGAATTCATATTAGAGATGCTGAGGGGAAATGACACAGGCTAGGGGAATATCTGCATGCCATGGTACAATAAGGCAGTCCCCGAGGGTCAGCATATACCAATAGAGGTAGCAGAGCAATTCACAGATTCCCAGCTTGTTCATAGCACTAAGTCACCTCTGGGGCATAAAGCTCTGGCATAGAATCACTTCATCAGTAGTCCATCACCTGCTCACTTGCTTGCACAGCCACAGAGTCATATTTCATGAAATAATGGGTTTCTGTATTAAAACTSATTTCACCTCTCACAAAACATTGCATCGTTCTTTAAGCTTTGCCTTCCCCCAGTACCTACAAATTGCCACTGACTGCCTGTATCAGGCGCGGAGCAAGAGGAGCGCTCCACTCTGTAGRCTGCCTCTTGCATTTTGCTACACATGCTCAGGCTACTTCTCTGAGCCATCCTCCATTCGCCTTCCTGCTCTTGGTACTTCAGCTGTGAGGCCTCTGAGATCGGGATTACCCTGGGGCTGTTTCGTACAGTGCCCGGTGCAGCAGCTGATCATGACTTTTGGGCACCCAGCTGTGCACTTACCTGCTTGTAAGAATTTTTCTGAGCACTTGGCAGACATCTGAGCCRTTGGCAGACATTTTGTTTTTATCAAGAGAAAGTATTCTTGACATTTTGATGATGTGCTGTGCATAAGGATATATACATACCTATATGTGTATGTATGTGTGCGTGTGCATGTGTAGGTGTAGAGATAGATGATAGTTAGATGGACTGACAATTCATGATAGATTCACAATTCATATCTCTATGTAGGTACACATACAGAGGTATAACATTCTCAGGCTCYCTAAGACAGACTGCAGATTCTAAATGTGAAAATACATCAATACACGGGACAGTTAATTAGTAGAAAGGAATAACCTTCTCCCCTTCCATTTGCCATTTTTCTTTGGAAGTATTATTTCTTGTTGTTTGCACACCACTGCCTTTGTACTTCGAAAACAGCTAGCCATGCATTAATGAAGATGACAACAAAACCGAGCCCATTTTATCTGTGGGATGATAGTCGCAGTGTGTGCATTTCTGGCACGTTGAAAAACATTGGGAATCCCTGGCCAGGTGTCATCAAATGGAATGGATAAATATTTACCCAAGAAGTGTACTTTTAAACCAGCTGACTAAAGGTCTGTTTTTCTCAACTGATTTTTCTGCTGGGAAGTTTATTCCCATGAGCTGGTTTCTGCTTCCTGACCTGCTGGGGTAGTGACCAACTACACGGTGTGGGAATACTGAAAATCGGGTGGCTGTAGCTAACCATTTGTGAACAACTCAAGGCTGAAACCTGTCTGCAGAGCTAACACGGCAAATTATCTGTAAATACGAAGTGTCTTTCCAGCCAYGATAGACATATTACAATGCAGATAAAAGAAAACTGGACCCATAGTTGTATGAAATAAGCAGCGTTTGTATGTCTTCTCTTGCTCTGACTTGAGGTCAAGGTTTCCTGCTAGGATTTCACTCCTAGTCTCACTCCAGATCCTTCAGTGGCCTTCAGAAAGTCACTCACTCTCCCTTCATCCCCCCAGCCATAAAAAAGTGACAAAAATAATTAGGAAGAGAAGGTGTAAGAGGGAGGAACCTACAACCCTTTTCTTCCCATTCTGTCCCTTCCCCACCCCGTCCCTGACAAGTCTGTACATAAATACATTTGCCTTTGCTGTTCCCAGCTCTTCTTATGTACATATACCCAGCACATCTGGGTTAAGTTATCATCAAAGCAGTCACATTCCTGAGCAGTAATGATCATCAGCCAAATCAGCAGCTAGAGACTGGATTTTCATGAGGATTCTACTTACTACCGATAATCATATGCAAAAAACTTTCTGCTGGACCTCTCTGCTGAAAACCACAAGTTTTCAGAGGAGACCAATTAAAGCGTTTTCAGTTTATGATGTATTGTGAACGCATATTACAAACAAAATATGAAATCAAGTATGCCTACATGCCTATTGCTCCTGACTCCAAACGAATCTCCTGTTTGAGCCTTTCTTCTCTTGCCCAGTAAATTCCTTTAGATAACACTGGTTGCACCTATAGTGCACTGAAAGGTCAGTCTTAGAGTTATCTGTAAGCCTACTTTGCTGCGTCTTACCTTTTTTCCACCTCTGTATATCTGCTTGATGCTCCATCACCCCCRCTAGGTGTGGACTTGGAGAGCCAGCAGTGGTCTGAGGTGAGCTCTGGCCATGCCAGCTGCGGGTTTGTGGTCTGGCCCTGAGGACATCTCAGAGCTGGTCGTCACAAGGCAGCACCCACAGAGCCAGGTCCTGTAGGAAGGATGGTCCTTTCCTGCAGGCAGGATTTTCAGACACTGTAAAACTCTCATAATTCATCTTATAGAGAGACGAGACTGACTCCTTCTAGAGATTATCTGGCAGGCCAGTCATTTCTAAGAAAGGATTTACTTCTTGTTTGCTATGACAAATATAATTGGTTTGCCTCCTAATGCAGCTGTGGACAAGAGATTGACAGCTTTGCTTTTTATCAAAAAACTCAAATGTTCTTTTTCCCTTTATAGTTCCAGCACCTTTTTACCAGGTTCAAGCCCCAAAGCATTAAATAATTATCCACCTCACTTCCTTTGTTTGCAATATCTCTGCATCAAGTAATACAGCGTGTAGCACTTTTAGAGAGTCAATAAAAAAGCAGCGAGGTTGCCTGATGCTTATGAAGCTTTTGGTACAAATATGTAGGTCAAATGGGACCTTTCATGAAGCCCCATCCACAGCAATCTARTGTCTTTATATTTATTTCCTCACATTTACTTCCAGCAGCTCTGCTGCTTTTTTATTACTGAAGATCCACAATACAAACAATCCTCCTCCTTCCTTTTAGATTTCTACTAATGACCCCCAGCAATGGGATTTTGCTGGAAATTAACATCCTTGTATTTCATATAAGTTTTCACATATGAAATGTATTTCACATATAAAAGAGAGGGACTCAGTCTTTTCTTCATCTTAAGCCCTTTTTCCCCCGCAAGCAGAATAAACCTGAAAATTAAAATGTATCATCTTATACAAGATCTGATCTTTTAAGAAGAGATTTTTTTTCTTTTATGCAAGTCATTGCATTTGTCTAATAGATAATGTAATGAATTTGATCTGTTTCTCTCCTTCCATCATGGCTTTATTAGGTTAGAAAAGGACTCTGCACTTCTCTCTTTCTAGACTGACCTATTCATGGAAGAGTAAGACCTGTTAAAAGCCTGACTGGGCTCGGCCATTGCTTGATGTACTTTATAATACAGTGATTGTTTTGTCAAATCCTGCTTTCTTGAGAAATTTTGCTTTTCTAAGGACCTGCTGATCTCTAAGGATTCAGTACTGTACTTTTTTTGTTAACTCAAAATTTACTACTTTCTTTTTATACTAAACTTGATTACAGAAAAATAATTAATCTGATAACCGTACATAGAGATTATCAGCATGGCATCTCAATAAACGCTGTTACCTTTAATACTTGTACCACTGCACCAAACGCAGCTTCCCTAAGCTCAGCAGAGACGGTTTATCTGGCACTACAGCACCAGCCTCTCTACCCCAGGRTGTGTAAGCTGTTCTCTATCACAATTTTTGATCCATGTGTCTATATGCATTTTTGTAAAATATTCATCAATATATTTAGTCAGGATCAGTGGAAGCTCTTACAATTTTTAGCTGGTGGTGACCTCAAGAGAAAATTTGATAGATGTGTGTGTATGTTTGTGCACACATCCATAATGCAATAAAGGTTTATGATAACAATATCACACACAAAAAGAACGAATKATATACTACACATTATCAAGATAATACAAACATGATGAGAATATTTAGTTGTTATATGTTGGAAAACAGAAAAATATGGCAGTTGTCTGACAAAAGACCTTGTAACTTTTTTCTATATACCCACATGCCCATATCTGCAAGCTTGGGGATAGCACACAAAATCCCCACTGAAGGCTACTTATTGTACAGCAGCCTAAGCGCAGGAGAATACTCTGAGGCCTTTAAACACCAGTAAAAACAAACCAAAAGCCAGCTATGGAACAGGTTTCAATGAGCTGCAGAATGGAGTTGAACTGCTGATGCATATCCCCCAGGGTATGGAAGGCAGAATGACAAGAYAAATTCATTGGGTTTTATCAAGTTGTGGTGGGGATAGACCTCATTGTCTCAAAATAAGAGCTGGTCCTGGTCTGGATGATGCAATTTCAAACCCAACAATTTGCTGAGAATTTTGGAAGGGACAAGATCTGAAGAAGGTAGGGTTTTATTGAAAAATGAGAGTAGACACAAATGCTTTTCTGAAGTAACCCTCAACAGAAACAGTGATGTAAGACTTTCTGTCAAATCCATGGGATTTATCTCTATGCTTTTACTACAGTTCAAAGACAAAAAGTTTCCTGCTGAGTTTAATATGTATACCACATTGCCTAATTGTGGTATGATTGATGGAAAAAACAAAACCAAAGTGTAGTTTAAAGCATATAACCAGTAAAGTAGTAACATCCAGATCCTCACACGACTTGAAGGTCATATCCTGCAGAGAGAAGAAAGCAACTGAAGTAACTGTAAAAGGTGCTGTGATTTCTTTTTCATGTGCAACAAGCAAAAGTACTGCTCATCAGAGAGCAATCATTTCCCTGAGGGTAATCTGCATGGCTAAACCATGTTTTCCAGGCTTTAAAGGGTTGCCCTTTAATGATCTCCCTAGTGCTTGACTGCCTTAGAGAGCCTGACCCATTCCTATGCAGCTCTTTTTTCTTGCATGCTGCAGGAAAAAAGTCTGATGTGGTGTTCCTCATTAATAAAAAGGAATTGATTGCTTACACAGGCTGTTTTTGAAGTTTTTGTGATAAATCACTCTGAACCACAGCCAGAGGTAAGTGCAGTAGTCAAGATTATCTCCCTCTGCCATTATTCTCACCATGTATTAGTTACTTATGGCTTGCTTTGTCAACTTTTTAGTCCCTGCAACATCCAAGCACTCCTCCTATATCTTGGTCTTTGGCAGTTCTGTTTTTAAATGGTCTTAAATGAAGTCATCTGCAAAAAACATGGAAGCAGGTACACAGACACAACATTGAGAAGGATGGGGAATGTAAGTACAAGAAGAAATAACAGGAAAGAGGCTGAACCTGACCGAGAATCTGTGCTTCAAACTGTCTCTCCACCTATGGGATCTGAACCACCACACAGAAGAAAAAAAAAAAATGTTTCCCTACCTCAGTGAACATCACAGTGGATTTTAGCCTCCGGTTTGTAACATCACATATTCTGAATAAAAGCTGAAATCAGACATGCCAGAATCTCCTATTACTTTGAGGTGGAATTACAGCGCCACATCTTCTGTAGCTGGGCATGTCCTTTGTTTCCTTAGTCTGTGTTGCTGCTGAGATAGATTAAGATGACTCTACTTACCTTTCCTTTTGAGTCTCTTAAAGCATGTCACAAAGATGGATCAGTAGCACTGCTTAATTTACTATGAATACCGGTATTGTATTAGCTTAGCTGTAAATAACTCATCTCAGGTCAAATAGCAATGTTTTTTGATATTCAGATTATGAATTTCTTTTAATTTAATTCAGTCCCTGAGCCCTTTAAGAGTTGTGGCACCAAAGCAGGAAACATAAGGATTATGATAATGGCTCGATGCCTAAAATTAATTTGGTCCACAATTCATTTGAGATTCCTCTATAGATTGTACCACTTCGTTATCTTTTAGTATTTTACACAGATGGACGAAGGAGCTCAGAATGCAGAATAAAGAAGGAAGGGGTAGAAGGAAAACACCAGGTATATAATCAGAGCATGATACACAGTTGGAATCAGCAAAAGTGTGACGCATATGAAGAAGGGAGCACAAACACTAAGAAAAAACATTAACAGTAACCATGTGCAAGCCAAAAAAGTCAGTTTATTGTTCCATCTGTGTACAATGAATTTGATCTAAAACTCAGAAGTCAAAGCAAGGATTCCTGGCTACCACAGTCAGCTATGGCTCCAGCCTCATGTCTCTGTCTCTATACATGCACATACGTATGGTGTATGGTCAGACATCTTTCTGCCTCTATGGATATACATACCTATCTCTGTGTATGTTAGTATGCATATATGTTTATAAATATGCCTGATGCATCTTTTTCACAGTTTCTTTGAAAGTCACGCAGATTAAATGCAGTCCTTTTGAACAATGAATAATAACAAGACAATTAGTGGCTGAGTAGCCGCTGTACATATACGTGTGTGTTGAAGGGTAAGTCTGCCAAAGTACAAAAAATATGGGCTTAAGTGTTACGAGGACCAGTTAGCGCAGGAACCGACAGCAGCTGGAGTCTAATCCTACACCATTTCCATCAGAGGCAGCTTTGCCAGTGATGTTCTGAGTGCAGGACTGACGCCTGGCCAAGGCCCAGGACAATACCTTTCTTTATGCCCTAAGTGGTGAAAAAGGGGACTCTGGTAACCGTGAATCCTCCCTTCCACTATCAAACATTTGTTCTTCTTCCTGYCCCTGTAATCTATACCGTATTTACCCACTTCTCACTGTGGTCTGCATTCTCAAATGGAGTTTACCCACACGCTTACGTACTACGTTACCTTCAGTAGGTTCCTCTAAATACCTCCCGTACTCGCTTGCTGGCTTAAAGAAGGCAGCTCAGCACTTTCACTCCTCCTTGCCACTTCCCGCGCTGTTACTGACACACATTTTACTGCTGAAGATGTGCTTCTGAAGCCTGTAGCTGCTCCTCAAAGTAGAGAAGCTGATCCACTTCAAAGCAATCGCTTGCTCTAGAAACCARTTTCTCCAGGTGTCTCCTGATCTCCTCCTCACTGGCATTCTGCTGTCTCGCTTGCTTGAGATAGCTGTACACTGCCTCAAATACCTCCGCTCCCAGCTTCCCAATGGCAGATCTGGGGATAAATATTACATAAAGCTCAAGTAAAAGATAATTCACAGTATATATTAACACAAGCAATAGCTAGTACTGATATTTTTAAATTTGGTAGCTACCTTTGATTAAAATGATATAATGATGCACCTCATTTGTCTGACAGTACAAGGAACTAAAGTTTCCTGGGGAATTTCTCTATGATTGCTCRTTATACAAAGAGCCTAGGAGTAAAAACCTGGCCAGAGTAAAGTCATGGGAGGCATGACCATCATCGTTGTCACAAACTAAGATTCCTTTTCATGCCAAATGTGACATACCTTTTTGACTACAGGAAGCCCAGTATACACCCACATATTAWGGCCTCTGGATTTCATCAAAAACCATCAAAAGAAGCAACCCCAGTAAGCCATACACCAGTGGCATTTTATGCAAACAAACACATTTCAGGATTCATTGCTTTATTTTAGCTTCTATCAAATAACAAGGAAACCATTGTACAAGATCAGCAGGAGCTAACCGACACTTTTTCTTTTCCTACAGCACTCTCCTTTTATCAGAAGACAGATCTGTAATTCAGTGACAAAGAATACACTCACAGGCTCTTAATGTTGATTTATAAAGAAGATCCATTTGCAAGCTGCAAGACAATGAACAGAACTTCTTTTTCTAAAGACAAACATCTTTAAATTCATGTATCACACGCCACAGGTAACATAAGATTTTCCACTCAGTGATGGGTTCATAATATTTTGATGAAAATATCGGAGTCATTTTCCTTCAGCATATCAGAAACTCTCTGCCCTCTCTGCACATGTCTGCCACAGGATTTGTGTTGTTTTCTTTCACTAAACTTTTCTATGTTAGAGCAGTTGAGATTTGATTTTCTTTTAGTGTCAGACTTCCACATTTTAGGGGTGAGGATGCCCTTCACTTAGTTAGAAAGGGAGCTGGACTAATTGGGATCGCCTTGCAGGAACATCTGCAAWTTGCATTAAAAAAATGTCTTATTTTGGTTAGGTAAAGTTGTGGTAAGCAACCTTTCCTCCCCCTAGCATTTTGCTAGGATTTCAAGAGTATTTAGGTGGGACAATCATTCCTTTTTCAGGAAATCCATCATGGCATGAAGACCTCTTCAATAAAGCTTCTCAGCGTATTTGAACAAGGTTTCTCTGACAAATTTTTCTTCCATACTAAAATAAATTAATGGTATCTGAGATTCTAAGGCTCTCACATATTTCTCAAGCATTACACATATTGTGAATACAGCATGTTAAAACATTTGATGCCTTAACACTTTGCTYGGTGGAAGTTCTTTTAGACAAAAAAGAGGTACTAGGAAGTGAACAGCATAGTATTCCAAAATTTCAGCCTGAATATTTGTGCTCACGTTCCCTTTCCACTGAGTCTCTGTCACACACCACTTCCTACAAATTTAGACTATGGAAAACTGAGAGGATGGATCCCAGAGCTGTCCCAGGATGGGAACTGCCTCATTTAYCACCCCAGCAGTGAGCTGCCTACTATTTGCAAAGGATTAGCACGCCTTTACAGTATTCGCTGTCTCCCAGGTACRTGTACACTGTCTCTGAGGGGGGCTTTGAGCTGCTCCCCACTTGGGCACRCAGGGCGCTTGCCGGCACGGCCTCGGGCACGAGCGGAGGGCACCTTCCTGCCCGCGGGGCAGTGCCCGCATCCCGCGGGGAGCGGGAGCTGCCCGCGGCCCTGGGCTCCTGCTGCCGGCAGGCGGGCCCCACAGCCAGCGCCCAGGGAGCGGGGACACGMTCGGCCTGTGGCCACACCGGGGATCGTCCTTTCTGAGCTGTACAGGAGTAGGGAAAGGGATCGGGGCTGTCTCCTGCTGCCAGCATTATCTGTGGTCATCCTGTTATTGCTGAGGAATAACATTGTTATAGTGAGACTGCAGCCGGTAAAATTTACACATTATGTAAATTCCTCCATTCTTAGAAAACCGTTGTGAAGAATTCTAGTTTATTGTTTCTCAAACTTCATTTCATATGAAAGCATACAGTTTCCTCAGTAATACAGAACCACTTTATCAGCATATAAGAGACTTCTGAAAAATTCTGTTGTTATATATAGTAGGACCTACTGCTGGTAAAAATGGGTAATACATCTGATATGGTATTTTTGCCTGAAGGATATCCTAGATGACTGCTCTGATCTCACAAGGAGGAAACACTTCTCACATCCCACCTCCTTCACTGTTTTTCTGCAGCTSGGTCATGTCCAGCTGCGATCCCCCCTTCGGCTACACCTTACCCCTCCCGCTGGCTCCTGACACAGAGGCGGATSCGGAACTCGGGGCAGAGAAAGCCAAGACCCAGGATCAGAAGCCACGGGGCCAAGCTGGAATCTCTGCAGCTCCGGACCTGACTCAGCCCTGCTTCCTGTAACTAAAAACCGCCTTTTTTTCCTACCAACAGTGCTGTTCAGGGGAAAACTAAAACTGTTGGAAGTGATTAATTCTCAGACACTGGAAACCTAGGGATTAGATTAGCACAGAAAGCTAAACAGYGATTTGTTTGTCAAATAATGTAAAATTCTTCACAAAACTTCATCTGAAATATCACAGTATTTCCCTCCAACGGTTAAAAATCAATACATGAGAAGCTATTTTGAAATCACTGCTACTTCATCAATGCCTTTACTGACTCCTCTCTCACTCTTAGACAAGTATGTTTAATTTTTTGGCAGTCCTGTCTATTTGAATATGAAAAATTAAGCAAACATGTACCTCGGGAGTATTGCTTCTGCTAATAAATGTGACCMGCAGACTTGAATCTTTTTGGTTAAGCTTGGCAGAGCATGCAAATCAGCTAATCTGTTTAATAGCTGATACAATAGAATTAGGGGAAAAATGTTCATAGGTTGAAAATTAAGGGGTAGGTAACAAAAATTATATCCTGCTTTTACAAAAGAAGACATCAGGCTCTGTTTGGACTTGAGAGMTGCATTAATGCGAGTCTGCTACCACATCATGCATTTTCTGTCACAGAGGCAGAAGTGTGGGATCAAATATAGTAAACGTCAAATAGATGTTACTGAGTGAATCTATCATCCTGACGGAGGGAGGAGGGAAGTGGCTTCCTGGAAAGCCAGGTTTGCCCAYTATGGCCCCGATCCTGTGCTAGGGGATATTTGTCTGTCCATGTGAAGTCCTACAGAGGCACAGTTATGGATTTTGCACTGCCCTGCTGGTTATAGTTACTTCTATCTCACATGAAATATGGGACACCTGCATTACCGGTTTGAAATGGTTAAAAACCTTACCACCAAATGTGCTGTGAGAACAAGTACAGAGCTCCCATTTACACTCCCATTTGGCCATGTTTTCTGATTTACTGGCATTTACTCCCTTTATGCTATCTTATAACTCACTCACCTACAAAGTCACTGTTTTCCACCAGAAATGAGCCATCTTCTCTTTCTCAGCCAAGACTACATGAGCAAAGGGGATACCTGGCATCTGGGATTTCACCACTGTGAGGAACTTTGTGGGCCAGAACCTCATCACACACTGCCCTAAATCGTTTTTCACTATGCTGAAATCMAAGTTACATCAGGCTCTACCAACCATGGGTCTGACCCAGGACGATATACACTAATGTGCTTAAATATTATATCTCAGATTGTTCTTTCTCTTGTTTCACTGTGTTACASACACTATGGAGGGACTCTTTGCTGGCATCTGAGCACTGTGTTTCCTAACTTTTCAGTTTTGTTCATGCAATTAAATTCACGGCTCTGTGGTTGAACCCTATGCTCCCTGTACAATGCAGGCACCCCAGAAAGGCATTGACCCCAAACAACAGCCCACCAAAACTGAAGAAAGGCATATCCTAAATCTGACACCTGTCTGGCTTTATTAAAGTTGGGAATCACCTCTGCCCACCCAGGACTCGCTGCAATTCAACACGACCACATAGGTACCCAGTTGTCTCCTTTTATCCCAGGGCCTGTGGTTAGAGCATTCATCCAGAGAGCTGGAAACCTGGGGGAAGAACAAGATTCAAACCCACACCTCCCAGAGCAGTACCATAATCACCAGTCAGACTGGGGGACGAAGGACTCTCCTTCACTTTCATTCTGATTTGTATGAAAGCAGATGTATTGGGACAGAAGAGAATGAGTAATGATGGAGGATAACTCTGGATAGATTGAGGACTAAGGACAACACTGGAGGTATGTGTAAATGTTATTTGCGTGAAATGCTCCCTGGATAAAATAGTATGAGCAGTCCTTGGAGTCCTGCAGTCCTTGGGATTGAAATCCAGGTCACCATGGGTGAGTGAGTGCCCAGAGGGTGTGCTTTCTCACTGTAAACTGCAAGAGATTCAACAGTGAGCCCAACTTCCCTCACTCCTCCTAGCTGCAGAGAGCAGTCCCAATGCTCCAGGCAGAGGAGGCACAGGGCTGGGGACCTCCGTAGCCTGGAGGCATGCTGCGACCACCAACCTATTGGCTGGACAGCAGATATCGCCAGTCCYCACACTGTCATCCATGGAAGTAGTGGCCTGAAATAAAATGCCTCTTGCTGCCAGCTTTTGTGCAGCGCGCAATCCACACCTAGGGAAAATTAACTGGAACAAGCCCCAGAGGGCATAGAGGCAGACAGATATCTGATTTGTGGATAATGATGGGGTTTGGGCATGAGATAGGGACTTGGTTCTATCAAGGGTAAGGCGCTTCTGAGCATGTAAGAAGCAGTATGAATATCAGCGAAATCATAGGCACTTACCGCTTTGACTCACTGCCAGTGTTAGCGGGGAGCTAAATAGGAGCCTCGAGAACTGCAATTTTATACTCAGGGTGTCAAAAAATGTTCCAAGTCATTTAGTGGATCTGGGCCCAAATGAATTTATCAGGCTATCTGGTGATATGCAGTTGATTTCCTACGCATCAGTGCAAAATTACTAAAATTTGACAATATAATAATGTTGTGTTCTCAACTGGCTGAGGAAGTTGTAAATCTTTCCCTGGGTGAACAAAGAGTTTTCTATTATCCCGTGGGTCTTTATTTTGACAATTCTGCTACTAGCTACATATTAACATTTCCCTTCTGGTCTGGAGATCAATTACAATACACCTACCTTTATGCAACACTGACAAAAGCCACAAAACAAGATTAATGCTTAAGTTTGCGCTCCTCCGTGGGCGTTAGCAGCTGGGTTAATATTTCTCCACAGCTTGTCATTGCCTGCCTGGAAGGATAACTATGACACAAATCAGCAGCTAAGGGGGTTTTTCAGCTTCTCACTTTCAAATGTCATTCAGCATGATAGCGACTATCATTTAAAACCATTCTGCTCTCCCTCATCCACCCCCAAAGGGAAGCGGCACTTTTTGCTCCCGAACACTGAGTTTTCACTAGTGCCTCGGGGGAGCGGCGGCGTGGTCCGTGCTCGGGAGCAAGGAGAGGCTCTGCAGCTGCCCCCTCACCACGCGCTGCACAAGTCACTACTGAGCACACCAGAATAACACCATGAAAGTCTCTCTGGATCAGGCATCAGCAATAACATTTCACCCTTGCCGTAGCAGGCAACAAACGCATGGCTCCTAAGCCAACCACAGAAAATCCAGTTATTTCAAAATACTGATGTCACTCACTGTCACCTCAATGTAAACCTTAAAAAGGAAGCTTTCTAGACATGGAATACACATTCCAGTGGGCATTTATTTATCCTTTTGGATGCAGCCAGGCTGCCTGCATCCTACAACACCTACAAGCGTATTGTAAAGTAGGAGGCAAATCTGTCATGATTAGGGCTCACGGGGCATAAAAGCAAGTGCAGGGATCTTTGAAAGAATAATTTCAGCAGACGTCACTAAATTCTGTTCCCCCTAACTGAAGGGTATCTCCATGGAGTCCAGCAGTATTACTTAGGATTCCCATCAATACATCCAACTCTGATTTGTCCCTGAACATGCTATTTCTAAACGTTCATTTATTAACCTTATATTTCTCTTTAAAACAGAGTACAATCGTGCCACTTTGCAGCTAACCGGTAGTAACATGAATCTTGGTGAAAAAGATTGTTACGCTTATCTCCTGAAATGACTCTGCAAAAGAATCAGGAAATTACATATCTTTGATCTCATACAAAATATTGTTTTCTAACTGTACCAGAAAATCTTAGGATATCTGCTACAGCAACTCATGGTTCAGTGAACAAACAGGTTTATCTCAGTTACAACAGAAAAGGTCCCTCTCCTCTCAGGTTATCTTCCTGTCATTCGGCATGTTGGCATTACTGACTATGAATGATTAAAACTTCTCTGAAACTTGAAAGAAACCGCTCTGGGTTCCAAACTATATTTGCAGCAAAGCTTGTCTGTTGCTCTATAAAGACCCTTTGACTTCTGCTAGGAGAAGTGCTTTATAAGTTCCATGATTTATTTTTTAGGAACTTATTTCTAAAGGTAGGGCAATACCTTTCTAGTTCTGACAGCTGTTCAATCTTGGGAATGTGAAAACTATGGCAAAGTCTAAGAAAAGAGCTTCTTAAAAAAAAAAAAAGGAAATGGAAAGAATTATTATATAAAAGCTAGTAAAAGAAAATCTGAATTGCTAATATTAGACCCTGCCTTCACCTTCAAGCCTCAATGGACTTTGACTTTCATCGTATTACTGCTGAATGAAAATTTCTTCACTTGAAGACACAATGATAATTTTCATAATTCATCCTTAATTAATTCATAATTCCTAAATTAAAGCACCTTAATTTGCTTGCAAACAAAACTCTCTGATGTCCTACTTCGAAGACCTGCAAAATCTAAAGCATATTTAGGACATGTTTTCCCATGAGCTAAGAAGGATCTTCTTATTAAAAGCTGTAGACACACAGCTGAAGAAATATCAACAGTAATATTCTCCATGCATCTCATTTTCTGACATAAATGAATTTGTAAAATAGGAATTGAAGCTGACATCTGCTTTTGGAAGAAGCGTTAATTAGAATTTAGAGCTGCTAGTTGCATTCTAGCTGCTACTAATTTAGAATATAGTTTTCATAAGAGGAAATGGTTTTTTAGTTTTTYCCACAGGAAAAAAAAACCAAATCACAACAAAACATGGTCATTGAAATCAAACCTGAATATTGCGATTTTAAAGTCTTCCTATATTAACAAATTTACTGCCAATACTAAAAATGCGAGAGGAAACAAGTTTGCTTATATAGAACTATTCTTCAGGAGGTAAGACAGGTGAAAATGATACCATTTAGTGCCCATGAAGAGTTACCTGAAACACACTTCCCCGGGCTGCAGCCTCGTTATACACATTCTGAGATTTCCTAGCCTTGCCAAGATTATTTTAAATAACATCCTGKTTTTTAACAGCGTCATGGCATACAAAGAATCTTTGAAAAGTCATCAGTTTAACTCATTCAGCATCACTGATCAAGATCAAGCAAAAATTCAAGGCACGTTTAACACATAAACATCACGTTTAAATGATGCCATTTGCTTTGTTTATCAATGCATTTGTTTTAGACAGATGTGTCTGAAGAGCAGCACAATGTACAACTGCTTCTTGCATGTGGGCATGCAAGGATACAGTAGTTCTCTCTGAAGAGCCAATAATTAGATACAGTTCTCAAAAGAGTTTAAGAATATAACTGCAATCTCTTTTATTCAGCTGTGTGGTAATTCAGAGTTAATGCCGATTTCCTTTCACATGGCTGGAAGGTTGGGGGGGGGTGTCTCCTGATTTAGGGTCTCACACCAAAATGACAGTTATAAAATTAACAATTTGCCCATCAGAGAAAGAAAAAGATACAGATTTATGCATTTCAATGGAACAATCATAATATTAAATATTACTAGATATATTTTTGCTCAATCCAAGCATTGTCTTTAGCCATATTCTATTAAATGTTACTATTGGATGTAAAGCAATGCATTTCTGAGTTACCAATAAGCCAGTCTCATTAAAAGGCTGTCAGCAGGTCAAGTGCATCAATGGAGAGATTAATGTAATCAGCTGGTATGGAGCTGGACAATCCTTGACAGAAACATCACAAGCCCCATAGTAATTTACTAGCGAAACCTTCAGCTGGGCTCGTGTACTGTACAGCAACAGAGGGAGATGAAGCAGCACTCAAGCACTGAACTATGCTAAACAACCATACTTATCATAAAAGTAATAATACTTTTAGGTAATCCAATCGAAAAGACATTTTAAAAGTTAAAAAAACCCAACTGTTGTGGATCCTGACATGCCCAGTTATGACAAGTATATACGCACGTATATATGAACACATAAAAATAGTACACACAAAAAAGTACACATAACATATACACACAAATAACTSTTTGTGTAAAGCTATTGTACATTAACCATTTGGGCTTAGTTCATATCTATATCCACTGAAAGGGGCCTGAAGGTAGGTGGATTAAGTCCACAACTTCTTTCAGGTCCGCTCCACATTTGTAGCCCTGGAAAAATTTCATAGCACAAAACAGGACTAAGGCCAATTCRCATTTTGGCAGAGCCATACAATTCCATGACTACACCATACCATAGAGAAAGAAAGAAAAGCAATTACCMACTACGGACAGTAGATCTATGATTTTCAGAAAGGCTTAGAAAGGTTTATGCATTCAGTTTCTTCTGGCTCTTCACCAAAACAAGACAAGCTTCACAGAGCTATTTAGGCATTTAAAGAGGCAGATAGAGGTCTAGTCCTTTTATTTTTTTCCCAAAAAGTAAACATTTAATACCTGAACACTTTTCAAAATAGGACCCTGGTCATTCCTCTGTCTCAAATCTCTTGGAAAATCAAATAATTTTATGTCTAAATGCCTAAAAATATGGCATATGAAAGAATAACGACGATTTCTATTAACATTTACAGAAACACAACAATCATAACATACAATCTAAATAATTTGTTTCAGCTAGTAGATTCACAAAGATAAAACCCAAGTTCACTCTGAAACGTGACTGAACCAGAAGAACCGGCATTAAGCTAAAGTGTATTTTTCTAGTACTCAGCTCATTTTATTTTCCTGCAGGAAAATGTTAATGGAGATACATGTCTAATGTGTTACCTTAAAACTGAGAGCAAGGTTAGGCCTTACAAGTACTAGTATCCTCTGGTTTTGTCACAGTCTTTGGCCATGTCCGGCTAATGTAAACATAATACATGTTCTACTGTAAATGTAGTATAGATGGTTTGGTATGTCCAAACTCTGAAGACCAACATCTCATGAAAACAAGCTGCTCAGCAAGGAGGTTCATTGCAGAAGGAGACAGACCTGCAACAGAGCCACCCCCAACGCTGCTGCACCCTCAGAAGTGGAGGCTGCTCCCTTTGCAGTGATGGCAAGTGCGGTGTTTTGGGTCTGCTAGCCTCTCCTTCACGCAAGATAGTTTCCATGTTGCCCAGTCTCTGGTGTTTTACCCTATGGGCTATTTTTTATGATACCAACTCTGCATTGCTCACCTTCTTCCACATGGGGAATGAGATGTATACCTGTGCTGGTTTTGGCTGGGATAGAGTTAATTTTCTTCATAGCAGCTAGTATGGGGCTATGTTTTGGATTTGTGCTGAAAACAGTGTTGATAATTCAGGGATGTTTTAGTCACTGCTGAGCAGTGCTTACACAGAGCCAAGGCCTTTGCTGCTCCTCACACCACYCCACCAGTGAGGAGGCTGGGRGTGCACAAGAAGTTGGGAGGGGACACAGCCGGGACAGCTGACTCCAGCTGGCCAATGGGATATCCCATACCATATGACGTYACGCTCAGCATATAAAGCTGGGGGAAGAAGAAGAAGGAAGGGGGGGACGTTCGGAGTGATGGCGTTTGTCTTCCTAAGTAATCGTTACGGGTGATGGAGCCCTGCTTTCCTGGGGATGGCTGAACACCTGCCTGCYGATGGGAAATAGTGAATGGATTCCTTGTTTTGCTTTACTGATTAAACTGTCTTTATCTCAACCCACGAGTTTTCTCACTTTTACTCTTCCGATTCTCTCCTCCATCCTGCTGCGGGGGTAGTGAGCGAGTGGCTGTGTGGTGCTTAGTTGCCRGCTGGTGTTAAATCACGACAATATCTTAATGACTTACATATACAAAAGAAAGAAATCACTATGTGATGATTGAGAAAAAATGTGGTGAAGGAAAGAAGGAAAAGGACAGATTTTTCTTACAGACAAGTACACTATTRGAGTAGCAAGCAGATAAAGACAGAAGCAATATAGGAAACAGTAAACATCGGTAGTCCTGGCAATGGTTTGGTGAATGCCCTTTGCATATTCCCTACCTATATTTCTCCCAAGTGCCTCTGTAAACCTCCCAAGGTTTCAATGCTGCATCTAGTAAATGCCRTCAAGATTCTTCAAGTGGTTCCATATTGAAAACAGACTATATAATTAATGCCACGTAAAAGCATTCTCACATTTGCAAACTATTGACAAAATCAAGGCGCTAGAAAACTGAACAGCTCAATCTATGCATTATGTATGCACAGCATGAGAAACCAGGGAAATCATGCTTTTTGTGCAAAATAAAAAGATGTATTAGTCTAATTCTCCTAATGTTTTGAGTGTTCGGGGTTACTTGACATTTTAAAATGAGTGAGTCTATACTTACAATTTTATGTGTTTTGCTACTAGAATGCAATTTTCAAACTCTCTCTAGTGCTAAAGCAATTACGACATTACTGTCCACCTTTAAAAAAAAAATCCTTACAAATTCAGTATAACAAAATGGCTCATGGATCTATGACATGCAGCTCAGTAGAGAAGCTGAAAAAGTCTGAGTTTTCTTTATATATCTAACAAAATTCACAAAATCTTACCCTTTATTTTAAGGGTTGGACCTGAGATTCAAGTATGTGCAACATGAGCACCAGGATGAGCATTCCAAGAAAATACATCAAAGTTTAATCATGCCCTAACAGACTCACTCACTCTAGCTACCGAGTTTGTTCTCTTTATTCATTTCAAAGTGCATCATAACAAATGTAAAGCTGCTAAGAACTGCTGAAATGATGGCATTGGCAGGTGACRTGCTCTTCCCATCCCCAGATGCAGGACGGAGAGGAGCAGTATAAGAGACAGAGGGCCAAGACAACGAGAGAGGCAGCCCATTTTTGCTGTGGAAAGGGGAATAGCATGGACAGTGGGAAGAAGTTGAATGAAGACCCATGGAAAATTCCTGGGGCATTAGACCATCAGCTCCACTTCAGCCTTGAGGGGGGACTACTGCTTCTGCTGCAGAGGACTCCTAAACTTCTGGGCAGTAGCCTCTCACCTTCATTTCTTCTTAGGCAGGAAGAGCCCAAGATTCACCCATTCCCACTTTCTCTCTCAGTTGTTGCCTTGGGACAGCAATGACTCACAAGCCGGSAGTGTTCACTCACTTATCCCTGACAGGAGCCAAGCAAGAACAGAGTTCCCAGCTTGGTCACGTAAAGGTGGGTTCAACTCTCCTGGTGTTCCTGGTTAGTTTTACTGCATTCTCACTTCACTTGCTTGTAAAGCAAACAGCAAAACCAAAATACTTCAGACCTTTAGCTCTGGCTCTGGAAAGTAACTGCCATTATCTTGAAATAGAATAACAGTAAAAGAAAGAGAAACTCATGGGCTAAGATGTTTAATGTGTTTCCGTAATGAGCTCATTTGGCCCTAAACAATTAAGAGATGGAGACTGGCCTTTAAAAATGAGGTGTGAGAAAGACTGTGACAAGGAGGATGGATATGTAAGTAATATTTTGGCCCATGAGAAGCAAAAAGCTACAGTTATGCTGTAAGATGTCTTGGGATCACCAGACAGAAATTATTACCAGAAAATGGAGTGTTGAACAGAATAACTRTAGCATGTGTAAGAGGAAATTTCATGCTCAAAAACATTTCAGGATCAATACTTCAAGAATACTGTCCTCTATTAGTCTGCAAAAAACAGTCATAGCTCAGACAGTGTCAATAAACTTCCTTACGAAATATATCTTTTGTCTGTGAGAAGACATCTTACTCCTCATGCATGTTTACASCTTCAACATGACAGTCAATGGCAATTAAAAGGTCACTGAGAATTTTTTTTATGGAAGTCTAAAAACCCAATTAGCTTTTCTATATTTGTTGCTTTTGCCTTCACCTAAAGCTGCCCTCAATGATGTCAATAGCAAAACCAGTTTCAGTAGGCTCAGAGGTGGCCCTTAGGAAGATCCACCCAACATCTAATAAAACACTATATGAAATAATCAGTTTCTTTACTGCAATAGTTCAAAGATGTGCACTAATATATGTACAAAAAGTCTTCTATACTTCAGATATTTTTAGGACTACTTATCTTAAAGAATATCCAGTGCTTATTCAACGACTTCAGTATGACCTTTCTTTCTGAATTTTTAAGATAAACGATACATTTGATGCCAACGTCACAAGCATGAGAAGCATATATGCATACTGCTCACGAGTCTAAATCAATAGTGTTATGAGCCTTCACAGGAACAGAATAAAAATATCACCAAATACCTTTTCTCCATGACTTCTGAAAGACAGCTTTACTTACACTCAGCAGGTGATGATGAAGTGTTTTGCCTGATCATGGTATGCTGCTGTGTGTAAGACTTCAGGGACTGACTAAGAGGTGCTTACTGCTGTGCTAAAGGATTTTAATTTACTTAAAATTTGGGGCATAAAAGCCTTTGCCTCTTACTCACATACATTTTACTGAATTCTAAACTGCATATTAAAGTTCACGGCTATTAAAATGACTCACTGTGTATATTAATGGATACCTCCACAAAGGAGCACAAAACACTCTGTACTAAGTTTTTTTTTTTCTTCATTTCCTACGTTTTTATTTCTCTTTATACTTTCAGGAAAGAGAGAACAAGATATRCATTCTATTCCATAGCTATTCCATTATTCAAAAACTAGCCTTACTCTGTAAAACACAAATCCTGATTTTACAAAGCCCAAGAAATGAATTTTGACTACAGTGCTGAAGAGGCTTCAAGGGGAAGCCTCCACTCACTGGACACCTGGGATACGAATACTACATAATATAGGGAGGTGCAATTGTGAATATAGCCAACTGCACCAAAACCCCTCACAAGGCTTGTTCTTGTCCACAAATTTCTGCACAGACTTGTCTTATTTCTCACCTTCACTTTTCCATTTTAGATCATGAAACCCTGCACAGACTTGAGATGTCAAGCATGCATCGTAAGATTTTCCACAGGCTTCTGTGCTTCTGCCAGGCCCTTCATTGTGGTCAAATTGTGGCTGAGGTGGCCAAAAACTTGGAAAAAAGGGCCTGAGAATAAGATAGAGTAAGCTGAAAAGAAGCAGAAAAACTTTTTCAGCTGGAGATCTAAACAAGTTAGGTCTGTCTCTTCTAACGTAGATTTTGACCTTTTTAGCTATCTTACAAGCTATCAGTGCTGTTAGTCCAAGCCTGAAGAAAGCTTTGGGTTTGTCTATCAAGTTTTTCAGAAGCTGGCAGAAAACAAGCTAGTGTTTGCTACAATGAGTCTTCTAAAGCCTTTCCTTAGGGACAAAGCCAATCTTTCAGGCAATGCGTACTACCAAAGTTTCTGACTTCTTGTAAAGACGACTTTGATAAGCTGTATGGACAGCTTGTCAAAAAAGAATAGGTGGTATAACAATTTGATCTGATGATGAAAAAAAAGCTTTGGCTTGAGGAGTTGTTTCTGAAGAACAGCTTGGCTGTCTTCTGAGACGCATAGTTGGAAAGTCTCTATAGGGGAGCATCAGTGGAACTGACATTAGGTTTTCCTCATGGATGTCTGTGGTGAAGATAATTTGGCTCTGGATAGCATGTGAGAGTAGAGCTTCTCAGACTGAGGCATGCACTAAGTTACCCAGTACCATGGATGGGAGCCACCATGAGAATGAGATGGTGGCCATGGCAGAAAATACCAAGAAACGGCTCCTCCTGTTTCCTGCATCTAACATGATTCCTCAGCCTAAAATCCCAGTATGAAGAATATGAGTCACACAACTCAAATTTATATATTTGCTTGACTTCCCACTGTTAACATGCAAGGCTGGGAAGGAGCATAATGAGAAAAAGCTCAGATGATAACCTTTGAGGGAGCTAGTTCAAGAAACAGAGAATTCTTATCAACATTGCAGAAGATCTCAATATTGAAATGCTTAGCACTGAGGTAGAAATTTTTGCAGAGAGAATGAACTCCACTTGAAAGGTAAAGTTAAATCTCTGCTGCTATAAACTTTATAATGAATACTGATACCAAGTATAACAAACTAGAAATTGTTGTCACTGGAGTAGGCAATCTTATAATGACTTTTACTGAGAGGAGAGCAATTCAAAATGCTGGGGCAGCAATGGGAATTGGAAAGAAAATGCCAGGGAAAATATTCAGGGACTGTAGTGAAGGAAGCTGGTGACTGAATCATAAACACTGTCAGGCTGTCTATAGGTTAAGCCCTGAGCCTTTTTTTTTTAACTTAAAATAGAAGACAAAGGACTCCTACCTACCATATTCAAGACCATCCGTGGCTTCCTTCTACATTCCTGTAAGGACTTTTAGCACAACTTCCCTCTCACATGAATATAGGTATAAAGCCCTGCACAAGAGTACAGTAGAAGCCACCTAAATTGGCACACTGATAAACGGCAAGTCTCTCTACTGTCAAAGAACACATTCAGCGCAGCACACTGAAATGACTCAAGCAATGAGCACATCACATCTTGTCAAGTGACTGTCCTGCTGCTGTTTGCAAGCCCGTATCATTCCCATGTGTCAACTAAAAATGGCTAAAAAGCCTTTTTACTGTAAGACTCCGTGTTATTTTACATGAATCTACCATTTTTTCAGAACTAACGGAAGTTTCTTTCATTAATGTCACTTGTAATGTGTAGGCTCAGTGCTTACTTTCTGAGTAAGTCGTTGACATAAAAGAGAGTCTCCCTCATCAGAATCTATCAGTGTTAGCATCTGAAAACGGCACCAATCCCAAACCTTCATACTTCTGTTTCTATAATGACTTGCCACCTAGACAGATTTCACTGCACTTCCACATTGTCTTCACTGCTCTTCTTTTCTGTTTCCTCATAAGAACTCCAGCTACTCAGTTTCTTTAAGACAAAAACCTTACATTCTCCCTTTCATTAGAAGCTGTCAACTGGAAGACCCCACCATAAGTCTGTGGCTTCCTGAATAAAACTGAATAGCGTACGTTTAAATTCTATTAGCCTTGCCTAAGTGGCACTGCTGTGTGGATGAAGTACAACACATCACGTGAAGCTTGCTGAGGGATGAGCAGAGCAGCTGGGGCTTCACGCATCATTCTGCAGCCAGATGTACTTCCCTCTCGCCACTGAAAAGTCCCCCACTGTGCTCTGTGTGCAGACTGGCCACGTGTAAGACTTCGCAGGGATCTCCTTGTGTATGTGTGTGCTGGGTACTGTGCTCACTCACTTGCTTCTTAACACCCTAACTTACAAGCAATTAACATACTCACTCACCTTTACATATTCAGCAAATGACAAGGTCATAGTATGTTCAGGAAAAAGGGCAATAACCTGAGTAAATATTTTGATAGACTTCTTTAAGGTAGCTATTACAGTGCACAAAAGGAGATCTGTACCTTTATTTACCAAAACATACCCCCCCCCCCCCCCCTTAATTTGTTCTCTTAATGGATGTAACTTGAAAATCGTTCATGGGTACAGTCTGCTGGAAGTTCTCAAGATGCCAGTTGGGCACCGGTTGGTACAGACCCAGCTGACTGTTCTCATTCAGGAATGAAATGACTAGGAAAGTGTTCCAAAACCAGGAATTCTAATGCATTAAATGTGAATTACTGCAGTTAATCAGGCTTTTCATTAGCATATGGCTAGTTTATAAACTATTCTGAAATGTGACATTTCCAAAGGATCATATAACAGCACTTCCAAATTTTTCAGCATTTAACCACCACTACATGGTTATCCTATCAGAACCAACAAACTGTGAAAACCATGAAGCAGCACTGGAAAAACAGAATTTGAAAGAAGCAAGTGATTTAATCGTACCTCAGCCCTAAAGGCAATGACCATGAAGTTCAAATAGTTAAGGTTTATCCTGTAACCATGAGAACACAAGGTGAAGGCTGTAAGATTAGTGGGCCTTTTGACTAAACAACCTCACCTTGCAACTAGTTAGCACAGCATGATGCATTTTTTTATTTTTATAAGTATTTTACTTGAAAAGGGAATGGAAAGCAATCAGAGTGGCAGGCTGTGAGACCCGCTGACTAGTTGCACAATAAAGGCGAAGCCACGAAGTGAAACCCTAGGAGCTGCTGCATCTTGAAATATGCAACAACTTCTATTATCTGGAGTAAATCTGATTGGTATTTCCCTTGAATACATGGTGCATTTGGCACTCTAATTTGTTTTAAACAGTGATTGGCATCAACACTGTTGCGGTTGCATTCATTTTCTTTACAGGATTCACTTAAATAACTACGCGTATTAAGTGTTCTCACTTATTTGTATTCTGATAACATCCACCATACTGTTGGCACTGTCCACCCACACAAGAGAAAACTGCCCTTTTTTAAAGAGTTTACAATCTGTGATCAGTTGAATGTTGCAACACTGCTAAGAAAATTTGAGTTCAGAACTAATACATAGCATTAGATTATCAGATCAGTACCTAAATTAGGGTGCAATAAATCTTGGAAGGCCAGAAATTACTGAATTAAGATAAAAGCTCAAGACACATTAACCAGTACATTCTAGAAAGGAAGCACAGGTCTTTGTTTTATTAAGACATTGAAATCTTTATTAATAAAGATGGGGTTTCAATGATGCTGAAAGCAATTAGACAATGAGTTTCAAAGGGAGCTGCACATGTAAATTCCTCTGAATCATTTGAAAATCGCAGCCAACAGCAGCAATCATGTTTGGTTTAAATCATCATATCATCATGAAAAACAAATCCATTAGTCTTTCGTTCCAGGCAAGAATGAAGTGTGGGTGAGGGAGAAGACATGGTGGGAACATGGATATCTGCAGGTGATTTATGGGCATGTGCTGACCTAATAAAGAAAGCTAAGTTCAGAATGACACCGACAGCAATGAAGGCAAACTAGACCCTGGAAGGATGATTGTGCAGATTATGAGAAAACAACCAGAAATGACAGTCAACCTTCATCCTCTGTGGAGGGAAGTAGGCATCCAGTCTGTCAAGAATACCTTACCATCCACTTCTTTTTGGTGAAGGGATTTCTTGGGGTGGGGAAACAACACATGGTTTTCTTTGCTGTGTTCTGCAGTTTTTCAAATCCACCCTCTTTGAATATTGGTAACATATAAATATGCTACTTACTCCCTCATGCGTTTCAGTTTGGTCTCAGCCATAGTGCTGTTGAGAGCTCTGAATCCCTGGGGCGCCCCTGGAGACACTCCGGTGACAGTCCGCGAGCCTACAAATCAATGCACAGACACATAACCTTATTCACCTTCATCCCCTGAGCTCTATTGCAGAGTCAAGGGCAGTCCGAAGGAGGAATACTATTCCTGTTTCTCACAAGGTAGTGCCACATTAATTAAAGATGAATTAGATTATTAAATGCACATTAAGGGCAAGTCCTTTCTGAGGGACAAGCAGATTTATAACTTAAAGGCACCAGAATTGTAACAACAATTTTCCTGCTGTGTAGTGTACAGGGAATTACATTACAAGAGAACGAACAGTCACTTGAGGAAGTGCTGGAACAGATAAATATTCAACAAAATGAAATTTGCTTAGACAATATGTATTTTCCTCCATTGTTTCTGCACTTCTTTATAAGAGCAAGAACCTTCTTCCTAACAGGCAGGTCTCTCCTTTAGCTTGATAGTTACTGTAAATGGAAAGTATTTAACTTATGACACCACTTCCCCTTTAGATGAAGGTACTCTTTTTTAATGTATGTATATATATATATAAAAAACTGTATCTGTATATGTAAATACATATATATATGTGAGAAATATACATATGCATATACACACATGCACACTCTTTCTGTTTACAGGCCTCGTGGGCTGTTGCAACATTTAAGGACCTGAGGACCTCACAGGCTGCTGTGGTACTCATCCCCAGGAACACAGAAGTGCCAAATCACAGAGGACTGTCAGGGTTGTCATCAAAAATATCCTGCAATTTCACGTTGCCATTCCATGACACAAGTCCCTGCTTAACCTAAGGAATTTATTTATTTATTGACCCTACTGCTCCCATTGGAAGACAATTCCAGAGCCTCACTGTGACCTGGTGACTAAAATCCCTCCTCTAATTTCCCAGCAAAGTTTCTTTATTGGCCAGTTCCTGCTCATTTTTCTCCTGTCCCAGGCCTTTCCTTGAGCTTACTCAGTTGGTCCCTTCCCTTTTGCATACTCCTTTCATTTGTTTATAGCTGGGAAAAAAAAAGATCCTACTTCAGCTTTCACTTTGCTAAGCCAAACAAAGCAGCTATTTTAGTTTCTTCTTGCAAAATAGTTGGCATTAGGATTTCACTTCCCAAAAGGGGAGAACATATATCGTGGTGGAACTACATCCTGCGTAAATGTGTGGGCTGTGGCACACAGCACCCAAGTTCTGAACGGACACAGGAGGGCTCTGCATAGGATATGAACAAGCCAAAAGTCACACAAACACGTTAACACAATGCCTTGTCTAAATGAACACACTCTCCCCTCCTAGCCGGGGTTTTTAGCTTGGACTCAGCTGGGGTTTAGTTTGGATTGGGTTAACGTTGATCACATACAGTCAGAGGGAGCTTGCAACTACCTTCCTGCTATGAGCAGTACAGACACCCCCAGAGAGTACCGAATGCTTCCCTGGAATGCATAATCGTGGCTTTCCCAGGAGTTAAGCTCCTATGTCTTACATGATTCTAGATCCTGATCACGTAAGGTTGAATATTGAGATTAAAACTTTCTATCGTGAGGGATCCTACTGAATTGCTCAGAGTAAGTGTCTGCTGCATTCAGAGCTTTGCTGGATTCAGAAGATAGGAAGCAAGCATGGAGACAGACCACAGAAGAAATGGATTCCCAACTCTGTTATCTGGCTATGGACAAATGATTTGACTTTTTAAAACATTTTCCTAACTTCTTTCTACATCTGATGGCTAACAGTTGTCTGGTGCCTAAGTATTACAACTGAGGTATAGTTAACATAGTTTACAAGATGAAAAATGACAAGCTCAGTTCTTACTAGCAACCAATAACTTCACCCATCGATGCAAAAAACATTTCCCCATCATTTACTGTAACACTACACATGCATATCCATACATTTTTACATGGGGTCTGTAAGCATTCAATTACTTTAGCAGCATTGGAAAATGCACTATCCTCAGGGTGGCCCCGAGGAAACCCCAAGCACTGTGCAAAGCAATGCTCATGACTTACTGGGTGGCATGTTCCTCTTTGAGTTGGTGTAGAATTAAGGTCCAGACGTAGGGCTTTGGGCTTTGAAAGCAATAAAAAATTGATGCCCTGTGCACCAGTGGTCCAAAGAAAATATAATTTTGCATTGTCTTAAGAAAGAGTACATTTAACCACAGGCCTCAGCTAAATTCTGGTATTACTGATATTACAGGATATATCACTGTAGTAAGGACTCAGCATACTCTTTCTGCTTAGTGGGTTTAATCTATTTATTGCTACAATATCTCCTTCTCCTCCAACATTTCATTATTAAAGACATCCTTCTTGTTTTTTCTGGGATTTCAGGCTAAATAATTTGTACTTTGTCTACTCTCCCCATTGGCGGTTGGCCAAGCAAAACTTATTCTCTACACGCAAACTAATAGCTATCGTCCTCTCCATTAAATATGATTTTCTGGGTACTATGAGGCAGCTGCAAGGACTACAGATTATAGGATGCTGCAAAAGTGTGGTTAGTCATAAAAAAAAAATGAGTTCCCAGAAGCAGTTACTTGATTAATTTTTATTTTGCACCCAGCTTTGAGCAGTTTGCCTAACCATACATCAACACAGAACAAGGAACTATGCTTCTTCAAAAAGTGGCCAGACAATTATTTGCATTTTTTTATGCAATATATCATCTTTGATTCATTAAACAAAATCAAATGAAACAAGAGCACAGACCCTTCAAAACCAGGTATTGTGGCTTTCTAAACGTATTTCAAAGACTAATACTCTCCCAGTGTCTAGCCCAGTACTGCAGAGAACAATATAGGGCAAAAGGACAAAAGACCTTTTTCCTCGCAGGTCATGGAGCACCAGTTTGGAGCTCTCACTGTCAAAGGGAAGATGAAAGGATCTGTAGGGAAACAAATCCTCTCATTGACATTTACTCACAAGTACTTACATTTAAAATGGGTGATTACTATTATCTGGTGACACTTTTCATACATTATGGCCCAAAGGCATTCCTACCAACATTTCTGCTAGCAACCCAATAATTGGTGATAGACATCTACTGCATCTCTTGGCAAGCCATTATGTGTTGTGAAGCTATTATCTCCACTGAATCATAGACTTACGTTTGGATTTTGGATTTTTCTTCAGCTTTCATTGCTACATATAAGATCTTACAATGCTTTTTCCTACAAGATCAGAAAGCTCCCTGGAATCAGATGTATTTTCCTGAGTTTACAAACAATGCAAAGTTACCCAGCTGCCTCTAACCTTCTCCTTTAACCTAAGCAGATTTAGTAAATTGTAAAACCAGTTTTTCAAACTTCCTTTCATTTTGTAGTTCTTTTCTGGGATCTTCCCAATTTTTCAAACTTTATCAGCATGGACTATCTTATTTTAAATATACTCCATATGGAGCTGTATAGACAATCCAAAATGAACCTTGTACCACACTAAAGTACTGGTATTCACAGTGACTCAGTGGGAGCAGTTGGGGAGAAAAATCAGTTACTTCAACAGCCCTTTTATCCTTCAGTAGTACCCTTTTACCTCAGTATAAACTGAGGTTTATACTAAAGAAACTCCACCTGTGGAAAAACAATGTATATTTATTGCATCCTCTTTACCACAGCCCTTGCTGACATAAAAAAAGTTCTAGTTTTATTCTACTTAGATGTTTATTAACAGCTGCTTGAAATGGCACATTTTTTTTTCACAATACCTTTAACAATGAAAGGCACTACAAGAAATTCTGGCCAGGCCAGATTTCTGCATCTGCCCTATTATTGCCATGAAATCCATACTGTTTTCAGGAGTAGCTATTATAATGATGTTGTAGGTCTGTAGCTCAGTAATATGGTATTGCCACTGCTAGCACCAGGCCACACACTTGGACTTAAGTTTGCAAAGCTTCAGGCTTTGTCTGAACTTGTCTTGACCTGCCAGGAACTTTGATTTAATTGCTTAAGCTGTAACATCAGTTCTTCTAATGACCAGGTAGTTGTGGCTATTTTGTTTTATTTCCACTCATTTTTGTATCGTACAACCCTCATTTTTAGATGGATAGTAGTATTCTGTGTAGAATGACATATTTATAACTAAATTAAATTAATGTAGAGAAATACAGGCCTGGTACAACAGCAGATGCCTTGAAAAGTGGGGACAAAGGATGAGGTGTAAAGGACTGCAGGCACTGGATGACAAGAGATGAGGCACAGGCTGGCACTGGCAATCCCATGTCTATAACCAACTTGCTAGTGATCAGTTAAAGAAATGCTGACCTGGAAGTGGACATAACTAGCTTTAGGGTGAACAAAGAGAACAAGTATCTAACCTATGTAAAATGCACCATATACAGAAATTTTTGATGTAGCATGAATTTGCAGCCCAGTGAAGAAAAAGCAAGGTATAAATGAATGTTAGCAAACACATAAAAATGATCCCAACTGCAGCTTTGTAGCTTGACATTGGAAGAACTTAATCACAGAATTATGGAATGGTTTGGATTGGAAGGGACCTTTAAGGGTCATCTAGTCCAACCCCCCTCCATGGGCAGGGATGTCTTCAACTAGAGCAGGTTGCTCAGAGCCCCGTCCAACCTGACCTTGAATGTTTCCAGGGATGGGGCATCTACCACCTCTCTGGGCAGCCTGTACCAGTGTTTCACCACCCTCATTGTAAAAAATTTCTTCCTTATATCTAGCCTAAATCTACCCTCTTTTAGTTTAAAACCATTCCCCCTTGTCCTGTCACAACAGGCCCTACTAAAGTTTGTCCCCATCTTTCTTATAAGCCCCCTTTAAGTACTGAAAGGCCGCAATAAGGTCTCCCCGAAGCCTTCTCTTCTCCAGGCTGAACAACCCCAGCTCTCTCAGCCTTTCTTCATAGGAGAGGCGTTCCATCCCCCTGATCATTTTCGTGGCCCTCCTCTGGACCCGCTCCAACAGGTCCATGTCTTTCCTGTGCTGAGGACCCCAGAGCTGGACGCAGCACTGCAGGTGGGGTCTCACCAGGGCAGAGTAGAGGGGCGGAATCACCTCCCTCGACCTGCTGGCCACGCTGCTTTTGGTGCAGCCCAGGAAACAGTTGGCCTTCTGGGCTGTGAGTGCACATTGTCAGCTCATGTCCAGCTTTTCATCAATCAACACCCCTAAGTCCTTCTCCAGGAGGGAGAGGGCTGCTCTCAATCCCTTCATCCCCCAGCCTGTACTGATACCAGGGACTTAACTTAAAATAGTAAATGTTTAAACTTCCTCAGTGACACTGAGCATCCAAAAATAAAAGGGACCCTAGCAGATTTCTCTCTTATTATCACCACATATATTTGTTTGGAATAGATCATACAAATCTAATTACTAACTCAGCTTGGAGAAAGGCTTTAAGTTTCAGCACAGACTGGTCAGAGATTTTTTAATGGTTAAAGCACAATTTAATTCTTTAATATTATAATTTAAAAAGACATCTTGTTCTTAATACTGAAAGAAAAAGAGGAAGACAAGAGTCTCTTTAATACTAAGATTTTTTTTAAATACCACTGTCTATCTTTGGGTTATTCCCAGAAGCCCTCAAGGCAATTCCTCTCTTTCATTAAAATAACAAAATACTGAAGCATAGAGCTAAATTTTGTCCCTATTTCCACTTCTGCAAACCCACTGCAGTCAATGATGCTGCAAATGCATAAATGAGTGCAGAATTTGAAGACCATGGGTTCTCTGTTAGTGTGAAGACAAACTGGACGTGAATGTTCCTTCCTAAGGATCTCCCTGACTTGGGACTCAGAAGGTGACCAGACATGATTCAGTGGCTCCAAGACTATGACTGCCACAGCTTTGATTCCTCCCTTTCATCCTTTTTCTTCTTTCATTTTCTCTTCCAGTCAGTCCATGCTCATGAGCAGGGGTGAAACAGCGCTCAGCGCTGGAGGAACCTCTACAAGGAGGATTTCCCAGGCTTCCCATACATTCTTGTGTCAGCCACAAGATAATACTGAGTCAGGTTTATCCTGACTGGATGAGTGTAAATGAGGCAGCTAAACAAGACTGTCGTTGCTGTGGGAGCCTTTGGGAACTCAGCTGGGCTTTCATGCAACTCACATGCAGGCTGCTGCTGGCACAGTTCAGCCCGGTGCTCTTCAAGGACAGTGACTACACCAGCCTCAGTAAATAGCCTTCTTTCATTTAAGTTTTCTTTTTAGGTTTTAAGTAGAACATGAGAAACTAGGCTTTCAAACTCTAAATTTATAGAGAGAACTTGCAGGAGATTTTAGGATTAAATTGCAAACTTAAATTCTCAGTGATTTTTCTGTGCCTGTAATGAGATACTGTAAAATAAAATAAATATTATTCAAACCTGGATCATTATTTAAAATTTTTTTAAAAATATTTTAATTCATTTTCTCTTATTGTTACCAGTACTACAAACTATAATACAACCTACATATCCCTAAATATTTTCCTCTGGAGAAAAGATGGCAGAAGCCAAGTTTTTAAAAGCTTTTGCTATAACATTCCACATTTCTGACCATGATGCTTTATGGCTCTATTATTTTTGACAAAAGCACTTAACTGTGTATGTCTTTTCTTTTGGCATGTTTATACTTCTCTGCGGTAGATTAAGGAAGCAATTTTCAAGATCACACTTTTTGAGTTATTTTGTTGCAAAATGGAAATAACTGGACTGTGATGAATGCAGACGGCTAATAACTGCTTCTATTACATTTAAATAAGAGGTGTCATCTTACCCAATGAGCTATTATTCAGGACACTCTCCAAATACTTGACCATTGCCTCAATATCACTGTCCTGTGGATAAATGAAATAAGGAATAGCATTAGTGTGAGCACAAATTTAAATATAAACACTAATATTGACCACTAATAAACACAAAAATATTGACCTCAGCTTCTACAATGGACAATCTGCTTTATATTTCTCTGTGACCTTACTCAAAATGCTCATTCTAAGTTTCTCAAACAGAGGAACTACCAGTTTACCTTAACAGGATAACAATAATTGTTGGCAATCACTGTTAGCTGGTTAGTGACCTTTCAGTGCAAGTGGGAGCTGTTGCGGATGAAGTGATCTAACTTCTTATCACCCTAAGTTGTTTCATGGGCTTATACTTGAAACAGGGTCTGCTATTTTAGTTGAAGTTTGCAAGATGGGAATCAGCTTCTTGGTTGGCCATTTCAACAGATAAACCAAAGGGTCGTAGGTCTGAAGGAGCCTCTTTGCCCTTTTGGAGCAGCTTGTGGGGTCCTGGCTGGATAAAGTCAGCACCAGGGTTTCCAGTCCTGCAGCCCATCCAGAGTGCCTGAGTTACCTCAGATGACAAGTTAATCTGAAGCTGCTTAACTGGGGCTTTTGCCAGTTAGCAGTAAAGTGCCCAGGAAATGCTACAGAATGCATTACATTTATTTATATTTATATGTTACATTACATTATATATACAATATATATTGAATATTCAATTAAGACAGACTTAATATTACAGATATAATTTCTCTGTATTTGTAAAAAAAAAAAAGATTAAATGAACCTTTAGGACTTCATTAAAAAGTTATTAAATATTTTTCATTCAAAACTAAAATTTGATATTAATTTCCTGCCAACATAAATTTGTAATTATTTTTATTTTCATTATCACTAACAGTTAACTGCAAATATATAGACAGACAGACAAAAACATGGCAAATGGCCACATACAGTATCAATAAAATCACTTTAATAAAACCTTCTTTTCTTTTTTAATGGGATAAAGATTGTCATTCCCAAACCTTTGACTTCTCGCAACAGGACATCATATTTACTCCAAATATCACAACAGAGCTGATTCTTTCTCATTACGCTGTAAGGCAAAACATACACTTTCACCACTTTCATCACCACTGGTTTTCAAGGAAATTAGCTGTCTTAACTTGGCTATCTTGAAATAAAATTGCAATGAGGAAGAGAATGTGGTTTTCACACAGTGGTAGATAGTTGAATAAATGGTTAATCAACTTACACTGAGGTAGAAACTACCTGTGCCTTTTCTCCACTTGGGTTTAGCAATCCAAGATGATTTTAACTGTTTTATTTAATATACTTATCTATTTAATGTATTTCTTCAATGTTTCTCTTTTTTGCTGAGAAAGCAAAGCCCTCCAGAATAGGCAAGGGACTCTGACAGATGTGCAGAAGAGAGGCACTCTCGCGCGTAGAGCCAGCGTGGATGAATGCTTGCACATTTCAAATTCAGAATGAACAGGCCCTTTCTAACAGCAACAGGCCATGCCAAGGTGCATGCTAGGAATCCAGTAGCGCATTTTTTGGGTGGCAGCACACAGACCACCCACAGCCGCTGGAGCTATGCTAGTTTATGCCAGCTGATTATCTGGTTTGACAATCTCAGAAGTGACCTGGAAATTGAAAATAGGAAGCTAGTGTACCACTTTAGTAGACTTTGTCTTAATGAAGAAGGTGAATTTGCTGTTATTGTCACTAAAAGAAAACACAAAGAACAAGGTGATAAACTGCAATAAAAAGCATCCATTAGCATCTCAGTTAAATCAAAGCCCATGAAAGCTTCACTGTGCACTAACTTTCCAAGATGAAACCTCTCCTAAGCTTTGTAATTTTTGATTTTTTTAGAAACAGTTTCTCATTCTCTTTCATGTTTTCCCCCTAATTAGAAACCAGTGCTCCTAGGAAAAAACATGTGGAAAAGAGCCACTGGCTTGAAGAGGTAGAGGTCTGGAAAAGTAATTGGCAAATTGCAGCTTGAAATCTGGCAATCTGCATTTCTTCTCCAAAAGAGAGGGACAAAGGACACTAAACTCCAATGCTACAACCGAAATGAGAGGTCCAGATGTGCTTAGGGTCTGAAATTGATGGTAACTCCACATCTGCAACCAAACAATGTAGTTGAAAACACACAGGCTGTATTGAAAGGTATCAACATGGGAAAAATAGCTGTCTCAGCTTCCATCCTAAACCTTTAAAATTATACCATTCCAGTGCCTAACTCTACCTTCTTAACTGAAGAGGTGTTGCAACCCACTTAAAGCCACTACTTCTGAATCTGTCTTGACATCTGTGGGAGCCTAATATAGCTTGAATAAATAGCTCAGATCTCTTTCTACATCATGCACCGCAATGTGCTGTTCAATTAGATGACTTTTCTGACCCCATGCTACTGCATGAATATCAGAATTTTTTTTAATTGTTGTTTGAAGTAATAGGGTCACCAGGGAGCACCGCCAGATGCTACATTTCCGCACTCTCTGCACAGAAGTAACTAGTAAAGCAATCTTGGCATTGGAAAATTGAGAGATTTGCACAGATTAGGAGGGTAAATATCTTACAAGTCCTTATCCTGTGTTGCAGTGGAGTGAGTTCTTTATTAGCACACACCTCCAAAAGCTTAATTTATGAAGGTAYTTTTGAGGAAAGGGTTTAAAAGTATGAATTCTGTCATAGAAATAGGAGTAGGAGTTTTGGTATTAAGTAAATGACTGCAGAAGCAAACCCCTGCTATACACTAGCAAGATCAAATCTATTCCAGTAGGATTTGAAGCTTATTATTAACACTGAGCATGATCCCAGCTACCTTTGAGTGGGATTGTGCTGGTTTTGGCTGGGATAAAGTTCATTTTCTTCATAGCAGCTAGTATGGAGCTATGTTTTGGATTTGTGCTGAAAACAGTGTTGGTAATTCAGGGATGTTTTAGTCACTGCTGAGCAGTGCTTACACAGAGTCAAGGCCTTTGCTGCTTCTCACCCCACCCCACCAGTGAGGAGGCTGGGGGTGCACAAGGAGTTGGGAGGGGACACAGCCRGGATAGTTGACCCCAACTGGCCAATGGGATATCCCATACCATGTGACATCATGCTCAGCATATAAAGCTGGGGGAAGAAGAAGAAGGAAGGGGGGGACGTTCAGAGTGATGGCGCTTGTCTTCCCAAGTAACCGTTACGCGTGATGGAGCCCTGCTTTCCTGGAGATGGCTGAACATCTGCCTGCCGATGGGAAATAGTGAATGGATTCCTCGTTTTGCTTTGCTTGTGTGCACGGCTTTTGCTTTACTTATTAAACTGTCTCTATCTCAACTGATGAGTTTTCTCACTTTTACTCTTCTGATTCTCTTCCCCCTCGCACTGGGGGGATTCAACTCACATAACTGTTGATATCCAGAATGAAGATGTCCCATGCATGCTAATAACTGTAGATCCTTTATAATCACCAGGGAGAAAGAGGGACCTCTCATCACATTCCATCTAACCTATGTTAGATGTTTACACCAAGATAACATTATTCCCTAAAAATGATCACTTACTTCCCCTTACTGTACAGACTTTCCATTCAGTTAGTTCAGACATAGGTGTCCAGATTTGCACAGCTATGTTCAGTCCGCTTTGACCTCAGACTTACGGCAGGATTTTTCACTTGAGAAAATGAAAACTGAAAATTATGCTCACTTCCCAAGAAAAAGAAAACGTGATTGTGTCAATACCCAGAAACACACTTCTGCTTTATCTAAGGTGCTGGGGTCAACATGAGAAAAAACAAAGACAGACAATTAGTTTCTTTGATAGAGGAAGTCCTAAAAGTCAAATGGTCACAGGGGGTGCTTCACGGTCAGTCTGTGCAGGCCAGTTTGCAGAGGGTTAATGCTCTGTGTGCACACAGACTGCTGGTAAAGTAAAGCCTCAGGGCCATCAGGGCTAGATTCATACAAGAGGTGCCAGTGGGACAGTGCTTCCAGCCCACGGTGACGGTTCTTGTCACCGCCAAATTCTGAGTCACTGCAAAATGAGGGAATGTCGCTGCTCAGATATGACTGCCAACACCTAATTTATTCTGCATTATTGAGAAATCTATTTTTGTCTTCTGCCCTTCGTTAATTCTAAGCAGCAGTCTGCCTGTCCAAAAACACTATTGATTGACACTTAATGATACTGTCAATGAAACTTGAATGAAAATTTTTAAAAGGCGTTCTAAAAAGAAAAAAAATTATCTCAGAGTCTGATGAAATTGAGCAATGATTTATTTTCAAGAGTACCATGTGGTAGACTTTCTGGGCAACAGAGTGTTTGCATGCCTATGTGTTGTGGGTAAACACAGACCCAGTAAACTGAAAAAAAGCATTTTCTTAGATATTCCACTGATTTACAATTGACTAATAATTTCTTTAGACCACTAGTGTATAAACTGATCCTGAATTTTAAAACATCCTGTGTGCTTAGTTTGGAAGCTAGGGGGACATTTCTAGATTGAATGAAGCTGTTTTGGAGTAAACTTCAGGTTTAACTGGAGAGAGAATTTCAGGACTCCCTGCTACCAAGGTAGAAGTAGAGTTCTGATTTCTCACACAAACATTTTATTTTTGCCTTAAAAACTACATCTTAGAGAAGTTATTATTTCAAATTTTTCAAAAATCAGTACAAGTTATTTATAATTTAGTGAAGAGTATTAGCATCTGTGGTTGGTTCCCTAAAATGCAAAAAACATCACTCTCTGTTCTGCAAAATTTGCACATGAACTCAGAATAACATATATGATCCTAAGCAGAATCAGACAGTATCGTTCAGAGCCACTGTATGCAACGCTTTAAGCTGGTGGCCCAGGGGAGAAATGAATTGTTCCTGAATACCTTAGGAAGATCCATTTTCAGAGCTGACTTGGGCATTTAAGTTCATTGATTTCACTGAGACTTGATCATTGCAGACAAGATTCATCTCAGCTCATTCTAATCAAATCTAAATTAGGTGCCTTTTCCAGTAATCTTCAATCTTCTTCACACTGCAATCCTTAAGACTTTCTTGTGGCAGCCTCACCCGATAAAGCTACTTTAAGCCTTTCAATAATAAGTTTTCTCTTCACTGACACTTTCTGAGTTTCTTGGGAAGTCTACAGCTTTGCTGGTCAAGTCTTGCAGTTGTTTAGGCTCACAGTTCATCACAGTGTCCCAGAAAATAGGTCTAATACAGGCAGGAAGAAGTGGCAACTAGAGGTGCCTATCTGTCCCTGGGAATTAGAGCTGGAACTTAGATCTTATGCTTGAAGTATACTTTCAGCTTTAACTTAATTTACCCATAGCTAACACGTGGGAGAACCCCACTGTGAGTGTTTTACAGCCACAAGGAAGTTTACTGACAACAATCCGTCTTATGGCATTCATGGGAGTGTTATCCTTAATCTTGAAGGAATGCAAGAATCTTTCTCATCAATGTCTCAGAAGAATTACATATGCATACACATATAATTAATACATGATATTGATATACACACACATTCCTAACAAAACCAAATTTCAGTAATGTCAGTAGGACAAAATCTTGGAAGGAGCTTAATTTTCCCATGAGCATCAAGCGTATACTGTTTTCCCAAAGGTCACATATACCTGGTGGTTTGTCTTAGAGACCGTTTGCAACGTGTCCACATCCTCCTCCTCTTCACTGCCTTCTGAACAGGATTCAAACTCATCATTATAATACTCTTCTGCAATTTCTGGGTCTTCAGGGATCTCTAAAGGCAATTATGAGTTTAAAGTATATAGCCAGACAAAATGCATGATGTTAAAAAGATAAAATGGATTTTATACCACCTATGTTATGTCACTAGCAATGCACTGTATAATTGAAATCAAGGGATAGGTTCTCAGATTAAAATGTTCATCTTTGATGACATGATAAGCAGTGTTAAAGCTGTCTTTGGCAAAAGGTCAGTTCCTCATCATAGAATCATAGAATAGAATCATAGAATCATTAAGGTTGGAAAAGACCTCTAAGATCATCGAGTCCAACCATCAACCCAGTACAAATGCCCACTAAACCATGTCCTGAAGCACCTCATCCACACGTTTTTTGAACACCTCCAGGGATGGTGACTCCACCACTTCCCTGGGCAGCCTGTTCCAATGCCTGACTACCCTTTCAGTGAAAAAATTTTTCCTAATATCCAAT